>BLFK01000113.1:3829953-3847397 GCA_014634185.1 Astreopora myriophthalma | reverse complement strand
AGCACTCCACTTCTATCCTGGATGAAGTTGTGTGTAGGATCCACAAGTGCTTTACATATAGTTCCCAGTAAAACACTCTCTTTCCTATAAGATAAAAGTATATATACCAGTACTATAATGTGTAGATATATGTTTTAATTGATAGTCGAATGTTTATTTTTCAAACCCCAAATGGTGTGCTGCTTTTAATTACCTTACTATTGTTTTTTTTTTTTAAATTTCAAGCTACCACTTTCATGTGATAGTAGATGATGGATTAATTTTCCTTTGTATGGCTGATGAGGATTTTGGAAAGAGACAACCATATGCATTTCTGGAAGAGGTATTTGTCTAATATCAGTTTACCAGCTGTAAATCCTAAATGGTACAAACTTGACTGGAGCTCTTTGTTGAAGGTCAGTGGCACCTTCCCTAAACCTTTTACCAAAACTTCAGGAACCATTTAGATACTATGTAGTGTTGGTGCATGTTTTCTGTTCAGATGTTTGAACAGTAAACCTATTTCCTACCAATACTATATTTATCCTTAACTTGTTTATAAACTTCAAAGAAGAAAACTACACAAAAATGAAATGAAAGATACTTCAATAATCCTAGTATGTTTTTGACGAACTTGTTTGCTTGTCTTTGACTAACGCTGATGACTGGATCAAAAAAAAAACTGAACTGAACTTCAATAATTATTAGCCACTTTATAGCGAAAGATATAAAGGGTATTAATGAGCTATCGTTCTATGTCTGAAGTGAAGACAAGTCAGGTGTTACAATTAGGTTTCCCATTGTTTCTTGTTAACTTTTCCTCTTATTTCTTCTAATTAGTTCTTATTCTAATTAGTTCTGAGTTTTCCTTTTATTTGTTTCAAGTCCTAATTTGATGATGTAAAGCATTTCTTATAGCTTCTTTTATGTGAACTTTATCTACACAGATCAGGCAGCGTTTCGTTAACAGCTCTCTGAAACAAAGAGCGCGAACAGCTCATGCATACGAGTTCAGGAGAGACTTTGGACATGTACTATCTAAACAGATGGTAAGTGTCTGTTCTGTGTACTTGCCATCATATTGAGGGTTTCAAAAAAATTAATTCCTTGATTGACGTTCATGGTTTTTTAAAAGTAACTGTGCCAGTTGTTGTCCATGTGTTCCATATATGTTGTTAAGGAGATCAATCGTACATTATCATGCTTTGATACTGAATGATTTTTTAACTTGTTTGCAGACTTTGTTTTCAGATCCTTCACATGACGAGGCCGATCAGATTTCTAAAGTGCGGCAAGAAGTTAGTCAAGTGAAAGATGTGATGACTCAAAATATAGGTAGTGATTAGCAGTAGCTGCTGTATTCTTCATGTGTTGGTTTAAATGTATCTCTAACAGCAATGATGGTAATACAGTTGAACCTCTCCATAATGGCCACCTTGGGGACAGAAGAAAGTGGCCGTTGTGGAGAGGTGGCCGTTATGGGGAGGTAGGGGTGTAATATGACACCATTTTTTTCGGGAAGTACCTGACATGTTTATTGTGCCAAGTTCATGCTTACTGTAGCCTATAAAGGCAATGCAATCTTATAGATATAGATAAAATACACAATAAGACTTAATGTTTTGAATCAAAATACTGTATTAACAAGACAAAACGAGCAAGGTTTGTAACATTCGCTATAAGTACTGTAGACAATTCATGCTTACTGCAGCATATAAATGGAACACAATCAAAATACATATACAGTATCATTAAAAAGGGTAAAGAAACGAAATGTTCCGAAGACCAATATCGATTACTGAATCAGTTTGTAAACGTTTGCGTTTAGAATAGCACATACTACTACTCGTAGTCTAAAAACAAATATGTTCTAAGTATGTTCTAAAAAAAAAGGTTCTTAAAAAAAGTACTGTATTTTAATCTTAAATGAAAGACTTGCCGTGATTAATCATTGATGCGCCCTACAGATCAGATTTCGGGACCATTCTTGACTTTTTCGTCAGTCACTGAAAAAATTGGCCATTGTCAAGAAGTTATTTTGCCAGTTGAGGACGTGCTTTAGTAGCCGTTGCCATTGTAGAGGGGTGGCCGTTGTAGAGAGGTTTAAACAAGAGGTAATGTATGGGCTGTCTGCCGGAACAAAAAAAAGTGGCCGTTGTAGAGAGGTGGCCGTTGTGGAGAGGTGGCCGTTAGTGGAGGTTCGACTGTATTATCAAAGCACTTACAGGCAAAAAAGTCCCAAGTGACATTATTGTCAGGCTGGTGTTTGGTCATTTTACAAAATCACAGCCACTTTTGTCCAAATCAACTGCACTTAAATTATGGAGTAAACAGCCCCGTACTGTTGGCAAACATTGGGTCATTGGGTCATTGGGGTGGAATGTATTTCCATCCTCTTTAGCCCAGATTTTGTTATTTCCTTCATACAAGGTGAGATAGGTCATTCCTGGATGAATTCATCACAGGAACATTTGAACACGGCAACATTTGAACCCACAAATGACCAGCTCCTAACATCAGTGGCTTCATAGCTCAGTTGGTTGGAGCGTCACACCGGCATCGCGAGGTCACAGGTTCAAACCCTGTTGAAGTCCTGAATTTTTTCAGGCGAGGATCATAGCTTCACTTGATAGGTCATTCCATAACTTGATAGACTCAGGATACTCTCTAGGGCTCCTCTCTAGGGCTTGAAACTTCGACCAATACAGTTGCATTTGTGATGCAACTGAATTTTTTTCACATCCATTTGCGACTAAAACTTGTGGAGGAGTCACAAATTTGCAACTAGCTACAAAATAAAAAGGATAGCAGTTGCTACTTTGCCACCATTTCAGCTAAAATAAAGAAATAAAAAATTATTTTGTTTCTCATCTTGATTTTTGTTGAAATCTGAAGATATGGGGGCAAAATCGTTGCTTAATTTATCAGTTTTGTTATGTATACATTTCCTTGATCATTCTCCATTTACAGTGGTTTCTTAGACTCCTGCTTAGATTCATATTTTGCTTTCTTAAGACTGCTCACATGTTGATTACACAATACATGTACAATCCAATGATTGTGTGACTAAAACTAGCGAACTTGCGACTAAATTCTTGCATGCGACTTAATTTTTTTTTTAAATTCCGAGCCCTGCTGTCCAGATCAAATTGGAATTTTGGAGTGTTGATTTCTCAGAACTACCTGTAAAAAATATCTGAACAGAGAAGGGAAATAGCAACAAACTCAGCCCACTTGGCATCTTCCAGAGCAAGGCAACATTGGTGGGAAGTGATTGCTTGCTCTCACAATTTCACAGTTGCTGCATACTGCCCCTTTTGAAGCAGTTTATTATATTTGCTTATACTCTAGGGATCTTGCTTTTCTTATACTGCAAAGTTAATAAGATTTCGATAATTTGTTTTACAAAGAACTTGCATCATTTGCTAACTTTAACCATTGCGGTACTTTCTTTGGTAGAAAAAGTTCTGGAACGAGGTGAGAAGATTGACGTTCTTGTGGGAAAAGCAGAAGAGCTTGATCACAGCGTAAGTTGATGATTTTTGTAGGTAAACACAATTTGAAGATTCTCCTTAAAATCATGTAGCTAGGACTCCATCCAAATAGACACCTCAAAAAGTCTTTTGACTTCTGGATGTGATGGCATGCTCGGCCTCATTCACAAATAATTTGTTCTTTTTTTTGTTAACAGTCCCAAGTTTTCCACAGGCAATCAGCAAGATTGCGTAGACAGATGTGGTGGCATGACAAAAAGATGTGCCTGCTGTTGGTGTTTGTGCTGCTTATTATTATTGCAGCTATTGTGTTGGTGGTTTTGGGTCTCAAGGGAAAATTATAATCACAGCACTGTATTCATGTCAATGTACAAAGGTCTTTTGGGAAGCATTTTCTGAATTTTCGATTTTGCTCATAGCATTCCTCGTCCATCAACCTAACACCAAGGTATTCTCCGGGGCTCAACCTCACTGAGCAGTTTTAATTTTTTTTTGCCAATTTTCGCAGTCCAAATGGAGGTTAAATGTTTTCTCAACTCCTACCAGCCTTTGCCAGAGCTATTTTGTAATTTGGACAGACATAGCAGTGTCTTCTAGTACCTTTTTGCTTTACTGTACAAAAACATGCCAGCAATGTTGCACACTATTCCTTGATTTAATGGGGCTACATCACCATATTTTGGGGTGATTTGGTGAAATCTTTAGTTAGTTAAAGGAGCTACAGCGCTGTATGTCACGGTTAAATGGGTTTGAAAAGTTTAGCTAAACTTTTCAATTTTGTTGTTTGTAATCCGTGTCAATCTTCTCCATCCTTAACCATCATTGCTCCTTTCTGGTTTATTATTATCTCTTTGGTGTTTTTTTCCACCTTTGTAAAGCATTATTTTCAGGTTTCCTTCAATTTAAAGGTAAATTTGTCGATGATCAAAATACCTCAAACTATCGTGACAGAGCTCCTTTAAGAGCCTTAAACTCGAAAATGGTACTGTAAAATTCCTTTACTTATGATCTCATTGTTTCATGACAAACAAGATGATTTTGAGCGTCAATGATCACCATCCAGACCAATCATATGAAACTTGAAAAACGTCGGGCTGACCTTTTTCAAGATTACCTGGATGCAATCCGTTTCAATCTTGGCCTTTTTGGCCCATCCATGCACCTCTTTTTCTTTCTTGTATTTATTTTATGTTGTTCTTTCTGCAGTTTTAATGGTTATTGAGCAGTCTCATTTTATTTTATGGGTATCTGATGTGTCATTAAATTGTCCAAAATTGCCTGACAAAGCCCCTTGAAGTATTGAGCGTTGTATAAGAGGAATAGACACAATTTTATTGACACCACATGTCAAGAAAATGGGGGGCGTTGGGGTAAGGCTGAAATACAGCACTGGAAGGAGAGGTGCTTCTTTGAAGTTTTTAAATACGATAGGATAGAAAGATAGGACACGTTATACGGACATGTTATAAATTTGTTTTAAACAAATAGTTTACGATTATACACATTCAAATAAATAATAGTTGGTATGTTGGTAAGACATACCATGCACTTCGCCAAGCGTTAAACCCTGATGTAAATCAAGAGCCCTGTAAGTAGTAGAAGTCTTTATTAAAAAACGAGACGTTGAAAAAAAAGAAAGGAACAGACAGCATTTTATGACCGGTTCCAGCTTTCGGCCGGCCCCGGTAATTAGTCACAACATACGTGTGGCTTTACAATCAATGACAAAGCTAAGCTAAAATAGTATAACAAAGTAGGAGCGTCCATCCACCGGCACAGGAATAGTAGACCAGGTTATTTTTAGCTTTTGACATTCCCGCGAAAAGTGGTTGCCATGGTTGCAAGCACTCTCCTCCGTACCAAAAATACATGGCATAAATGATCACCTGTCAATCGCTGCCAGCTAAGCCACTTGATTGGATGAATGTGCCTGCCTATGCTTTTTAGCGCGTGAAATATCGTTCTAAAAATAGCTTGTCTACTCCTGCTTATGGGTTCCTGTGTAAGTTAAATAAACACAGTACTCGAATTTGCCCGATTATACAATACAAGTCGCATTGTAACTTAAGTGTACTGCAGCGAGCAGACTGCGGTAGCCGCTTAGTGTTTTCCTTGGGATAGTAGGGAGCGACGACGTCGACAAGAACGAGAACGTCTCAAAACGAAAGGTTTAGGGAGCAAAAAACACTGTATCTTCACGCTCCGTGTGTGCGCTTTGCGTATGAGTGTATTTCTTTGCCGTCCTCTGCGAAACAACTGTGGGGAATGGCCAGATTTGAGTGTGGAAGATGTGAGCGCTTGCTGGTGAATTTTGTCTAAAACACAGGTCAGGTCATGAACTTGAACATGAACATGAACATGGCTTTATTTACCCTCAGATTTTAGAGTAGCTCATGCAGCTAATATCTGCGAGCATTTACTCACCCAACCATTACATACACGAAAGCCAGACCAACAACACCGGCTCACAGGTCAGGTCATTGTTTTACCAATACTGGAACAACCCTAACCCCTTCCTAATTCTAACGTTAGGCCTAAATACTACAGTAAGACAATGTTTAGGCCTAAGGTTAGTATTAGTAAAGGTTTAGGGTTGTTTCGGCATTGGTAAGAACAATAACCTGTGACCTGACTTGTGATCTGTGACCTGTGTTTTAGACCAGCTGATTTTGTATTCACATAGCCATTCATTCGATAGACAGCCTCCCACGCAGACGTTCTTAGGGATACGTTTTAATACGCATTCGTGACTAGCCGAAAGAATGTCTGCGAAGGCGGCCAGTTCCTGGACAGTACTAGTTGCGACAATCGCGACGTCATCTCAATAACGCGAATTTCTAGTTTCGGATGAAGTTCTCGTAGCTGTTGTCGGCGTCCTTTCTTAGCTCCCTTGTAAAAAGCGAGCCAAACACGCGAGGTCCCCCTACCCCCCAACCTCTCCCAGCAAGAAGATGCGCGTGCTGCGTCCTCTCCCGGTGGGCGCGGTAGGCAGTTTTGCGGAATTTGCAGAAACCACGCAGCTGTTTACAACGTCTAATTTCATTGGATCTGGTTGGGACGCAGCTCTATTGTTTTTAGGGTTAGGGTTCATTGCTTCTGTTGTTTGTTTGAATGCTATTGTTTTCTGAGCCAATCGCGTGGGCTGTTGTAATAGCTGCGTACTGACCCTCTATTTGGGGGTCGCGAGATGTCCTGCGCGAGCGGCACGCGAGGGACGATGAAGGAAGGTTTCGCGCGCACGACCTATCTCAAGTCAAGTCAAGTCAAATCAACATCCTTTATTTAAGCACGATCAGTGTTAAAGCAACTACATGCTTGTGGGGTCGTGCTGTTTCTTCACTTTTTTGTTTCTTAGAGCGGTCTAAAATGCTCAGTATTGAGCGACAGATCCAAATGGTAAATGTAAATGTTGTGTACGAACTATAACTAAAAGTACAGTACAAGAAATAAAAGGTCAAAGAAACTTAAAACTAAGTATTGTGAAGACATAGGGTACATACACATAAGGGATATATATACACTAAAAAATGCACAAAAATTCATAAGTTAAAATGTAAAATTTCTCTTTTTAGGTACTGACTGAACTGATAAACGCTTAAAATTGAGTTACCTAAAGGATCTGATCTCACTTTTCTATAGAATTGCTTAAAATTGCTTGAGTCATGAAATAATCCGAAACAAAATTCCACAGCGCAACGCCTCTACATATAATTGAATTCTTCAGTAAATATGTGGAAAATCGTGGGACGACGACCTTGTTATGTCCTCTTAGATTATCATGTACTGTCTTGCTTTACAATTAAATCTTGCGTCAGGGAGGGCGTATTATCGCTAATTATGTTGTATAATAGTTTAATAAGGTTTAATTTGTACATATCATAAATCGAGTCCCAGTGTGTAACTTCCGTAACTGTTTCTGATGTTGTATCCCATGCCAGGTTAAAAATTATCTTCCCAGCCCTGCACTGTAATGCTTCCAGGGATATTGTATGGTCCAAGTTGTTACAGTTACCCCAGATGGTAATGCCATATGTTACAGGGGGGGGGGGGGTCACCTTAAAATACAAATCAAGGAGGGATTTTCTTTTTAGAACAGAGCACTTTTTCAGCAAGTTAAGCTTTTTGACGAAAGTCCACGAAAGCGGTAGCGGCCACCAAGTTATTATCAATAACTAGTCTCCAACATTCTGTAAGATGGGCGGGTAATAATTGGGTGGAGTGGCCCTTACGGGTGACCCATTGCCTCTTCGTGAGTAGGTCGTTGTCCATAACATGCGCTAACACTGTCGGACACGCATGATTCCAGAATTTTACTTGAACCGATAGATAGGTCGATAATTGCTTCTATCAGTTGGATCATCGTTATTAAAAACCGGACATAACTTTGCTTTCTTCCATTGACTAAAACCTTCGCTTTTGCGATCCTCAAACAGAGAGCTTGCTGGCAGGATTCTGTTAACGATTATTACAGAAATCCCGGAATCAGAGAACTTTCTGGCAGGCTAGTTTTGTGCGTGCCGACGTGTTTCACTCGCTTTACCACCGTAGTAAAATTAGAGGATTACTGATTACCCTTTGTCAACTGCAAAAAGTAATCGAAACTCGGAAATCGGAAATCCCGAAATCGCACATCGCAAATCGCAATGGGAAATCGGAAATCCAGAAATCGCAAAATGGGGAAACGGAAATCGGAGAGCCCGAAATCGGAGATCGGAAAATCCGGAAATCCGAAATTCCGGATTTTATTATTTCGGATTTCTGATTTCAATTTCTAATTTCTGGATTTCCGATTTCGGATTTTCTGAATTCGGATTTCTCATTTTCTGATTTCTGGATTTCAGATTTCCGAGTTCCGAGTTCCGATTGGTCAGCAGTAGATAACACAGGATCAGATAACACAGGGGTGAAGTAGTTTTCTGCGCCCGCAGTAATGACAATCCACACCCCTAACCCTATACATGGCAATACACGGCTATACATGGCAATACATTGCTATACATGGCAATACACGGCTATACATGGCAATACATTGCTATACATGGCAATACACGGCTATACATGGCAGTACATGGCTATAGATGGTAATACATGGCTATACATGACTATACATAGCTATCATCGGGTATACATGGCTATTGACGATTATAATTATGATACACTTTAATAACCCTAGTTAAGGTACCTACCACCCTACCACCCTACCACCCTATAACCATAACCGCTTGTCACGAAATCTACCTCACCTGGTGTTATTTAATGCTAACCTTTCTGATTTCCGATTATCCGAAATCAAGGAATAATTGCTATCAATTGTTAAATTTCTGCTGAAATTTTAAAAATGGATTGGCCGCTCCCGCAAAATTGCTCGATTGTCGGCGTCGTCACTAGCTTAGCTTTGTACATCGTATTTCACATCAACCCTCTTACTGAAAATTCACGAAATAATTTCTTTTGGTGACAAGACAAAAAGCTATATATGGTCTTTGTTCTCAGTGGTACTTCAAAAGATTTTTCAACCCATTGATGGTGTACAGAATGCTTTCCATTGTGTCTGGCAAACCTCTTCTCTTAACTCGTGAGTCTCTTTCTGTATCTTTTGCATCACCAGTTTTGACTGAATCAAGGTTTGATTCTTTTGACACCCCTTCCACGCTGTCGGTATCTTTCCTTTTAATGATGTTTCCTACGTCTTTCTGTGTCTTTTGTCTATCGTACTTTCGAGATTCTACATCATTTGTTATGAAAGTCTCTGTTTTCCCGCTCTTTTTCCTACTTTCCTCCTTAAATGAAAGATCGTCATGTTTGGTCCCATTCTCGACGAAACGTTTAGGGTTTGTTTCCTCAGTTTCCTTGGCAACAATGCCTGACTTTGACCCCTTTCCATTTGTGTTCCTGTGGTCTTTCGTTACTTTGACAAGTTTTCGCACTCTGGTAATGAAACTCGCCGCGTCGTTAAGAACAATCTTGGCTTCATCCACAACCTTCCTAGCGTGTTTTACCACGCCCTTCATGGCCTTGCGTACATGTGGATTTTTCATATCTATGTTTTTCATTTCTGAGATCGGAAGGAAAAATCTTGAAATGTTAAGCACTTCGTTGCTGCCTCCGTGACGCGATTCTCTGCCTGTTTTTCTCCTTTTAAAAACTCCTCCCGCAACTCTCGAAAGTACATTTCTGGAAGCAACGGCCTCCTTGCTGGGTTTTTCTTGTTCTCCGGAACGTTGGTAACCACGTGAAAGACTCGCATTATATTGTTCTTCCTTGTGCCCTACGTTATTGTCCTTTTTATAACTAGACTTTGAAAAGTCATGTCTCTTTGACGCGACACTTACGTCTTTGGGCACCTTAAAACTTGTCTTATATCCAGGCCATTGCCCCTTCATGCTAAACTTGGGGTGTTTGACGTTCACAGTTGCCAAAATAGGACTGTTCATCGCCAGCATCTCCGCATTGTCATTGTCTACCAGCCAGTCTTGTTTGGACGTAGCCTTCACCTTCGACTCAGGAAGTTCATAGTGGAGATTTGTGCCCATTGAATTTGCCTCAACGTGAATCTCGTACGACTTGGATCCTCCACGAAATCCATTTTTCTGAGCAGTGGCTTCTAGTGTTAGGTAAAGCAAACACTGAAATACAGGAATCGCGATCAAACGAAATGTCATTTTGCTGGTCATGCCATCGGTCGGGGACAAATTAATGGTTCGGTTATGATCCCCTATAGTTAGTCAACCTCGCTCTTGGGACAGTAAATTTCACATTCCGCATGTAAAGATAACGTTTGGAGGACCAAATGAAAAAAGAACCATCGTCCTTAATATCTTTCCAAAAACTCAGTAAACCCAGAATAGTAAGTAAAAATGGAAAGTGATAGATGAGGGGACTGGATCTTCATGCATACTTAATGATTTGACACTTGTGGCCTGGTGTTCCGGACTCAGTGAAGTTGTCTCATTGATTGACAGGTACGTGAGAATCGACAAACACAAAATCTTTGCGTGATATAAGACGAATTTTCTTTTGGATGTGACGCGTGGACGTGCGTTCCGGAAACTAATTATTTCGCAAGAAAAGGGCAATTGGATTTTTTGGCTTTGCTGACATCATCTCTTTATTTCCTGTAGGAAATGAACCGTTAAATACTTTGATCGTTTGCCATAACGGGGACCTGCTTATGGGCGCGGAAGTTAAGGTTAAATTAAATGTAGTATTTTTTCTCTAAAAATAAGTTGTTTTTTTTATCACCGTATCAGTTTACTGTGAGAAATTTGAAATTCATTATGTAAGACTTCAACCCACTATCGAAAAAGGTGGTCTCTCAATTTCTCTTCTTTCGATGTCGAGCTTTGTTACTAAGTGTGCAGCAGTCGACTGCTCCTTTAAAAAAATGTCTCATTTGAAATATGTCAGTTATGTAGGTGGGTTGAGCTCAAACCGATCTTCGACCACACATTTGTCACTCTCGAACGCTCGACATGGAAAATAAATTTCCTTTCGCTTTACGGGCCTCAGTTGTGGTTTGATAACGTAGGAGTGGAGGCCACTCATTTGTTTAGAGTTGCAAACATGTTGCAAACATGCTTGGAGTTTCTCTCCCCTTTGTGAAAGTACGACGGTCCCTCAACCCAAAACCTTCAAAGAGTTAAATCGGCGACATTTTGACCAACAACAGACACTGAACAGACGCTTTGGGACATTGCAAGATATAAGTCTGCGTCTTCTACTTGTAATTTTAATATTTCTGTCAATATTTTAAAATGATCCGGGACTTTTGGTGTTTCACTGAATCGCATAGTTAGTGTGGATGGGACCTTTAACCGGGTGTAGGCAAAATTTGGGCTAGGCGGGGCCATGCCAGCAAGGGTGTTACCTTCTTAGATCGGGTCTGGCGGCATGTTCCCACAGAAAATTTTGAAAACTTGAAGATCTAAAACGTGTTTTCCATTATTCTGAGCAGAAATGTAAAAGTAACTCTCGCTCCCAGAGCCCGCCGTTCTTTACGTCGGTATTGAGAACACCGATAGCGTTCGAGCGAGATTCAAAAGCGAGTGCAATGGCAACCTTGTCAGCTTTCAAGCAGTAATTTCCTCTAAAAATGGACGGACTTCAAATGCGTGAGAAATAGTTTCAGCGTGAGAGCGTAAGATTTCGTCTCACGCTCAGTGTACATGTATGAGACTTGAGAGTTCTGATCTAATTAACAAAACAAGTCTTCTTTTTCAATCCCCCTCTCCATCAAACAAAACATCTTTGGGAGCCGCCCCTTCTTATTGCAATTTTTTCCGAGGGCCTCCCTAATTTTTCTGCTGCCCCTCCCCCGACCCAAGATAGGTCAGTGCTGCAAAGGCAATCGAATTCACAAAGGAATTGTTTGTGACCGGGTGAAGCTCACGAAAAGACTGTCCAAGGAAATAATACCTGATCAGCACAAATTGAGTTTGAATAAAGGTTTTGCACGTACCTTTTTCTGTTACTGTATTTCGACGCAAAATGGGGTTCATCAGCCGGGAAAGGGCCATCTCTTTTGCAGCGGTTCTATTTAGTAATTGATGCGCGTAGCTCATGCGCGGGAATTTGAAACTGACAGTTTGTTTTCTTTTGGATACGGAGTAGAACTTTGACGTAAACTGGTCTTCGATCCTGCGATTTTATCTCATTCTGGACCGCAGAGGTGTCTGTGCAACAGCCGGATATGTCACTGGATGTTACAGCTTGCCTAAAAGCGCTCTCGAGTGCCTTTTGTCAGTTCAGAAGTCACACCACTGAGCAAAATGTCAAAGATTTGGAGAGACAAATCGATGTGAGTTCGCCTTTTAGATTGCAGCTTTCTGAGATCGGTTATGCTCAAGGAACTGATCATAAATGTTATAAATTGATTGAATTCTTCATTGGCTTTCATGCCCTTGCAAACTTCATTGGTTTGCGGAGGGACAGAACTTAGGTTGATCTCGCCTCGAAATCCTGTCTAAACGATACCGTAATATTTTATTTAGCTTGGCCTTTGAATTGTGGCTTGGCCTTTACAGTGTGGCATATGCGAAGTATTCAAGTAGGTGTGCAAAAAGACGAGCTTAGGTTTAATTGAATACAGTTCCTTTGTTAATTTTTGGGTAAGCTATTTCAGGCTCTTATCTTGATCCATATATCATGGTTATTTTAAATAGATAAATAAGTGTATATGTACGTGGGAACTTTAGGTGAACCCTCTGTTGAGAGGAGCTACTTTGAAAAGGGAGTGTGAAATTGCGAGGATGAAAGTAATAACCTATCTACATTTCTGATATATGTTCAGTTGTTTACATTGTATGGGCGACTCATCTAAAAAGATGCCATTGAAAGGCAGTGGCACATATTATTTTAATGTGCCACTACCTTTCAGTGTCATATCCGATTAAAATGGACGTGACAGGGCATAGTTAATCATTCTGGGGATAATACATAATAACAGAAACAACAACATCAGCAGTGACACATTTATGGATAAGTGTTCATAAGCAAGAGTGTTTATGTTGCAGTTAATTCTTTTTTTGGTAATTTATTGTTAACTAGGCAACTTTTCGACTGCAATAGTCTTAATCAACTGTTTAAAAAAATGTTTTGGTTACTTTTCTTTTTCTTTTTTGCTACTTCTCCATCTTTTTCCTGTCTTCTCCCTTATTTCTATCTTGTACCATTATTATGAACCCAACTCACCAGGAAAGAAGAAACTTATCTTAATTCACCCACTGTGGTTTGAACCAGCTATCTCCAGATTAAGACTCTGCCTTCATATCCAGTAGACTACAAAGGACATGTTGCAAATTCCCTCATTTTGGTTGAATTTATTCCTGTTTTAGTCCCAGACTCGTACCTCAACCAAAACTTAATTTATGCCAAATGAGAACATACATGTACATGCTGTATACTGGTAGTATCCATACACTTTATTCCAAAATGGCCACCATTTTAATATTCTTTTGCTTTTATTCAAATTAGCCCTTGTTGCCTCGTTCAAGGTAAATTATTCTTTTGAATTTTGAGCTTGAGAAAGAGGCATCGAGGGCTAATTTGAATAAAAACAAAAGGATCTTAAATGACAGCCATTTTGGAATAAGGTGTATTACCCTAACTTAAAATCTAACCATTTCAAATCAGGGCTTACGCCTAACCATTAATCCTTGCCACAGAATCATATAAAACTAACTATAGTCAGGAAAAATGCCTAGTTAATAGAAAATTACCTGCAACCTTTATATGTTAGTTTTTCCTCTTGAAGCTCTCCTAAGGAGCATGTACAGTAAGGGCTGAGTGTAGACTGCGTTTTCGTTTCTAGGTGTTAATCGGCATAACCTCATCCGGTAAGCCTTTGCGTGGATTTGTACCTAAGGAGCTTCTCCCAGCAGAATGTCTCTCCTCCCTTGTGGGCATGCTGAGTGCCAATAATGTGAAACCAAGTCTGCACACCAAGGCCTTGGTCTTGCTGTTCAATCTTGGTGAGACATAATGTAATTTTTGTGCCACTGTTTTTCTGAAGGTGTTATCCTTTTATTTATTTTTTCCTTTTATTTATTTGCCACACAGCAAAAATGTAAATAATTATATACATTCAAACAAAGAAGTGAAGAAAAGAAAGAAAATTAATAGTTATATTGCTGGTGAGGAGACCTAAAAGAAACTAGTAAGCTCGTATAAATTAGGTTTCCCCAAATTAAACATCTAACACATTCAACCTACAAGGTGGCCGTTGACGGATATTACAATCAAATAGCTTTTGGATAATATATACTACAAACATCAATAAACATTTGGTATAAAGTTGAAAGGGTTGTCTGTTAAAAAATTATTATTATTGTTATAGTTATTATTATTATTATTATTATTATTATTATTATTAATGCTAATCATCACTGTGGCATTACAATTTCAAGTATAGTTGAATAGCTATGTTTTTTTGTATGTTTGCTACACAAAAGAAATAACACAGTACTTAATACACAATGTAAAAATGACTTGAATAAAGATTTCAGAGGAAAAGTGCCAAAGGGACCTATGTAAGAGGAAGCATAGATGTTATGATTGATTGTGCCAGAGTCCTTGAACTAAGGGCTATAAATTGATTGCAGAGTGTTTTCTGAAAGACATTGCATGTAGTGTACTCTTACCACTAGGCTTTTCTAGAGTCTTTTGACTAGAGTCTTTCACCTTGATTGACAACACAGATTTCTGAACAATACTTTGATTTACAAGTTGTCAGTTGAAAGTCATTGATCAGCATGAAGAACACATTTATTTTGGTAATGGTAAAGGGATTATTTCTTTATGATTACAGTATTTTGGCTTGGTTGGTGGTACATAACTTGTGCAACTTAGACAAATAAAACAGTAGAATTGTTTGTGGATTATTACTTTTCTAGCTAATGATCCTGAGACGAGAGTGGTTCTTCACACCACATATGACTTGACATCCACTCTAGCAGCTGTACTTCACAGAAATCACCTGGCATCACATCAGAAAATGATTTTGCAGGTACTACCCCCCTTTGATGAAAATGAATTAGTTTTCATTATATAATAACCAAATCAATGTGCATACCTTGATTGGCCAATCAGCTATAGTTTATATTGTCAGCAAATTGTGCATTTTCTGCAGTGTTATATAAAAGGAATAGACCACTCATTCGTTTGGTTTATCATCGTGATAAACCACTTGGGATGTTCAAAGTGTAACACGTTGGTTCATTAGCCTATAAACCATAGAAACCTGTGGTCTATTGCTGTATTAATTAAATAGCTTATTTAATGTAATCCATATTTTTCAATGGAAATGCATTGGGGAAGGACTAGAAAGGAACATAGGGACCATACAAGCTAGTCCACATATAATAATATGTAATCAGGGCTCGAAAAATATTTGAATTCCACCTTGCCCTTTGGGCAAGTAACTCTCAAATTTTGCTTGCCCGGGGCACTTCACCGCTTGCCCAAGTTTTCAAACTCATTAATAATTCATGACCCAAAAATGGAAGTCATACTACACCCAAGTATGTTATCACTAGCAAACTTGTATGTTTCGCCAAAAACAGAGAGCTTCGTTTTCGCGGTCGAAATATGCAGCTTTTTCGCGTACAATTTCTACAGCTTTGATATATCGTTGTTGAGTTACGTTTTGTACAGAGAAACTGGAAAATGCTCGCAAAAAATTGCGAAAGAAGCACGGCGTTTTCGTGCCCAACGCAGCTATTTACATTTGATCGGGGCAGATTTTGATCACATGCTGGGCAACCACTTCTGAGCTGTGAGCGCGCGTCATGCAATCAACAAAACAACGCTATAAATTGTAATTTTCGTCAAGCTTCATCTAAACACTTGATTACCCTTGCGCCTAAAATTTACCCTTTTTGCTCAAAATCATTATCACAAATTTAGTCGGCGAACGGCTTGCCTGGGCTCTTGCCCGTGGGGCAAGTGAGGAGAGAAAGTTACTTGCCCGAGGGGAAAATGTACTTGTCCCGGACGAGCGGACGGGGGTTTTTTCGAGCCCTGGTAATGTTGAACACTACGGATGGTCACAGGCAGTGTTCATTAGTCGTCGTCCCTAGTTGTTCTTAAATACCCACTTGTTAAAGGAGAGATAGCTCTTCCAAAGGGAAGGCTATCTTCCTTGACATTGCTTTTCCATTGTGGTAACTCTGAAAGTAGTCAGGCAATCTTGGTGATCACTGATGCATTTGGTATCATTAAAAAAAATCATTGGCTCCATTTTTTTTTTCTGTCTAGTGTCTTCAGCTTCTGGAGAGAATAACTTATGGATGTAAGATTACCACACCTAGTGGATATGTTGAGGAGTTAATCAGATATTTGGTCACAAACATGTGAGCTCACATAACCTATGCTTATTGTATGACTTACATTACTATTGTTATGTAATATCAGTTTTATGATTGAAACCACATGTACTGTTCCAGATGATCTCCACAGCTGCTGGCATTGAATACAGTGTACTTTACAATCATGTAGTGTACGTATATATAATACACGTTGTCGCTTTTTTTTTTCGAGAAAAACAATTGATGTTAAAGTAGCTGTAAGTGAAATCTTTACTACATGTATCTTTCATCATTGTATAATTATGTTGTAGGTAAAAATTAATCTCAGGCAGGGTTTTCCTTTTCAAATGAAGCAGGAGGTGAATGGCCTTTTGCAGGTGAAGACAATCTTGGAACACAGTGCCCATTTGAGTGCCAAAGGTCTGAATTTCTAGGTCTGAGGGCATGCCTTGTTTAGTTGCCAGCGACTGAGCTGGCAGCGAAAGTCGCCGGTCGCTGGCTGAAAAGGAAAACCCTGCTCAGGTAAGAATTATTTCAACCGAGTTTGATTTAGAATTTCTTTGTGTCTTATTTATTGTAAAAATTTTCAGACAAAAGACGTTTCAAATCAAACTCGGTTCAAATTATTTTTACTTGATGTAATTTTTACCTGCACATGGAGAAGTTTTCAATTGATTGTCCTAAAACCACCCTGGTGAAAATCTTTTAAGGATCTTCAAAGATCTTTGAGGATCCTGATAAAGATCTTAACAAAGATCCTCAAAGATCTTTGCCAAGATCTTCAAGAACCCTCAGAAATCTTGCCAAGATCTGTAAGAATCCTCAGAAATGATGCCACAGATCTTTAAAGATTTCTTTTGTTGTTGTTGATAAACTGGTGCGAGATTTGTAAGCCAGTCACTGAGCATATCAGTCACAATCGCGTAATTACTTTTGACAGTCAATTGAAAATTGCTCTAAACAGCAATCAAAATGAGTTAACATTTCCCTTCGACATACAGACAGTTACCAGAGTCTGACCTAACCATACCTTGTCTTGGTCTATTGACGAACCTATGCCGACACAACCTACCAATCCAAGCACATGTCAAAGCATTGGTAAGTTTAGCACCATACATGTATGGGCCTAGTCCTTGCACTTTTTTTTTGGGCGGGGGGGGGGGGGGGG
>BLFK01000113.1:3811034-3824837 GCA_014634185.1 Astreopora myriophthalma | reverse complement strand
GGGGGGGGGGCTTGGGGTTCTTTGTTTCGATGTTCCCTTTGAAAACTTGCTTGTGTTCCCTTGTTCCCGAAATTAATTCCAAACTTTTTCCCAGCTTTTTGATCGGTAAAATGGTTTGTGTTCCCTTGTTCCTTGACATATTTTGTCTAATTTGTTCCCCTGTTTCCCAGTTTAAATAGTCATGTTCCCTTTTTCCCCCAAAACCCCTGGGAGGGGCTCACTACTTTATGTGGTAGTAGAGCACTGTGCAGTTGGTTTAAAACACAGTGGGGTTGAGTGGTTACGGGTCAAGAGGACTTCATATCTACACTTCCTCACAGATTCAAGTCTGGCTCAAACAACTATGTTGTAGTGGAGTTGTTCTGGGTTGTCATTGGTTGTACATATAATTTATTACATCTTGTATTATAGTAGCTCATAGACCTTTCCCTCATTCCTCCCAGTCCCCCACAGTAAGTAATGAAACATGGCTAAGGGTGGATAAAAATAATTAATTCAAAATGGTGGGAAAATGTTTGCTCCATCCATTTGGAATGTTATCCACCCCAGCCTCTTTGTATAACTTGCTGTGGAGGAATGTGGGAATGTGGGAAAGGTCAGTATTGTATTATAAAATATTATTTGTTGACCCCTTAGCTGTGCTTGTAAATAACCAACTGGTGAATCTCCCTCAATACATGATGATACATGATGAAGATACAGTAAAAACCCGCATGTAAGAACCTGGTGGTTTAAGAACCTGCTTTGCCATTTTAATATCCCAAAATATAAGAACCTGTTTAGCCAAACAAGATCTAGCAGGCTCTTATGTGTGGGTTACAGTTAAATTGTGATAAACATTTTAACCAAGGAGTTTGACTGTAATGAGTCTGTTGGGATTAACATAATACAGTTGGGAATAAATACTGTATATTTAAGGACCAAACCCAAGTTTATTTATTTTTCTGGTAATTAACAACTATATCTCCTTCATATCAATGAGGAACCTGATTAAGAACCTACTTAGCCTAAATTTCCAATGAGTACCCCAAAATAGAAGAACCTATTTTGCCAGACTTCCAAAAATGTAGGTTCTTACACGCGGGTTTTTACTGTACGTGTGATTGTGGTGTTTGGTGCAATTGAATATTGGCACTGATTATTAGAAAACAAATTAAAGTTACCGGTAAATTGCTATTCCTTGACTTTTGTAACTCCTGTGTTTTGATGATTCGCTAAAGAGTATTGTCATGGAAAATTTACAGCTTGATTACTTTTGGAAACTGTTGGAGTACCAATACCAACACAACAATATAGGAACAAGAAGCACTGTGATAGTGTCCTGGAGGTGATTTGTGTGTGACTGGAGTGTCACAATAGGTGGTTTGCAATCAATCTCTAGTGACCCAGATAACACTGGTGAAATGAAAAAATGCTGGTGGTTGAACAAAAGGATTTAATGAGAGATTGTTTGCATCAACCAAAATGGATATTATGACGTAGTGTTCAAACCACCTATCAGTGTTAACTCTCATGTGACCGTTTTTTCTCTCACAAGAACGTTTTTCTTCCACGTCACCGTGTCTTTATAACTGAAACAATCGAAAACGTTTGCATGACAACAGAGTTCAATTCCTTGTAAATTAGTTTTGAACACCTATATGAATCACCTTTTCTTTGTTAATGGAGGGCTTGTTGCACACAATTGATCAATGTTGATACTGCTTGTAGATGACTGAACATCAATGTTTTATTACTACAGCTCAGAAGGCATTATCGTTGTGCTTCAGATGATGGACCTTCTTTGTAAACTGAAGAATGACGTCGTAGGGTTGAAGGTATATTGACTTTTTAAATGATGGACCTTCAGTGTAAACTGAAGAATGACATCTGTGGCAATTTACGCCTGCGTCGCAAATGGAACCTGGGTGCGTAGGTAACTAGGGGCTGGTGCCGCCAACCCAAACCCAGGAAGGTGTAATACCCCACAAGCCTGCCCTACCGGCAACCCAGCCACGAGCCACGCCCCCCAAACCCAACCCCACACGTCACCACACCAAGCACCCGTCACACTGAACAACGAGTTCAATGGAGGAAAAAAAAAACATCCTACAGGGAAGGGAGGGAGGGGCAACGCTAACAAAAACGCAAACTTGCTGTACGCCGCACACGCTGAGCTAAGTAAAACTACGTGCACATGTTCCGGTACACACATGACGCCTGGGAAAAAACCGCTGACCCCCGAGAACCCACAGGCACTGCATGACAAGCCAAAACGCAGTCAGGAACACACGCAAAACGACCCCAGCGCTAAAAGGCCGCCTGTATCCCCGCCTTAAATTCCAGGCAAAGGCCACGCTACGCCACGCCACACTGCTCATAGTAGTTAACTAAGTTAAATGGTATTTAACTCCATCTTGTGTTTGTTGGTTCTTATTAGTTTGTGCAAATCCAGAAGTTTCCTTGAATAATTGTCCCCATGATCAATTTTTCCTCTTGACTTCAAAATGTAGGAGCAACTAGCATCTGCCTTGCAAGACCAGAGGTTGGTGCCATTCTTGGCACGTGCGTTAAGTAGTGAATCACGTGACAGCATCCAAAAAGGTCTGCGTATTCTGAGTGAAGCCACAAGTCTTCCCGACTTCCAGGCCATTTGGTAAGCATTTGACAGGAAGTAGGATCTTTTAATTGTCCGAAGTTGAATACTGTTAACTTCCGGTTACTCGAATTCTTCTCGAAAGTCTTTCTTACTCTCAGTAATTTTATTTTCCTGAGGTTATTTTTCCAATTCGTACCAAATGTAGTTTTTAATTTCGTAACATTACGATCCTGACAGGGATCCTTGAAAACCAAACTCGGTCCCTGAAAAGTCCTTCACAAGTGGTTGCATTTTTCTGTACGAACGCTGAATTGTTAATATACCTTCTTTTATTTAGGTTAGGAGACTTAATTGCCTCTAACAATGCAGCTCGTGAAGAGGAAATGGCGCTCTTAAGAAGGCCCAACGGGACAGACCTTAGTCCCCCGTCATCACCTCGGCACCAGGTTTCAGTAACCAACGGTCGGAACTCCGCCACTTTACGTTCAGCAGGCCTGGATCACGTACCCGTGAAAATCAAACCACCAACCAGGAACTCGCAGTATGATGCAAATATCGAGTCCTTGATCGAGAAGATGAAGTCTGGATTAGAGGTTTGCTTCTGCTCTCTAGTACATAAACAAAGTTCTCTTATACAGATGTACTTCATCGCGGTTTGTTGGCTGACGATTTTAAAGCTGGAAATAATGACTTGGCGTCGTATTGTACCATGTGCAGGTGGTCATCCAGTGTCCCCTTACGCCAAATTTGTGAAAGAATTGATTGTCAAACTCGTTACTTAAGGCAACGGTAAATGACGAACATTACCGTAACAATTGACGTAGGTGTCACGGCAAAAGGCAACAGACCTTTCTAGCCTCTCTGTTTAGTTTCAATAATCAGCTCTCGACCCGGATCTCTGGTGGCGCATCCTGACCGTTAGTTAATGCTAGTTATTTTTAACAATAATTGAAATTGGCAGTGTATCACCACATCACTAAATTTGGAAGATGATAATTAACCAACTTACGGTTGGAATTCAGATCGAAAGTTGGTTTTTGAGGGGAGGCGAAAACCGGAGTACGGAAGAAAAACCTCTTCAGGCAGAGCAGAGAACCAACAACAAACTCAACCTACTTATGACACACACTCTTCCTGAGTGAGGAAGATTGACCACAATTCCTTGGTCGTGGTCTATTCAAACGATCAACGGTTCTCGGTTGGTTGCGTTGCCTGTGGTTGGTGTTTTTTCGTTTTCTATTAGGAAAATAACAAAAACGGTTTTTAAAACCGTTTTTGGTTAGTTTGGTAGATCACCTTTTTCAACCAGCTCTGAACTTGAAATGGTTGAAGACAGTGTGTAGCGTCCGCTGACCCGTTACCAGGCACCGAGCTTTTGTATTTGACGTCATTTTCTCGCGATAATCTTGACAAAGGCAGTCGAAGAGGTCTGAGACTGACTATATCCAGTGACAACCGCGCTTCAACCAAAAATGGTTGACGAAGTGTTCTTTTGGGAAGTTCAGCCAAATCAACTAAAAGCGGTTTTGATTGAAACGGTTGATCCAAATAGAACACAACCTTTGACTCTGATTTATTTTACGCCGTAGATTAAACCAGATCCTCATGCTTCTGAAATCATGGATATTTACGAGGCTAAGTTGGCTGCTTTGGTGGTAAGCGTCATGGAATTCCTTTTTCTTGACTCGTTTTCTCTGAAAGTGTAATATCGACTAAAGCCTTGCCATCATCCAAATTTTCAGACGAAGGAAAGTCACCTTCAGGATCTACTCGAAGCCAAAGCCCTCGCGCTTTCCCAAGCTGACCGTCTGATCTCCCAGTACAGATGCCGAAGGGCGCAATCGGAAGCCGAGGTATGAAATTTCCCTCGGAGGCGCTCGACCCGCGTCTTTCCGCTGTTATTGGTCAGCAACGTTTTTGACGCTTGGTTTTATTTTTTTTCCAGTGTGCTAAATTAATGCAGCTTTTGCAGACAACAGAAAAGAAAGCAGAGAAGCAGGCAGAACAGGTTTGGATCGCAACTACTGTTAGCTTCTTTTCTTTTGAAGTTCTCTAAGAGGACTTCACCAAACTAGATTTCAAATGCAGTAGGGCCCTGTTTTGTCGAAGTCGCAAAGGTAGCAGAAAATTGTTCGTGATAACTATGGTGCGTTCAGAGCCTTATTGGGCAGTTACGATTTATTGACATTCGTCAAAGAGGAGAATGATGTGGGAGATAATTCACTGTACCAGTTGTGTGTGCATTAGAGGATAACTGACAAAAACCGAAACGCCTTGAATTGAAAAGACAAGACCAGAAGCGTCTCGTTCAGTTGTTCGGTGGAAATGAATTCTTTCTCCAAGTTATGACCAAGCCTTTTCTGTAAACTGTCAGTCAGTATCACATTTGGAGGCCGAGGGATCAAATTCAGGTTTATTTTACGATCAAATTCGGGTTTATTTTACGTCATTAGAAAGATCTAGCATCGCGTTTACAGCAAACGGCAAACATCAGACTGAAATTCGCTGTTTACCAAAAACTCATGAAATTTATTCGATTTTAGCTTATATTTTGCCTGTTAGCCACAGCTATCAAGCGAGTACTAAAAACAGAGAAATAAGCTAGAGTAAGAGAATTTTCATGGTTTTATGACAAGCAGCTGCCTGATGCCGATTGCTGTTTGCCGTTGGCCGTAAACGGGATGCTAAATCTCACTATTCAGGGGAAACTGCAAACTGTTCGAGATAACCGGGTCGTACTGCATGTAAGTCATAATTTTGCCAAATTAATTAATGGTTATGAAGTACAGTGTGATGTTGTCATTTACGGATGTTACCAATTAAGAGGTAACCAACAGACATTAATCAGAGATAGTCATTAGTCTGCAGACGTTGCAGTACTTTTAGTTATAAGACAACGTTCTTTGTATATTACTATGACAGTTTTGATCTATCCATTGCGACATTATTTTTATACCCGTGATGGAAATGTTGTCGGTTATTCCTTTTCTTTAGATAAACGAACTGCTTCAGGCGCAGAAGGCGGCAACTAAAGAGGTATTGTCATGTTCACTCGTCTGGTCGATGTTGCTGTAATACTAGCTTGTTTTTTTTTCCTGACATTTTCTTGGTGTTACCGTCCTCTCTTACTGTTTCCTGCAGATGGAGGTTATGTTAAAACACAACGAAAACCTCAAAGTTGTTGAGGAGGAACATGAGCAGCTCAAGATTGCATTTGCTGAGCAGTCACAAAGGTCGGTATGTCGTTTTAATTATGCACCTTGTTCCAAAATGGCCACCGTTTTGATATTCCTTTGTTTCCTTGTTACGTGGCTCGTTCAGAGTAACGAGGCAAGAGTGGTTAAAGGGCCATTTCCAAGTTGAGCTTCTTTTCAGAGCGAGTCCAAGTGCGAAAGTTTTGTGACGTTAAGTAGGTTTACACTGTGCGTGCATGAATAAAAAGAGGACGTCGCACTTAGACTCGCTTTGAAAAAGGGGCTGAAGTCAACTCGGAAATGGCCAGTTTGATTGCAGAGAAAAGAAACCACCGATTTACGAAGGAAGAATATAAGAATTTCGGTCTTTGTGGATTAACACCTAAACCATGGTTGCCACAGGTCAGGAAATGGTCAGGGAAAAAAAAAATTCTTCAAGGTCAGGGAAAAGTCAGGGAATTTCGTTTCGAGTCAGGGAAAGTTTAAGCCTTTGAGGGAAGTCAGGGAAAAGTGAAATTGATATTACTCATGTATGTTGTCTAGCACAATTGCTAGATTCCTGATAATCATACTGTTTGTCATTGTAATGCAGGCTCGTAATGCTTGGTTTGTTAATGAAATCATACACTTCGTTTTCTTCTCTTTTCATTGTTTTCTAACATGTCCAATTTTTGGGTACATTTTACAGACATGATATGTGTTGGATTGGTAGAAATTAAATGACAAACTGATTCTGGGTTTCCAAGAAAATCAATCTTTTTTCTATGTTATCTTAAGAAACTATCAATCCATGTACACTGCATGTGACTCTCTGAAAGCATAAATAAATGGGTGGAGAGGTTGGCTGTGACGGGAGGTTGGAGGCCATTACCAGGGCTAATTTCTGATTTTTTAAATTTAGTTGGTCAGGGAAAGTTTATATTTGTCAGGGAAAAGTCAGGGAAAAGTCAGGGAATTTCAAGATCCTGTGGCTGTGGCAACCATGTAAACGTGAAATGGAGAGTAAACAGGTTGATTCGGTGGAATTGAAAAGTAAGGAAAATGCTCACAGGGGCGAGGTTTTTCACAAAAGTGAAAGGAACATGATCGACTCTATTCTGATACCTTTCTGTCTTCATTTCTTTAAACAGGAGGCAAAAATTGGATTGTACACCAAAGTTGAATTTCAGAAACGGGAGAGGCAAATAATATTCTTTTGTATCGGCAAAATACATTCAACACTCCGCTCCTTTACATAAAACGGTCCGGCCCTCGTAGCACATGTATTTCGCCTTTTCTCCTTGAAATTTCGCTCGAATGCGCCGAACAAGTTAAGAAAAGTTGACAGAATTGGCAGTCATGTGTCTTACGGCCGCGCTAGTGAGAAGAATTGGTCTATCCTTGAAATGACACCACAAAATACTTTAGATTCGAGTTTTAGTTCTGAAAGAATTTTTAGGAGAAGAGAATTACCATAACAAAGAAAAACATGAGGGTTGAGGTTACCTGAACTTTAACAAACGAAGCCGCGAGAACGAACGAGAGCTCGGATGTCAACAGTTTTGTCTTTGTTGACTTTTTTCAAAAGTTCGTTACTTTGTTTTCCTCTTTGCAGGCTGGAAACGAGTCAGCGGAGTCTTATGGCGGCTCAAGACGAACACAAAGCTCTGTCTGATTTAAATGAAATGCTGAGACGACACAATGACAACCTTAAGAGCCAACATGACTGGTAATGATGTTGGCAAGCAGTGTCAATATTGTACTGATGCTGTCCACAGTAGTTGAAGTGCTTTCCATTGTGTTTGCTATTCATGCTCATGATTCTATATTCGCTGTCTTCCTCAGCACGACTAAACAGCTTCAAGAGCTTGAAACGGAGAGAAAAAAAGTTGTACAGCAATTGAAAGAAAAGGATAGCAAATGTCAAGGTACTGTTGTTAGAGAATGGTTGGTGGCACCGTTTTTATGCAGTTCTCCAGCACTCGAGGCTTGAATGTTTAAAAGAATCATTCCATTCGACTATTACACAGCGAAAACGCTTCGTTTTTAGAGAGTTGGTTGGCAATGGTGGTCTCCGGGGAACAGTCACAATTTAACAGTGTTTTGCTGGGGCTGGGGGGAAAATAATGACGACTTTTATCCATTTGAAATGCATATCGTGGGTTGAGACTTGTGCATGAAAATTTTCTCAACAATTTTGTCCAGGATTGTAGATGCAAACAGCCAGTCATTTGTTTTTCAAATGCAATTGAAACCTCAGGGCTGTTGTTTAGTTAGGAGGTGTTCATTTGTTGTTACATTTTAACAAACCGACTGGCAATAAAAGGAGCAGACCAGTTTCCACAGTTAACAAGGTTTGGTTTTTAGACTGAATTAGCGTTGTTCAAAGTTGAAATTGTTAAGGACGAGTGTTTTTTTGTCCTCTCTCAGAGCTACGTAAAACACTCCAGAAACAAGAAGAAGAAACCAAGCAGCGAGAAAAGAATATCGATGAACTGCAAAATGACAACGAATCATTAAAAAGGGACTTATCGAAAGCGGACAAAGAAAGAAAGGAGTTGTCACATAAGGTGGGTGCTTCTGTGACCAGCGTGGCGGGCGTTTGGGCACGTTTGACGCTCGCTGATACGAGCGAGACGAGAACCTCCTGCGTACACATTTGACGGCGAGATGTCGAGATTAGCCCTTGTACTGAATGTGAAAGACGCAACAGCTATTCCAGTACGCATCCTCCGAGATCCAGGGGCGGATGACCGCCCTCGGGTCTCCGGGAATGCCCGGTGTGATGTTGTTAGCTTGATTTCTGTAATTGCTTGGGCGGACGAGCCCAAGTTATCGTTCACCGATCGCTATGACCATATGAAAATCAAACATGTGACACTATTTTGCTACTGTTTTGTTAGTAAAAAAATCGTATTAACCCACAAAAATCTGTCATTATTTGAACAGGGTACAATGTCTACGATTAGCACATAATTGTGACAATGAAAAAAAAAAGTGCGAACACAACCAGTGTCCGTAAAGCGGGGTTGATGATATATGAGAAAATTGTCCGTTGTCCGTATTAACCGGTGTCCTTATTAAGCGGGTAGATTTTAGAGAAAATATATGAGCTTTTCGTCGGGACAAACCAAACTGTCCGTCATAAACGGGTGTCCGTATTAAGCGAATGTCCATAGAGCGGGGTTCCACTGTATATAATTCGGATACATGTATGGAAAACGGTAGCAAACGGCTAAACAGGTTGAGGTCTGACCGAATTATCAGTGTCGTGCGATCTTTAGGAGATATTAATACGATAGTTTTGTCATGTGTACGCACCCAGCAACGTGTGTGAGAGGTAATGCATTGCTTTTATGACACTTTTTTAAAGTCGTTTTTATGACAATACGTGAGTATTTGTTTTTTTCAAATTGGTGGCGGTTTCTAATCTATACAAACACGAGGTAAATCCCCTAATTTCTTTGCAGACCCGACCGACTTAAAACTTGAATCGTTTAACCGACATTTGAGAAAAACGACGGGCAGCCAATCTGTACGTGGTTTCTTATTTCTAATTGCGATAAATCAATCGGCCAAAGACTCGCTCGATTTTTAGTCGCATGGCCGAGAATGGACTCATTGCTACAGAGTATAATTATATGAACTTGAAGGGTGCAAGTTGTGAGTTGCGCCCAAAATTCCAAGCGACTGCCGAAAGTATCACGCTCTGCTGGTTTTTAAGTGGGATGCCTGTGGCAGACCATTTTATAAAATTGGCTAATTTCGCCGCAAATCGATAAGACGAGGTTTATTAAAGGAGAGGCATTACGCCTTTTGCGAGCGAACTCTATTGAAGAAAAATTCGAGTCATACAAAGGGGATTTTGAATTCCGTTTACTTGAAAGAGGCTACCCACGCGAACTAATTGATAAAAGGCTGGCCGAGGTAGTCTAATCACGAAAGGAGGCTTTGATCAAGTAAAAACTTTCAACCATTCGTCGCCACCTTCAACCCAGCTGTACCTGAACTCAAAGAGATGTTTATTTAAAACTGGCATTTAATATCAAACAGCCCTGAAGTCGCGCGCATCTTTCCTAGTGCTCCTATTGTCGCCTACGGGAAGGATAAATCACTCAAGGACCACTAGCTCTCAGGGGCTTATTTCTCTCACCTTCAAAATCAAAACGAAGTTATATACGGTAACGAGGGTGACGATATCACAACAACTGAATTAGAGGGATACTATATGCATCACGTACATGAGGTAGTAACTAAATTAAAGGGACACTATATGCTTGTACATGTAGTGCAACATATCCTCTACCTCTGAAATGACTATTATCGACAATTCGTAATTTTCCCTGGAATGACTGTTATCGTCATTTTAGGATTACTCTGTCCAAGGACTTGTGGTAGCAGATGAAAAGAAAAGAGGAAAAGTGGCATCCCTGGACAGGATTTGAACCCGGAGCTCCCAATCTAAAGAAAATGTTTTTACTCACTTGACAACTAAAGATCAACTGGCTAACAATTGCACCGATTACTTATCAAATCTAATTCGTATGTATAAAATCATTGCTGAATAGTGGTTAAGTCTAGTACTTGATTTTAAAATGGTTAGCTTTCTCTTAAAATTTTGTAACCGACATTTTCTCCTTTTTAAACTTGTTTCTTAGCCTGTGATAATACACGTTTATAGCGGCATTCGGACGAAAAAAAATATTGATGTTTTTTTAAGGAGTGTTCTGTCAGTTAGCGATGCGGTAGTCTAGTGGTTAAGTGGAAGGGTTATTAATCGAACATTCCCAGGTTCGAGTCCAGCGAGTTTAGGCATTGGGGTTCTGATTTTAAAAGTAGATCATTCATTTCCCATAATCCTTATCAAGCGCTAAGCGTCCGAAATTGACGATAATAGTCAATTCAGAGAAACTTAGGAATTGTCGATAATAGTCATTTCAGAGGTAGAGGATGGGTTGTCTAGTGGTACCTGTTTCACTGGTTCATGTAAAACAAGCATTAAGTGTCCAATTACTTCAATTACTACCTCTTGTAATACAGTCATAGAGTGTCCCCTGATTCAGTTACTACTACTTGTAATACGGTCATAGGGTGTCCCTTGATTCAGTTACTACTTTATGTGATACAGTCATAGTATCCCCTGATTCAGTTACTACTTGTACTACAGTCACAGAGTGTCCTGATTCGGTTACTACTTCAATTTAAGCCACTTAGGTTGTACTCTAAGGCAGTTTAGGTCGCATATAATCACTACCAATTGAAGGCTTGTAAAAAGCGATGTTCGTATTCTCTCAAATGTACCGCGGCTTATATTTTTAAAATACAGGTAAAGGTATTTTTCAATTTTTCATGCTTCACATGGAAGCTTTAATTAATGCTCTCTTTTGAGATACGGTAGGATTTTTGACAGCAACACCGTTTGTACTGACGTTTGTACTGAGTACTTAGCACATAAGCCTTTAAGTTTATTTTTGTGTATAAAAATTGTAAAGAAGTTGGTGGCTCTTGGCATCGCAGTTGAACGCCTCCGGGCGTCTTGCTGTTGTTTGTTTCGTTACCTCCGAAACTAAGCGTATTTATTTTGACTTAATGATGAACTATTTACGCAGTGATGTATAGTGGTATAGAGTTTGTAATTGAATATTTTTGGGAGAGGAGCGAGACAAGGGAATTCCCTCTGTTCTCTGTTCTTTCTTTTACACCTCGGGAATGCACCGCTCAGTGCTTCCTATTCCTGAAACAGATTTCACTTCACTTATATAGAGACAACGCCAAAGTATACACACCACGGCGTCTTGTTATAAATATCTACCCAAATCTACTGTATTGAACTCTCATCAGTGCTATTTCCCTCTTCGTTTTCTTACAGCTCTCGTCGTTGGAGCTCATTTGTCGGCAGAACGAAGACGTGATAAAAAAGCGAGAAGTGGCGATCAAGGAATTACAATCTGAACTTGATCGACAGGCGCAGATAGCCGCCATGATTCATAACCTAAGCAGTGGAAAAGTACCAATCAGCAATTACGCCGGCAACTCCAGCTGACCCCGGCCGTAACCGGTCCGAGGGCTTGGGAAAACCAAACCAAAAAAAAATAGACAAGACAAAAAAGAAATAGATTTCCATTTGATAGAGAGTTAATTTTTCGCATATAAAATGTAATTACGCTCTAGTTAAGTTGTGTTGTGCCCTTTCTCGTTATTTGTACCAATCTATTTCGTAGCCAAAGCTTAAAACTCAACGAGCATGTATTGCACTTGGGCCAGGGGCCCGTTTCTCGAAAGTCCCGAAAAGTTTACGGGCCCGAAAAGCGATTTGTAAAACTACGATCTGCTTATTCTGAAAATCTGGTCTGTCAACGTGCTTTCAAGTTAAGAAAGAGTACACCAATTGCAAAGTTTCTCGGCTTAAAACGTCTTCCTTTTCAACATACAGAGGGAATTATGGTAGCCAAAATGCGCCTGAAAAGTTTCGGGGCTTTCGAGAAACGGGCCTCTGTGCACAGAGGTTGGTGTTATAACTGGAGTTTTAGCGAGTGGCTACCACAGTTTCACTTCGAAGAAAACGCCTGATCACTAAGGGGCAATAAATGCTCGCGTAAAGGGTTTGCTTGGGGCGTTTTTTCGAGTCGGGATGCATTGGTAGAAAGACAAGACACGATGCAACAGTACTCCAGTGTGAGCGTAATCTGACTTTGGGACGCGTTAAATATGCATTTCTCCCCCAAACCCAAGCTCTACGCCATACATTCACGTCACGCTACTTTTCTCGTCCTCGGGGTTTCGTATGATCTCCGCAAGAGACATGATAACGGGCCTACAATTTGTCGTCTTTTCGTACAGTCATTTGTTCTCCGAGAAATGGAACCGGTTAGGCTTCTATTATTGAAACTGTTTGTCTGGTGGGTCCGATTAAGGGCGATAACGGATCTGTTTTTATTAATTGCAAAGTGGATATTTTTAATCACTGTGTCCTTGCGTGTCAGGTGCAGCCAAGAATGGCCGTTTGTGCGGACTGCAAGCGCCTATAAAGATAAGTTGATAGACTTCTGAAAGTTGCTGGTTATATGAGGCAACACGTAGACGCCTGATCGTGATTGTCTGTTGGGCTAAAATTGCGAGTTACAGCTATTCTTCCTGCCGTGCGCAAATATAATCGCCAGCTGAAAGGACAGGTACTCTGTGGATGGGAGTAATTGTTACAAAATTGTAGAAAATGGGTATACCAATAGTCACCATGTAAATAGTTAATTTATTTTTTACGTTCATTTCAGTATTGTTTTTGAAAACAAGAAAGAAAACCAAGATAAGTGTACTGCAGGTTTGCGAGCCGTCGATTCTATTAACACCTTCCCCGTGGCGAGCACATTGAACACTGCTCTTTTTATACAATGAGGATCAGTTGCAAAGTAAACAAATGAAATGTTTGTTCTTCAGTTTGCGCTGAGCGGAACCATTTGGTGTTGTCTTTGTTGCTCATTTTAGATCCGTCGTTGGAACCCTTGCTTTAAGAGTTTCGAAACTCGCGGCCATCGGAAAATGAAACAATTGGGGAACGTGTGGGGAGTACCTTTGAAATGTCCACCTCGTAAAACTAGAAAGCGAGAAGTGTATACAACAGGAAACATCTAGCCGACTCTTTATATTAAGATTGGTTAATTCATAAACTGCCAAGAAATTTAAAGGATGAAGATATTCCTGCTAAAGCCAAATGGTTATCACTTGATTACTTCAAACTTTTCTTTTTTTTTTTTTACCTGTGGCGGATACAGAAGGGTGGATTGGGTGGCTAGCCACCCCCCTTTTTGGGTCATTTAAGCTTAAAATTATGAAACGGAACAAAAATATATGAGATTTGAAATTAAAATTTATAAGAAAAGTAGATTCGTTATATTAGTCAAACTGAGAGAGCTTACGGTGTTTGAAATCGGCATTCTGTCACCTCAGCCCCCCCACCCCCTTTGCAAAAATCGGGTATCCGCCACTGTTTAAGCACTACCCATAAGCGGGAGCCCATAAATTCTTTAATCACAAGGGCCTTTACCAATTGTAATC
>BLFK01000113.1:3803534-3806034 GCA_014634185.1 Astreopora myriophthalma | reverse complement strand
GTATTTTCTTTGTTAGTGATTACCTATTCTCGCGTAAGCTTTACCATTTTAAATATTTCCTTTCAAGTTAGAGAACGTGAAACCCCGATGCCTGTTTTGGTCTTCGAGAACACTAATTGTTTTAACGTCTAATGTAATCACCAACAAAGAAAATATATCCCGCGTTGTTGCTTAAAACAGCGGGAGCAATCTTAAGTGTTAACTATTACTAGTTGGTATTAGTATTGGAAAACAATGAGGTATAGAATCTGGACACAAGCTCCCTTTCACCTTACGCATTAATATTGCCTCATCTTGGAGTCTCGCATTCTGGAAAGTAGCTGATTTTGCCCTTGACAGGAGTTTCCCATGAGATGAATTACCATCACAATAAATGGTTCTGCCTCTGAGAACCTTCTCCTGCCAGTCCTGTGCCCTTTCAAGATTTCTAGAATTACTAGCCTTACAGAAATTCCATACTATGCTGCAATACGTTAAGTGCCAGCGGCGGATCCAGAAAATCCAGAAAGAGAGGGCCGAAGAAAGTGCGGCGGGAGCGCACAATAATCCAACCCCCCACCCCCTCCATCCCAAGGAAAAATTCACGTTAGTTGAGATGCTGCCTACAACAAAAAAGGCGGGGGGGCCTCCGGGGCCCCCTAAATCCTCCCCTGAGTGCGGGAGAATCGCTGTTATTATTAATATTGTAATCAATATTAACGCAGGGAATTTTTAACGTAGGGAACTTTAATACACCAAAAAGAATCTTGTGAAATTCGTTTCCGAAGCATTTGAATTTGTAATGCTGGAAAATTACGCAAAGAGGCGGAAAGTTATCAAGTGCGTCATCCAAGCATTCAAATTCTTAAGCCGAACAGTGAGAGGAAACTTATAAAATACTGAGATTGTGATCGGTTTGCGTCTGGGTTTGGATCGAGTCTTTCGACCCCGTTGCCGCCTTGTCTCTAAAAAATTAAGTTCTGTACCGAAACATATATATCCACTACTGCTAAATATCTTTTGAGCTGACGGAAATCACTGTGATGCAAGGTTCGCAGCTGCTTATGGTTGCGTCGTACGCGTAAACCAGCCGTCAAGAGCACACCTGCTAAAATTTTGCGTTGAAAAGCCCCTTGGTTTCTGAAGAGTATTCGGGCTAATTGTATCTTTAGTTTAGCACATTGAACTTGTTATCGTGTCTCCCAGATTGCGGCCTCAGTCAACGCATCAGGCGTTCATCACTTAGATCTTGCGATGGTGACGGTGAATGTCACAGGGAAAAAGGAAGTGTATTACCCAACTTTTGAAAAGCCCAGTGGGTACACTTTTAGCGTGAGGGAAGAAGAAGAAGCGCTCAGTGTTGGCTTTGTTAAGGTATCTTCTTGTTTATGTTATTAGCTTCGCCGTAGACAATACTGAAGACAGGGTAACCGGAACAGCGAGTAGCCAGTTGTTGCGGCCTCATACTGTACACCTGCTTAGCAGAGACAGACAACTGCATACGTACCCATCTCTTTATTTAAGAACGGTGTGTGGGTTTTTTAACGTCCCAGAGAGTACATGAAGAAGTATTGGCATACGGGACAAGGCCCGGACCAACACTCAGGGTAATTTAAGACCCCGAGGAGAAGGTGTTGCCTTTGCTTAGACAGCTGCAAATATCTAGTCTTCTCGAATAAGGATGGCAAACCCTAGGCCCTGTCTCACAAAGTAAATCTTATTCAGTCGTAAATAACTCTGTGGGACGTTAAAGAACCCGCAAAGAGTTGGGCACGTATTTCCCAGTATTGTGGTCTGGTCTTTGTGAGTGTAATCTCATGGTTTGGTGGGTAAATGTTCGGAGATATGATTTGGAAGAACAGCGCATAGTTGATTTTGGTTTAAATGTTCCGTAACTGCTGTAGTGTTTTGATTGTAGCAGTGAGGATAAACGTTTGAACCTTTGTTTTCCTTTGCAGTTTTCATTTAAATCAAACTTCTGGCGAAGTTAAGACCGCTAAACCTCTTGATCGTGAGACCACTGATAATCACATCTTTGCTGTTGTGGCCACTTATCGAGGCATTAAGATTAGTACGAGTTCGCAAGTGGAAGTGCGCGTTTTGGTTGGAGACACCAATGACAATCCCCCGGTGTTCGTTGAAGAAGAATATTTACTGTCACTGAACGTGTTTATATCACCTGGACTACTTCTGAGAGTAGATGTAAGATACGAAGAAACTGATATTTTACAGTGTCGTTCACAAACATCGGGGAGGTTGATGCATTTACTGAATTTTTGTGAGAGGCCAAAATTGCCGATACACTGCTATATTCTAAGTTTTATTGTGTCTAGGTATCAGTCTGTCAGAGATGGCGGGCCTATTGACACACATCTTTTAGTTTGCTGACGTAATCGTTGTCATGTTGGAACGTGCAATGTGGTTGACAGACTTGCTATCTGGCCGTGATAAAGAGTGTCTGATTGAAACCCAGGGCCGTTCCAAGGAGTTTTTATCGTGTAGGGGGTGGGGGGGGGGGGGG
>BLFK01000113.1:3740950-3794066 GCA_014634185.1 Astreopora myriophthalma | reverse complement strand
AAAGACACACGTTGCCACGGGAACGACCAGGTCCCTAGGGAAGGGGGGTTCAACAGGTGCGCCCGCCCCCGCCCCCCTCACCCACTGCGGAGGTCCACTTTTTTGTTGAGCAACAATTTTAAAAAAGTGAATTGATAAAAAAAATGCTATAGTATAGTTCTTTTCTGATTCACTGTTTGTCTAGTAAAAATGAAATAAGCCAAAAAAAAACAAAATTAAATATATATATTTATATAATAACCCAAGTTATTCTCACATTTTGATTGGTTCTTGCCTGTGATCTATTAGAGGACAGATGCACGATTGACGTCATCATTACAAAGTAAACCAGCTTTAACGCGTACGAAGTTTAATTCTTTATTATCTAAAACAAATAAATTCCATGTTGCCGTGCGTCTGTTCGCTACGCCTCGTGTGCCACTTTTTTGTTCTTACCACATTTTGATGTCATCTGTGATCTATTACTGAACAGACGCACGGCAACATGGAATCTATTTGTTAAATATATATATATATATATATATATAACTTGCACTAAAGAGAATCGTCTTCCAACAAATAAAAACTGTATTCAGACCCAACGCGTTTCGGCTTCTGCCTTCATCAGGGGTCTCTGCATTGGGTTCCTTAATCCCTTAATGATCTCTTATTATGACGTAATAAAGAAGTGTTCGTTACTTGATTAGTTGCGACCGGTAATAGTGTTCAAATAGGTTAATTACATTCGTGTGGGCGTAGAGTGGAATGACCTCTATAACTTACGTTCCAAAACGTTTATTTTATATATATATATATATATATATATATATATATATATATTCCATGTTAGATTAGCAGCCAGCGAAGGAGATTTCAACAATTTAGTCAATAGACGACTAGAACTTAATCAATTTCAATGTTTCGTTCGGCTGTGTCTAAACATCACGTCTCGAAAGAAATTGTTTCTCGTTGCATGTTACATGCAGCAGTTCTGTTTCCTAAGAAGTACCCGAGGAGGCTTGAGCTTGGCACACTACTGAAAGATCATGATGATCGCTGATTACCATGGTTTGCTGCAGCAGACCAGTGAATAATACGGAATTTCAACTTTATTTTTATTTTTGTTCCTTTTAAATAGTCACATTATTCTCTTAAACTGTAAAGTACATACGTAAAGTAGTCTCTGCGCCCCCTCCTCCCAAAAAATCAATTTTGAAGTTCAAAGGTTTTTAAGTTCGTCTTTGGCTTCCTGTTTTCATATCACACTGCCTTCAAAACGCACGAAATGCAGTCTTAGACAACCTAATTTTCAAAATTTCCCGGGGGAGCTTGCCCCCGGACCCCCCTAGAGACTCGCCCCTCCGGCGTTCGTTTGGTCTTTTCCTCGTTGGATCGCACCCTCCCGCAAAAGAACCTGCCTACGGGCCTGAGACGTTTCCTTTGAGAGATTCATCGGGAGAATTCAACTTACCCGGACAAGAGGAACTCCTGCAGGGAACAACCTGCATCTCTACTCCAATCGACGTGCATTCTTCTACACTGCACTTTCGGTATCTTTTCCTGACTCCCTCTCCACAAGTCACGCTGCATTTACTAAAGGCTCCCCATTGATTTAATCCAGCCTTGTGAATGTCGCTGGCCTTGATACCATGTAGATCGGCAGCCTGTTGCCTGTTTAAACCTTCCCTGACACCTGCTTCTGCTAGTGAAAGATGTGGGTGCGCGCGCAATTGTGTAGGAACGTCCATTACGTGGAATTTGTTATTTTGGTCTGTCACATTTAAGACGTGAGTTTGAATATGATATGGAATTGGCAATGGCCTTGTAACGAATTTCTGATTGCCATAGTTCTGTGACGCTGCGTGCATGTTTGAAGTGCCAGAATGTACCTTTTTATTTCCAGTTGCGTGTAAAAGTCTCTGCTTTGATTGATCTGGACTCGTGATCACAGACGGAGATTTGCTTTTCGTTTTCTCTGGACCTTGTTTTCCGATTTTAGGCCTATCCGACTCTTCGGCAATTTTAAAGGAGGATTCGTCGTTATCTATCACCTCCACTGGTTTGAAGCTGTGACCTGAAGAATATCAACTATACATTAGAACTGTATATAAAGCCAGCAGTCACGTGGTAATTTGACGAAATAAGATATTCCGGGTGAGTGTAGTCCTGTGAAGGAGTGTTTTTGATGACATTGACCGGCTCAGTTTTCGACTCCTCAGAGTCCAGTGATCCAGTACTCTGGCCCCAGTTGTTCAAAGGTTACATAGCGCTATCCACGGGATAAATCACTATCCGCTGGATAACACAATTGGTTTTGCTAGCCTTTGTCCGCTGGATAGTGATTTATCCGATGGACCAACCCATTCTCTTCATCGTTAATTCTTAACTTGGTCTGAATTTATGATTATAGTTAATTTAGAACACTGAAAGTCTGAAGCGCATTCTGGGAAATGAACATATTTTTTTTAAAAGACAACCCCGGACACAGGACTTGAACCTGCGACTGTCCACTGACAGATTCTTTCCTCTAACCACTAGACCACTGAGTCGCTAGCTAATTGATGCGTTTATCCTGCACCTCGTTGTAAACCAATAGAATCACTCGCTAAGGAACAGTTTCAGACATTAATTTGAAATAGTCAGTCACCAAACTAAAAAAAGAAAACTAAACACTTTAAAATCAGGGCTTAGGCTTAATCAATTTAGAGAAGTGATATTCTATGCTAGACGTGAATAAATATCTAATTTTTTAACTACTCGACATCTTGTTCCTCACTGGTGCAGTGGTATGAACTCGTTCCTACAAGCTCTGATTCCGGGTTCTAATCCAAGGATGTAGGATTTCTTTTTCTTATTTGCTCCGTTACGAAATGTCCTGGCACACAGTATTCTAAATTAACTATAATCATAAATTCAGAGCAAGTTAAGAATTAACGATAATCGTTAATTCAAAGAGGAGATCGTGTTGGATGGACGGCATTATCCACCTTTTGAGCAACCGAGGCCAGGTCTTTGACCTGATTGGTCAATAGAGAGTGACAGGTTGCATGACAGGTATTACGCCATTAATTTCAGTTCCCGTATGTAAAGTGATCACTGTTCTCTTTGGCTTGTTCCCGCCATTAAATTATGTAGCTTTCTGATGTTTAATTCTGTGTTCTGACTCCTGTGTCTGGGATATATCTTGGTACTTACAGACGTGGTTTGATCAGCTGGAATGTCTGCTACTTACCAATCAGATGATTAGGGACATGTTTTTTTAGCAGGCTTTAGCTTGAAACATTATTGGTGATCCTCGTCAAAAGGTCGGCCCTTTTAAAACCCAATTGGTCTTATTACTAGCCCCTGTCTTTTACAGTTGGAAAACAGACCAACTGACACATGCCTCACACCTACGTTCCAATTTAGAACTACTAATCCCTCACCCAAGTGATCGCAGCCATAAAGTTCTGCTCGCATGCAGATATAGACACCGTACCAAGCCAGTGGATGTATTCTGACGTAACGTGCAGTGATTGGGTGTGTTAAGTGACGCACTGCTATCGTTTTGGCATCATCGTTGCCAACAAAGATCTGTTTGGAAAGGAATAAACTTGTAACCATTTTACTCCAAGAGCGGGGTCTATCGAAGGAAAGAGATTGGTCTAAAGAAGCATCGAGGGTTCTTACAATTCTAAGGGAACAGACTGTAAATAATTGTTGTGTGTGAAAGTATCTGAAAAGTCGTAACCGTGTTCATCAATAGGATGTCTTTAATGTGTGCAATTCTACAATTGGTTTTGGGGCTCCGGCATCAAATCCTATACCAATTGCAGAACATTTTAGGAGGAGCCATCCACAGTGTGCATGAGCACAGTTACTGACGTTACCTATTAACAAGGAAACCTATTCATAGGGCTACTGGACGTAGCCACTGGGCGTGAACTTGCCATTGATAAATTTGGTTTTGCTTCAAAATGGCTAGCTGTCAATGGGTAAAATACCTTTTGTCTGTTATCTTCTGTATAGTTTGTCCACTTCAATACATTGGCACTGTATGTTATCCGGTATCTTGACACCCAACGGTCATCAGTAACTTGTCCTTGTGTTCCTACACCTGCACATTGATATCACCTTTGCGATTAACTTACGAAAAACTATAGTCTTCATCTAGCTATAGGGTTATTTGCTGAGTCTTTGAATAGAATGTAAAGATGTTAATGTATTTAACTAAACTTTTATTTGTAGTCGCCTGCCAAGACAATTATTGTATTCCGATCAAAAGAAAGTTTCTTTGACAATCGTGCTCACAGGCAAATTTCAATTTTCTAGGTTCATGCACTTGTTTTAATCCCTTTTGAATTTGAGAAGTAAAATTAACAAAATAATTATTTCGGCCGTATGGCTCTTGCCACGAAAAAAAGTGATAATCATTCATAGGTCCCAATTTTTAATCCAATGTTGAATTGGACAATTTGAAAATAACTTAGCATATTGCCAGGTGAAATATGAATAATATGGCGCAAACTGCTTTCTTTTCCTTTGAAAGTGACTTTCTAGGGTTACTGACCCCGTTTCTGAAGAATACAAATGTATTACATCTGTAACTTCTTTCTCGCGTTTTATAAGGCGTCCCTCAACACACACTTCAAAGTGTTCTTAACCTGTTTTTCTCAGCTTCATTTACTGTGGCTACCTCTTGCCTATTAGCAATGTCTTTGGCATCAAGGTCGACCCTCGTGTGACCTAGCAGCAACCCCTTACAAAATACTCAGTAATGTAACATTGAAGCTATCAAAGGTTAAATCTGCAGTATTACTGATCTCTAAATGGATTCTATCCAATTGTCAAAGGATCGTTCACTCAATATATTGCGACTGATATCGTAACTAATTGCCCTCAAATCAGTGATTTAAGGGTATTTTTAGAGCAAACACTGGCCTGCTCTTCAGAAAGTAAAAATGCCGAGCCATTTACCTTTTATTTTGTCTCCTTCCCTTGACGATGTTTGCCAAAGCAAAAAACCAAACAAACAAAGAAGCAAAAAAGGGGAAATTACTCCTCCCCATGTGGGAATAGTGAACGGGTCCATAGCTGCCTTGATAAGTAAATCTAGTAGACTAGTACTATCATTTCGCCGAGTTGGATGCTTTTACTCCAAAGCAAAAAATTCGGCAATTATTTTGCACCACATGCTTCCTGAGAACCTCTCAAATTTGGGAACCACAGACCTGTTACTTTTCTGGGCTTCTTCAGATCAATCTCAAGGAACTGTTCGTTGTTTGCTATTTTTGCGCACCAGCTTCCTCTTGTAGACACGCTTTCGTGTCGACTGGTAATTACACGAGCGTAGAATGCAGGATGTGCCCGATCTATTGTTGATGAACCTGATATCTCGTGGTCCAGGATGGTACCGTTTGACATCCCCATCGGCGAGAAGCATTCTAAACGGCCAAAAATCAAAAGCGAAATAATGTCATGATCATTAATCCTAGTTTCACACATTCCATTTAAGCCAATGGAATTCAATTACAGGAAAAGGAATATATTCCGCAATATTATATTCCCGCGATTCTTCTCCTCGGTAGCAGAATAGCCGGGATGGAAATGCAAGTATTCTTGGAATGACAACAGCTCCCAAACGAACGCTTACTGGCATTAATCCAACGATTCATTGATTATCTTATTCCGGGATGATCCCTGTTATAGCCCGAACTTGACGAGAAGAACAATTAAGAGACGTGATGAATTAGATCTGTGGCCCTACTCTAGCAAGTAGAACTTTTATAACGTCACATCACTTTGCGATATGTCACGTGACTGTGCTTCCGGTGACTTGCGTCCTTTTTTTAAAATTTTCGCCCTACTTGTGGGCCAAATAGTTTGCAGCGGAGGTTGTCTAGCGGCATTACTAGGGAGCTTAAGCAAGGACGACGACGACGGCTAAGACAACGTCATCTGAAAACATAAATGGGCGTTATTCTAATCGCTTCGCGCTTAATCCAACCTTTTCGGTGTGTAAAACAATTATTAAATGGTTAGGACAACAATTGGTATGAACGCCGTTAAAGTTATCACAAAGAATGGAAAATTTGTCGTCTCGCACCCACGTTCTACACAAAACTTCAAATTTGGTCGTTTCACGTCGTTGTTTAGCCGAGAACGGCAAAGAAATGTACCAAAATGTAAAATCGCACGTGCAGAGCGTGCGAAGCCATTGTTTTTGTGGCGCTCTCGTTGTCGTCGACGTCGTCGTTGCTTAAGCTCCCTACTGAAACGTACGAGCGGATGGAAAGCTGCCTCTCTCTTATTCCCGTAAGAATTCCAGACCAGCGTGCTTTAAGTGACAATGAAGCGTAGTTACCTGGACAGCTGGGTCTGGTGCATGGAATCCTCTGGGTGTAGGTCTCTGTTCCTGGTGGGCAGTTCTGATTTTTTTCGTTGCCGTCTGGTTGGCATTTTACGATTCTTTTCTTTGTTCCTTTGCCGCAACTGACGCTGCAATCACCGAAATTAGTCCATGACACAAATGGATTGATGACAGACGCAATCTGTGTTGATGGTAAGGGAACGTTTCTTTCAACAGTATCAGATAATAAACCTGGAAAAAGACAAAGGCAGTAGTAGCAGTGTTGGTGAGCTCGACAGCCCCTGTGCTACCTTGACAACTACGCACATGGATTTCCCTATACTTTAATATGTTGCTATTATTTGTTTATCTTTGCTTTAAAATGCATTTCTTTTAGCTATGAAAAGGTGCAAACTAATAAAGTTGAAGATGAAGTTGTTTAATGGTGTGAGTTAACCTGTAAATCATCTCTACAGCCTGCTAATAAAGCAAGACAAAATCACGTAACAATCCGACCCGAAACACTGAGCTACGTGGAGTATTTCCTTGTTAATTCTGTTGTCGATCTCATGGATTTCATAAAACTTGCTACCTCGTTTGTCCATCCTTATCTTAGAAATATCTTACCTGGAATACAGCCGTATATTTCTATTCTCATACAGATGTGATCTCCGTACCAGGATAACGGATATAGGCGAATATATCGCCCGTCAAAAAATCCTTCAAGCCAATGTATTTTGACAGAATCTTTATCATCACTTCCAAGCAGGCTCTAAAATACAAACCAACAGGATAACTTTCTTGCTTAAATTTCCAAAGAAAGGAGATTTAGTATGAATACAGTGTCATTCTCTTTTATGCGCGGATTGGTTCAGTAAATGAAAACCTCCGAATGATGATGCACACGCGATGACTGTAGCAAGAAAAGGCATGTAGTTCTATGAAAGGGTTGAAAGAATCGTCCCATTATTTTTTAACCAAAGTGGGCTGACCAAATACTTGTTCAGTCCCTGGGTAAAGGGAAGTGACCATGATGGAGAAAGACAGAAGCTCAGCTGAAAGACAAGGTTGAAGGAAGAATTTATTTGACTACTGAGCGTGATGACTCAACCTGGCCTAAGGCGGCGCACTCTAACACAAAGTGAGCCTAAGGAATTAAAAAATCCCAGATCTTCCCTAAATTTAAGACTGATACACTTTTATTTACCTCTCCAGAGAGATTTTCACTCACGCACTCAAAATTTCTTCCATCCTGACTATGGCAAAGTTTGAAGCTTGTCACGTAATCATCAGCCAAAGATGCGCCTTGCAGAGCAACGCCGGATATTGTCTTTTCCTCCTTGAGATCAACAGTGAGATACGGCTCTTTATCATCCTCGTCAGCGCACCACGCCGTTCTTTGCGGATCATCGTAGAACGACACAAGATTTAGACGACCGTAAAATGGCTTATGAAGGTTGTAAGTAGACGATGCTGTAATCTGCCCGTCTTTGATTTTCATGTCTTCCATACCCAGTGGTGAAAAACATTCTACAAAGAAAACGAATGGGTGGTGTTGGTGAGGATGGGTGACTCACTTAAAGGCTATCACTCCGCCCTGTTTAATTTTTCCTTTAACACGCAATTATGATGAGTAGGTTTTCATCAAAGGTGTACTCCTAGACATGTCTGGGTCAAAGTAAGGGGGAATTCAGTGATTCATACACTGATACGTCTCGGATTCAACCCTTTATTGAGTACAATTAATTTTTTGATCGGCCCTAAAGGTGGCAGTTTCTCGACGACACTAAAAATGCCCAATCAGAAAAGAGCTGTGACAATTCCATTATTTTCATAGGCGTGAGCCGTAAAAAAAATTGCATGCGTTAACAAAGTATTTTGCGGGAAAAAAGATCTTAAAATAAATCTACCCGGAGAGGGTTGACTGAAGAAATTATTGGAGATGGAGTCTTGTCACAGGCTGCTGCACTCGAACGTTGACCACCGTCAATGACAATCTTTGTTTCGACTATTCAACTTAGTATTTTGTACACGAACAAGTCATCGCACGTACCTTTCTCAAATTCACATCGCTGCATCAGTTTCTTAATTTCTTCTTGACTCAAAGCCTCATTTGACATGTAAAACTCATCAATTTGTCCTTCAAATAATCTTTCTCCCTTATGCTCACCGATGCCAGCCTTTTCTTGCCAGTCTTGCGACAAATCTCCCACACCGTCTCCCCTCAAAATAAACTTAGCGTTCACATAGATGTCAGCTTGGCCAAGGTGAGCTTCATATGTGCAAGCGACGTGAGTCCATATGTGTGAAGGAACGATGACTTCCGATGTGACATTGAATATTACTTGACCGCGTTCATTTCTGTGAAACCACCTCACCGAACCATTATCGATTTCCAAATGATATTGTCCATTGTCATGGGTGGAATTAATTCCCCCAATTGTGTCAAACAGTGAGCTCGGTCCATCTACTGAAAACAGCTTTATCCATGCTGCTATTGTAATTGCCACACGTGGTTTGCTTCGAAAGGAAGCTCCATTTAACAGAATGTCCCCTCCGTTCAAATCAACACCGTTACCACACATTTCACTAAATCGGGAAATTCGCGCAAAGTTCACGATTTTGGCGTTATTGTGTTGTTGTGATTCGTCAACTAAAATGTTAGCTTTGTAGATGCTTTCAAAGCGCAGGTACACAACTGCTTTTTCAATTACTGAAAGAATAAATTTAATTTTCAGAGAAGTGAGTACACGGCTATACATCTCAATTTGCACAAAGGGCTCAGTTTATTTGGGCAAAACTGTCGGAATTTTTGGTTCGGAATGAAAATGTAGCAGTAATTTCTGGAACATGCACTTCGAAATTTTTTGTCAAACTCTCGAGGTTGTCTCTGTCTTTTTTTTCCCGAATTACCGGAGAATTTCTGTTGCATTTGCATTTCATTTCGGTGAGACAGTTACTTTCTGTTCCCCTGTACATTTCATTTAAATAGCTCGATCCATTTTGCCAAAATTTCCCGGAAATTCGTCCTCAGCGGGCATGGCACGAGATCGGTTTACTCAAGTGGAAATACCGTTCCATTCGGCAAACGAAAAATTTGGAAATTCTAACCAGAAATTTTGGCTAAATGGACCGCGCTTCAAAAAAAGCCGAGTAATCTTAACTCCAATAAATAACACTCACCTTTTACTCAACAAGTTGAGTATAAGTACACTACTCGACATACTGAGCTCAAACAACCCAACATTTGGAGTAAACGGTGGGCGAGTCAAATTTACTTCAACAAGAGAGTAAACAATTACTCACAGAGTTGAGTGTTTCTCGATTACTCACAGTGTTGAGTGTATATTAGCTTATAATGGGAGAATATTCATTGAAAAGGCGTTTGTTTTGAAGTTGTGATTGCCTACTGCAGCGAAAAAACAATATACAGCAAAACGAACATACTAAGCCATCAATTGAAGTATCCATGCAATTTTTCGTGAGTTCTGCGCATGATTGTGAAACTGGGCTATACGATGATTTCATGCCGAAATTTTCTCACTGACAGCCTTCAGTCAGCACTGAATAGGATGATATTGAGGACATTTTACTCAAGAGTGGTTACTTACTAGACATTATGTTAAGATCCTGTATACTGAGCTTTCCTGTCAAAAAGAATCATATAGTTAAGATAACGTTCGAAATAGAAGCGATACTAAAAATTAGCGATAAAATAGGCCCTTTGAAGCTAGTCAGTCACTTGGTACAATCGCCGTGCTGGAAGCTACGCACCAGGACCGTGTGACAAACAAAGAGCTTAAATCATTTGAAATGGTAATTTTCTTTGTTTGTCTTGCCCCGGCAGTGCGTTGCTTACTCTCTAGCATGGCGATCTTGTACCACGCGACTGACAAATGGCCTATTGATCATAGGGCATGAGGGATGTTTCGAACAAGTAGATCATTTTCAAGGTCAAATAATATAGTAATATAGTTTATCTTCCTTCTCGAGATCCTCCTCCACGTAAGCATCCTCCTTCATCCACCACCTCCTCGTCCTCATCGTTGTCTTCGTCGTTATCGTCGTCCTCCCAATCATCATCATCATTATCATCAACGTCATCATCGTCATCATCATCGACGGTGATCGTCAATAACGAAGTCACTGTTATCGTCATCGTCGACAATTAGAAAATAACCGACGGCAAAAACAACTTATAGTTAGGAAACAAGAGTAACCTGTTATCTGATTTTGTTCACTTCCCATACTGTTGCCCTGTGATTTGCTGTTTATAGCGACTTTTTGTTGCTCTTCTTTCGCCTCAGTATCTTTACCAGTTGTTGCCTCCTTATTCACTGTTAAGATAATAAGGAACATAAGTAACGATGAAGTCGACGACAGAAACAACGCCACAAAACAATACATTTAGTGCTAAAAATACAATAGCTGTGTATGCTCTGCACTTGCGTTTTACAATGTGATAAATTTCTTTGCTGTTCTCGAGGCTCGGTCTGCTAAACTAGGTGAGCTGAGCCAATTTAACGGCGCATCCTTTTGGGACCTTTGCGGAATAGAAATAAATGGCATATTCAGTAATCAGGTTCTTTTGGGAACTATTCCATTTTCGGTACGAACGGAATAGCATTCTGTTTATTCTGCTTCCAATAGAAGCAGGAACAGAGTGAATAAAGCATAGTTTACTTGGAATACGTGAAATACGCGGAATACGCAGAACTGTCGAAGTAACGTTCGATTCCGACTATTCGTACCCATCGTCGCATTTAACTAAAGAAAATGTCTTTCTTGACAAAATGGTGTATTTATTTTAGCAGCTGTGGTTATTCATAGATTGCTGCCTTGCGCTCACGTAAAGCACTGTTCCTTTAGTAGACACTCACCGTTTCTGCAGCCATACAGCTCAAGCCTCATGCAGTTGGTCAGACCACTCCACTTTAAAGGAAGAACACGAAGATACCGAGCTGTAATCTCAGGAAACCAATGGGTGACCACCGTGTTACGGTCCTTATTAGCTGTAAAGTTCTGTAAAAATCGCAAAAGCAAAACAACAGGGTTTCTGAACGAAAGACCAAAGGAGATAACAAATACGTTCTGTTCACTTGATTGCTCGATTGCAATAGGGAAATGTGTGTTGATTAACAATTGAGAATTCTTGTAGAGACTCAAAACAGACACTCCTTGCTCACGGGAAATATGAATACTCATCAAACGCAACATTGATGTGGAGATAGGTGTCTGTTTTCAGAATTTTTCGTTGTCCTGTCCTTTGAAGCCAATGACAACACTTGTTAATGTTGTGTTGTCCGTTTTTGAGCTTTCTGTCAAATAATTGTGCTTACCCTGGGGCTGCCATTGTTTGTCCTTTTGTCTTTCACCATTAACCAATGCTTCCCGTTTGAGCTGTATGACAATGCGTACCTTGTAACCCAATTGTCAAACATAGACTGCCCTTGGGTTGAAATGCCTAAACGCAAACAGCATATAATTCTAAGTAAAGTATCATGTTATTGAGATGACCTTTTAAGCTCAACGGATAGTACAGAGATCTCTCTCGCTCATGATTCCAATTTACAGTTACAGTCATAGCTGTATAGCGAGGGGGAAGACAAGATTCTCACAAGTACCTGATTTATTACCCCTCGCTGTACCGAATTCCTAAAGAGACACCGATATTATTTTTTTATGTATAAAATTTGGCAGAAATATAAGACCTGTTAACGGCTTCAGTTGTTGATAAAAATGCTGAAATTGTTCAGTTGGACGCCGTGTAGTATAATCATAATATTGGCCCGTTTCCCAAAAGTCGCGAAACTTTTTCGGGCGTGTTTCGGCTGACACAAATCCCTCTATATCTTCAAAAGGAAAGCGTTTCAAGGTATGAAACTTCGCAAATATTCTGCCGGCTTTTTCTCGTCTTGAAAACATGTTAAAAGACCAGCTTTCCAGAATAAGCGGATCGTACTTTGAGAACTCTTGAGAACGGGCCCCAGCTGGGCTGTAACAATGCATTGAGTGAGATATAATTATTGTCAAAGTTCTTTCAACTTCATGTCACCGATCAAGGAAGAAAATCATTTGTTCATGAAATGAAGAAGTTTCAAATGAAAGGAACGATGTGTTGGTTGTTTACCTGAAATCTTCGTATCGTTTTGTAAGTTGACTTCAAGGAATTCTGTTTCGTCAGCGAAAGCCGAGCACCATCCCCCGCGGGACCCTTCGACAGTTTTATTGAGGCGTGCGTGGAATGGTTGATGATGCTCATCGTACGACGAAGACGCCGTGAGTTGTGAATCCTTGATCACTCCTGTACTCAAACCTAGAATATCCTTACAACCTAGGAATTAATTTAAATGTGCTTCAGTTAAAAGCTGTTTGCTCTAAGACCACGTAGTGGTTAAGGCTCCAGATTTCAGGTTATTTATTTATTTATTTATTGACTTATAGAATGGGATTTAAACTGATAATTAGTTTTCCATTTGAGTTGACACTACACTACCTAACCTGCCGGTGGTGAATCTATGTTTCGGCAACGGCTCCTGCCAAAAATTTCCCTCGAAATTTTTCCGTCTCCAACGCTGGATGCCAACCATTTGTGATTCGGGAAGTCATAGACACAGCCGTCACTGGATTTGATCTTCACCTGGTGTTTCGTAAGGTGCAAAAGCGACCTTCAGACTGGAGTACGAGTACGATTGCGAGTATACACGTTTTTCGTACTGAGCACGTGCATTAGGTGCTGAGGTCAAAATTTTTCCAAATGCGCGTGCTCAGAACGGAAAACTCGTACTCTTAGTCGTAGCAGTACACGTACGCCAATCTAAAGGTCCTTAGTAGATGGTAAGCAAACGGGGACTACATTTATTACCCTTTACTGTCGGACGGAGTAAACGTGCAGGCACATGCGTCAAGTTGTGGGATCCGGTTACACCGTGAAACAGCTGCTGGTGTGAATATCATGAACAACGACATAGACGGAGCGAAGGAATGCAAGGGAAATAAATTCCTTTGCTGTCTATTATCGATCTTTCTATGACTTGAATTACTGCTTTAAACGTGTTAAAATGCATGGGGTCTGGCCACAGCCACATTAACAATAACACGTAGATCAAATGTTTACTGAAAATAATAAGTTTTTATACATTTTTTACAATAACAATACAATCACTGAATCACTGGTCAACAAGCGTCCAGCATCTCTTATGAACTTTCCGTTCACTCGTTTATTTTAATGAAAACAGTACCTTTTCTAAATACCATCCGGACCCAAACCAGCTGTTATCGTGCCGAATATTGATTGCAGTCAGCTTTCCCAGATCTTTAGTTTCAACAAAGAATGTATCTTTCCTGAAAGTAGTAGTAGTAGTAGTAGTAGTAGTAGTAGTAGTAGTAGTAGTAGTAGTAGTAGTAGTAGTAGTAGTAGAATTATGAGTTTATATTACCGGTTATTTGAGGGGTAAACTTATGTTACAGCAGTTTTCAAGTGAGTGTCGAAAGTAACGAGGCCGTTGATTTGGTTTTGGTTTTGGTTTGCCGTTTGATTGGATGAAGAAGCTTGCGCAAATGTTTGAACTAATCAGAGGCAAGACTGAAATCAGTTGCGAATTAATCAGTCTCGTTTCCCTGCTCTTGGCGCCGGCTGCCTTTCCTTGCTTTGCGATTTGATTGGCCTTTAAAACCGAGTCATAAATTACTTCGACTTGTGGTTGGCTGGAGGTGTATTTTCTTCAGATCGTGATCGATCGATCAATCAATCAATCAATCAATCAATTAACCAACCAACCAACCAACCAACTGACCAATCAATCAATCAATCGATCAATCAATTAACCAACCAACCAACCAACCAACCAATCAGTCAATCAATCAATCAATCAATCAATCGATCAATCAATCTGATTGATTGCTTCATTCGTTTTTACGATGCTCGATTGAAAACGGCTCTAATGGCGATAGTTACAATAGAGTGTTTTCGATCACGTGACCGGCAGCCATATTGGTTTACTAACAAAAGAAAAGAACACAAATCTGCGTAAAAATAGAGATCAATTCCGTCTTTTCTTGTTTGGCTCCTCCAACATGGCCGCAATTATCATGAGTGAGTAATCAACCTCGTTCCCAGGGTCTTTCAACCCTCTGGGTTTGGGAGATGAAAGACACTGGGAACGAGGTTGATCAAAAAATGATAACGACGTCGACAGAAGTGAAATGCGATGAATGTTCCTACTACTGCATGATCCTCCATATAAAAATTCTTCCAGTTTTTCATCCAAGCAATAAAGATACTCTACTTCTACTGGAGCCCATACGTAGGAGCATCCATCTTCACCACTGGGTTCGTACGCCAACTCAGGAGTAGAAGGAGCTATTTTTGGAACTACATTGCGCACACTAAAACGCATAGGCGGGGACATTCATCCAATCAAATTTCTTAGCATGACAGCGATTGACAGCTCATTGTTGCCATGTACTTTTCGAACAGGTTAGAGTGCTCGCAACCGAGGCAACCACAAGCAATTTTCGCGGGAATTTCAAAAACCCAAAATAACCTGGTCTACTCCTGTGCTAATGGCCGGACCATGACATGGGGACGTTCCTACTTATGAACTCCAGGTTAATGAGTGAATAGAACGAATTTTCCATTCTTCCTCGTGTCTGGATCACACGTTCACTTACTGTCCCTTCTCAAAGTCATTTCGTCCATTGCTTTCTAACTCAATTTCCTTTGATCGACCTTTTTCTCCAAACAAGGTGATGAATACTCGAGCATCTGTGCCTGCGCCAAACTTGTTTCCTGTGTATGTATTTATCTCATGCCGAATCCTGGATCCTAAACATACTGGAAGCGATACGTAACATGAAATAAATCATTGAATCGGTACTACCGGTACGCATGTGCTGCCTTGATATTGTCGTGGTTATCACAATGGATTAGTTATCAAGAGTATGATATGGGTTCTATTGCTGCTGAGGGATACTTCAATCCCGTAAATTCACGCAGGCGTGGTCCGGTTTTGATACTTCAAAACCGGACCACGCCTGAATAAGAAAAACTGTGTAAAATCCCAATGCGTATTAGGTAAATATGCATTAAGGTCCGTATAAAAAGAAGACGATGCATAGAAACCTCTAAAAAGAAGACGAAGACGATAGAGCGAACTTCTAATTGTCTTTCTAGTTTTACAAAAAATTCGGTTTTTCCTCTTCTTCAGAATAAAAACTAAAAATTGTGTACAATGGTAAAAAGTCATATACTTAGATAACTTATATATAAACGCAGAAAATGCTAATAAAGGTTAGAAATATGAAAGAATGCTACAAGTTCACTCCATCGCCTTTTGTTTAATACGCATCTACGAAGTCACGTGGTGGCAGGGCATCCTTTGAATCGTCCTGCGGGAATAACAATTGGTTCACGCACCAGCGTGCGTTAATGGAGAAATGAGGGGAAGTCTGGCTAGCAGGAAAGATGCGTAGAGTTGCTCGTGGTGTAGCCGAGAGCAATTCTAGCTACTTGAGTGCTCTCCAAACTTCCCAAGTGCTCTTCATATTTTGATCAACGCGCAGCTGACGCATGAACCAATTGCTTTATAACAATTTCGCGGATAATGTTTTTTGCTCGAGGCATCATCTGCGTCTGAATAGGAATAAGAAAAACGCTCGCGCAATTCAATTTGATTACTTGAATTTACTGGCTATGTTATAATTAGACTTATTTGACACTTTGATTACAGAAATTGAAGGCTTTTAAGACGAGCTCATACGTGCAGCGGAATATTAAACAGCCCCGGGAAACTTTCAGGACAACCAGCAATGCACAAAAGACCATATGATGACGTATGATTATTGTCGATCAGGCCTTCAGTGAGCGTTTTCATGTGGAAAAGATAGATACAAAATAAGGAAAATCAACAATCATGATATGACTAATGTTTCATTAAAAGACGAAACAGTCTCAAACCTGTCATCAATTAAATTTGTTAAACTGATAAAGTCAACTAACATATCAGACTGAACAAAGTTTGAATTAATATACGATGGTTTACGGTTTAAAAGTGATCAGCAAATAGTCACTGGAAAATAATTTTAAAAAGTACAGGACCAAGCTTAGAAGCTGACCACAAGGAAATTGAAATTAATGCGGCTGAGTTCAACTGCTACCGGCAACATACCTGCTGCGCAACCAGCAAAGATCAGAAATATTGTCAGAAAAAATGGCATACAACTTTGCATTCTGGTGTATCACATCTGTAAAACTAGACATCAGAGAGAAAACAAAATGCAGTCAACACAATACTGGTGGTATTTTTGGACTCTCGACGGGCGGTCCTTTTGCACAATGCTTTTGTTTCTTAAGTCGCAAGCGCCTCCGTATACGGGCATGCACCGCCGCGGATTGAAATTTGGCAAATCATGGTCACTGTTAAGTGAGACTCAACGATTGCTCCAAAATGTTATCTTGTATGCACATTACCGTCGTCGCTGTTTGTCGTTTTGTTTAGTTTGTATCATATTTGCAAGCCTTTACTATAGTGTTATAGAAAAATGCTATAATTTGGCAAGCAATTACGATTGGCTACATCAAGGTCAAACAAAAATTGTAAAAGTACCTTTCCCGCAATGACTTGCTATTATTTTCCCCAAACAACATATACTCGCAACTATACTCTTGTAGTGAAAAGTGAATAGTCAAAGAGTAACATACCTGAAATAAATCCCGTACTTTACATATCTCATTTCCATTGGCAGGCGCTATGTTGTTCCCCTAAATAGTTTCCACCGAGAAAAAGAGTAACCTTGAAGAATAAAACGAACTTGTCGCTCATCACTCCTTCGCGTTTAATTTTCTATGTTTTTTTCCCTTAAAACGTCGAGTTCCTACTATTATTTCTAATTCGCCACTAGAAGCTCACCACCTATAGGACTCGATGTGTAGGATAAAAGGGATCTTGGTTTATAATTGATGTCCAACCCATAAATATTTTACGCACAAAGAAACTGATTTCGTGACAACGTAACAAATGGCTGCGGAATTCAAAGCAGTCGCATCCATTTATCCAACGAATGGAGCCCGGATTGCAATTTGTGCAAATTGTTTAATTAGTGAGGAACCAGGCAGTGCTACGTAAATACTTAGCGAAAGGGGATCGGAAAAGGTACTTTCTGCCTTATAACCATCAACATCAGATGATTGACTTACCTGTAGCCCTGGTCCGTTAAAATTCGGAATCAGCGATGTGTCTGGGGGCCCCTAATCCCGATGAAAACCCATCCCGTAAAGCGATGTTCTAACTTGGCCGCTTTAGGGTTAAGAGAGGTAGTAGCGGTAGCGAGTCATGTCAGTTACTGTCGCAATTGTTCCAGGTATATACTGTTGTTGAGTATTGTCAATGTCACGGACGAGAACAGGAAGTTGGAAGAAACGGACACTTCAATAGGTATAGCTTTTCGGGGGCTAGGCCGATTGTCTTGTTAGCTATGACTGTAATGGTTCCTTCAATAAAGGTCAAACATACTGCATGAATCGTTTGCGCATGCCCACAGCAACAGCAACAGCAGCAGCAACAAAAACAACAACAAAAGCGAGTTCGGTCATAAGCTCGCTCTGTCTCTGCGCTTGGAGCATGCTGGGATATACGTCAATCATCAACTATTACAGGCAGGATTTGCAATTAACTTTTTTCTGAGACTTCGCAGAGCAGCAGTGCTTAGTTTGCACTGGTGTAAAATTACAACCTATTAATAAAGCACTTTTCTTATGCTGAACATATTCAAATGCCCTATATGAAACAGTAGTGTTACTTATTAGACCACAACAAGTCTCCGTCCGGCAATGATTTGCTCGGGTTCATAGTTCGGTTGGCTTGAGCGTTGATGGGCCGATACAGGTGTTCTCTGATATCTCTTTGAAAATTGCAAATTGCTAACCTGTAAACTGTTTGCAATACGTCATGGGAATCCTATGCAAAACAGCAAATCAAAGAAGTCTTCAGGCATCATTTGTTTTGAAGAAAAGAGACAAAGAAGAGGCAGAGATAAGCAAATAAAGTTAAAGTACAAGTCCAGAAAAAAAATCGCCACGATCGGTCACGATCTTGCCGATGTGCAGACTGTCGTCGCCTTACAAACTGTGGTAACCAGTCGATGATACTCAGGAGTCATGAACTGCTTATAACGTGTTCTAGGCATATGAATAATACAGTATTCCATAGCAAGTCCCTCGACCTATTCAACTCGATGATATGTTCCTAGTCCTCCTGACGAGTCTAGCGAAGCCCCAGCCTGCTAGCCAGGGTACTCTTAGCAAACCTGTAAACTGGACTGGTGGTTTAGTCATTTTGGCACTGACTGACAAAAAAATTGACAATTTAACCACAAGAGCTGTAAATGCATCTTTAATGTGTTTCAACAGCCCAATTTCCCGAGAATCGATCATTTGATTTCCTGACCAGAATAGTTTTCCATCTCATACAGAATTTGGAATTTCATACAAGGATCAAGTACTTTGTGAGTACAATTTCCATTTCAGGAGTTGTTTTATTTTTAGAGTAATGCTGCACGAATGTTGACTCATTTAACCTGTTATTATATATTTTGCCTGAAACATTTTTTCAAACAAAGGCGCAATAGGAAAGGCGTGACGAGTTCCTACGACGGGAGAAATTCTACAATTTTACGTAAGTAGCTTGATTGTTTCTTTCAATAGTTCATGTTTCTCTTGTTTGTTTTTTTGTTTTTCTTAAAGTTGCCAAGGACACATGCAATGTCAGCTCTAGAGTTGCCTGATCTTCTTGCTATTGTTGATAAACAAATTTCCCACTGAAACTGTTTAGAAATTAGGCGTCAAAGCACATAAAACGCATAAAAATGCCGGCCTCTTGATAAGCTAGATAAGTGTATATATTTTTTCAAATAATGCTTGAGATGGCTTGACATATATAACATAGCTCCAACGGGAACAATACTAACTGCTTCCGCCTCACCCTTTGTGGAAGCCCTTTAAGATTCAAATTAAACGAAATTAGTACAGCAAACGCACGACATACAGGAACATGGATCTTAGCAGATGCTCTATTGAATAGAACATCTGCTGGCTGTCAGCATTTTCATATGTCAGTTTTCCTTACACCATTACCGTTATCTTGACATTTCCACCCGAAACTTACACGGCTCGTGTTTCTCCTAACCTTTAAGTCAGCTGGCGAACTTATGTCTTCGTGTTCGCCTATATCAGGTCCAAATTCGCGCGAATACAGCCCCTCGCCTCGGCTTCGTACGTTAAAACTGAAGAATCTATTTCAGAACTACAATTTTAATTGGTTCAATTGCTCGAAGTTCAATCTAAAAATTTGATCACTGTCTTGTCTGCTCTCTTGCTCTACGTCACAATAGTTGGTATCATTACTTGGCGATGGTGTAAATTTTAAAATGGTAAAATGTTTGAAATTGTCTGTAGGTCGGCGTTGTTGAAGTAAAATCTAAAATTGTTTATGTAGAAACGAACATTATTTTCTTGCTCTGTTAAGTGCTATTTAGAATGAAGTGAAGGCAGGCATACGGTGAGTAATTCTGTTTGCAGGAATCTGATCACCCTGACGTGGTAATCGCGAACAATATCTACAACTTTAAACTGTAGAACCTGCTAACGTTGTAGGCTTGTTGTCGAGAGATCGTCTCGCGTGAAGCGCCGGGCTTTTTGAGTGAGTTCCTAGTAAATAAAACCTGCAGTCAGAGTGAATTTTCTCAGTGAGAAGAAAACGCAGCATTAACCACCCTCCACTGATTGGGATGGATTGCGAATTTGGACATCTTTCTTCAAAATAATTGGTATCATTGTATGGTTCAACCTGAACTGCACAACTCTACATTTAATAACTTTTCCAGATTTCCGATTTTTTTATTCTTGATAATATATATACATAAATACTAATACACTAAAAGAAGCTTCATAACAATTCCGAACCCAGTAAAAAAGTGCATTGTCTTAAGTTTAATAAATGATAAACTCAGCACCATCACCCACCGTCATTGTGATCAATATCGGTCTTTTCTTAGGGCATCTCTAAAGAAACAATAGTTTCGTCGCTACTATTCTCTAAAGTACCTCTCATATATGCATATATGTCTAATATATATTATCTCTTGTTACTGCACTACTTACTTTTCATACCTGTGATTTGAGACCAAATTTCTCTACACTGAACAACTGGGCTAACGCTTCGAGAGATTTGTCGTCAATCACCCAGCGCAGTAATGAAAACGCAAAGCAGGCGTCACTCGATTGAAAAGGTCTTGATGGAGCAAATCGAAGTTCGTGCACAATTCTGTAAAAGTGAGTTTATTGATTCCATCCAACTTTTGTCTTCTGCGTTTTCCGAAGATAACAGCCACACTGAACTGGATGGTACGCATGAGCAGTGACTTGGAAACAAACATTGTGGCTATGGAGCGCGTCAAAGAGTACTCATAGGCGCCAACGGTGATTTCGGCAGTAAAGTGCAACTCGTATCGGTAGCAATTTTTCAACTTTGGCAAATAGCCAAATAGCCATGCGTAAAAACTTCAAACCGTGTATTCCACTGCGTACCACATGGAAGAGAGAAATCGCTTCAATCCAAATATATATCGCTTTAAATCCTATACTGAATTAACTGGAACTGAGCTGTGAGTACGAAAGGGATCTGTCACATATGGTCTAGGGGCCGACATTTCTCTCCCTCACTGCCGCGTCGGGGGCAGACTGGCTGTCGTGGACGGGTATCTGAAAGCAGCGAAGAACTGGGGGCTGGTGTAAGTGGTCCTAACCCCGAGGGTTGGGTCGGGGTGACTTGTCATGGTCCAACGCTTAGGCATGGCGTTCGGAGGTACTGCTACTGGCTCAGTTTTTCTTGTTTTTGTTTTTGTTTTTTGTTTTTTGTTTTACTTGGGATGACGTCTGCGCATGCGTGAATTCTCTTGTGCTGCAATAGGTACCACTTGGGAGACATGGTGACTACATTCAAATCACAAAATTCCCTTCTCAGTGATTTATAAAGCCAGGTGACTTGAGCATTTGCCTCATCGTTGGGTAAGAATGCTCCTATCATACACATATCACTGACAAACAACCTAGCGTGTTAGGTTGATTTATAAGAACGCAGTAGGTAGCTAGTCCTCTTCAGCTTGCGTTATTTGGAAGGGGCTTTGTTTCCTTTCACTGCTAAGCCTACACGTTTCAAATTCTATCCATAACAAGCTTTCTAGACAAAGTACTTAGGGTGCGTTTCTATGAACGAATATGCAGTACTTCCAGGTGGTCAGATTGCGATGTTCAAAGAAATTCTATAGAAATGTAATGAGTAACAGTCGCACTTCACAATCATTTCATTATCTAACCCGCGCTTCACAATCATTTCATTCATCATTCCTTTCACGGGAAAACACGCATGAGCCCAACAAATTGACCTGCTCTCAACTGTGTGGCTTCATACCTCAGTTGGTAAGAGCACTGCACAAGCATCGCAGAGGTCGTGGGTTCGAATCCCGTTGAAGTCACTTGAATTTTTCACGTGCATGCATGAGGCAATTGCTTAAATTGACCAGAAAGTGCGAGGATCACTTCTTCAATCCATTTCTAACCCGCACTTCACGATCATTTCAATACCAATGTCACTTGCGCGCCCGGCTGAGCAATACCGATACCACCTTGCGCGCCCGGTTGAGCAATTCGAGATTGATTCCCCCATACAATATCTACCAATTCACATGTTTTCTATTTTTACGCGTGGGTTTCTAGGTTGTCTCCTCGGGGCAATAACAGTTAAAGTTTCAGTCAGTTCATGTGATTGAATTAACTGAATGTTAGCCTCAAGCACGAATTCGAAGAGTTCTGCTTCGAGAGGTTTTCTCCACAGATTCTCCACCTTTCCCCTCTATTCAAAAACTAATTTTACTACCCGGCGCTTTTTCTCGATCTGGGTTTCCAATGAACTTCTTTTGATAGTTGTCGCGTGATCCATAAGAAACAAAACAGGAATTGGAAAAAGTATCATGGGCGAAATGAAGAATAAGCACATCAAGGAGCTGTGGGAATGGCGTTTGTGATCATCACTTTAGTCTTTAAAACGTTCGTTTCATAGTTGGTATCTCTCGCTTTGAGCCTGTTCAGTTTCAGGTGTGGAATTCTTTGTTTCGGTGTACGTTTTCTGATTTTCTAGTTGCATGACACAGGCCCTCACTTGCGCGACTGGTCGTGTTGAGGGATAGGAATACCACTGTCGTCAGTTAATGAAACGTTTCATGGAATTTTTTGCCTGGGTGGAGATAACTTAGAGCATCGCAAGATTGAAAGAATACATGTTATTTTCTATTCTTCAGACTGAAATATTCATTGTGCTTAGATGTAAAGATTTGACTATGACCTTCGCCGTCCATCTCCTCGCTGTACTCCTTGCGGGATGTTTGCTGGGTAGGTGTTTTCATCTACAAAAGAACTAATTGCGACAAAAGAACATTACCTTCTGGTATACAGTGAAGCCTAAACCTGATCCATTTTCTCTATATTCCAACAGAACAATACTCTGAAGGGTTTCAGGACAAGATGACCAATCAGCGCATGCGCTTTCGAAGGTTTTTCTTTTCTTCATCTAAAGGTCAGTTTAGTGCCACAACTGTTATCGTGAAAGAGTTTGCACCAAGTCTATAGTCTATGAGCGGTCCTGAATGTTTCCGATCAAGTGTCAGCATGCACTTACTTTTGACGTTTGAAAGATGATTTTCATTTTAATGACTTTTGCATGACTTTTTCTCTTTTCACGTCGGCACTCACAAGTCAAATAAAGTAAATTGCTGATAGACATACTCATGTTTTTTTCTTAGCTATTAAGCGCTTATAAGCATCATATCATTCTTTCCCGTCTCATTTTCACAATTTGAAGAGATGAATTTCAGAAAAAAAGAAAAAGTTCTTTGCCGGTCTGGGTCCGTCCGTATAGGAAATACTGTGCCCTTGATCTCGAGTACGGCCTCGGGCACCGTTTTTTCCTATACGGACCTCCCGCCCGATAAATCACATGTTTTTTCCAATCCGAAATCAAAGCGAACATCTATGAACTATAAAAAGTCAGTTTTCTCAATTTTAAATGACAGATTCAAGTTCCAGACTGCTTGCTGGATATAGCAGACGAAATGACAGTTTATGCATGGTTATTCTCTCAGAGCAAAACAGTCCCTCAAATAACTTACGAAACCTTAGCTTATGACGCAGTGGTGAGGCATTCGCTTCCCACTAATGTGGCCCGAGGTTCAGGTTAGATGTTGGTTGAGTTTCTTCATGGTGGTTCCCTTCTCCGGTCCGGGCGTGTTTTTTGTCCGAGTTCTACGGTTTTCCCACCTCCTCAAACCCAACCCTTCCAAACTGGCTGGCCGCTCCCAAAAATACAACAATATTCAACAAGCAGGTTAAGCCTATAGTGGTATATAGTGTTGCAAATTTGCACCTACCTTTGTTCTCTCCGCTGCGATCATCACACATCAAAACATTTCATATCCCACCTGAGTTCAATATGTGACACTTCATATATTGTCTATCGATCATACTATTGATATCATAGTTCTTACTCATGTATATCAAAATCAATCATTTTCAGGGCGTAAATATATCATTAAAGTTAAAACTGGAAACCAGAGAGGCGCAGGAACTGATGCAAATGTCTTCATCGACATCTACGGATCAAAGGGATACGCACCCGGTGTAAAACTCAGCAGATTGCTAAAGAACGACTTTAGAAGAGGGAGGTAAGTTAACAAAGCTGGCTACATTTTTACCAGACCGGTTGAATTATAGGTCAAGTAGACACTAAATTTATTCCCACGAGGCCTTGTATGACGTCGTTCAAAATTGACCGGTCAGGATCTGTGGGTGAAATAATTGGCCTTGAGACCTCTCTTGCAGGATTTCGATTCAAATAAAGGAGGGTCATGCAATGGGGGTTTCTTATCCTCATTAAGATTTTCTCCTTGAACTGATGTGGGAATCCTTCGGGAGCCGGGCCCTTCCCCTCTCCGCCGTTTACCTGACCGTTCAGATGCAGGAGTCGATTAATGTGCAGGAGCAAATTAATATGCAGGAGCCCATATTAAAGGACTCCTTGTTGACGAAGTAAAGTATGCAACTTCTTCTGTTTCATTGTCAGGTTGTGACTCATGAAAATCCAGAACATTAACTGAATGAATCTTTCGTTTTTCAACAAATTGGTTTTCTTTATCGATCACTTGGGGCAGTTGGAAACGCACTGGACTTTGGTGCGTGAGGTCTGGGTTCAAATCCTTGCAGGACCAACCGCAGCACTCAGGGTCTTAAAATAACTGAGAAGAATGTGCTGCCTTTGCTTAGACAAATGCAAATGGTTAGACTTTCTAGTCTTCTCGGATAAGGACGACAAACCGTAGGTCCCGTCTCACAACCCTTGTTCGTAGATAAGTTCGTGGGACGTTAAAGAACCCACACACTCTTCGCAAAGAGTAGGGGACGTACATCCCGGCCGGTGTTGTGGTCTGGCATTTGTGTGTGTAATCTCATTGTTGGGTGGGAAATGCTCAGAGATACTAGCTGCATAAGCTACTCTAAAATCCGAGGGTAAATAAAGCTATGATGATGATGATGATGATGATGATGATGATATTGTTTCTTTTTCTTTTTGTTTGTTTTTTTTTCAGAACGGACACATTTAAAGTAAAATTAAGTGACCTTGGTGAAATTCAAAAGATAAGAGTGGGCCATGATAATTTTGGGTGGAGGGCCGGATGGAATCTTGAATATGTAAGAAATCAACTTGAACTCAAGATTTCGTCATTTTAGTCTTAATCTTAATATTTTAAATGCAATATTGGTATCAGTTGGTAGAGCACTTGACTCCCGTGCGGGAAGTCGCGGCGTCAAAACCTTAGCCTTACCAACACCTTGTCTTTTCAACCCCTTTCGCTGTGTGATACAATCTGTTGCTTAAAATGTGGTCCTACCCAGGCATCGACGTCGGATGACCCCCTTTGCGATACCACTGTTGTATTTGGTTCCATTTTAACTTAGCTGAGAAGGGACAATCTGGGAGTATCAGTCGATCGAATCTTCTTTTCTTACTCTAATAGGATTTCTTTTCAGTAACACTGAATTCAAATCCTCCATGTCAGTTGTAAATAGCCAGCTGGTTGGCCTCCTATCAGTTGGGATTCAAGGAAATATGTCATGCAAGCTTGAAATGATACCTTCGTACTCAGAAAGAACCCGACTTCTCCAAAAAGGAGCCGAACGTTCGGATGCTGCGGTTTGCTTGTTTAAAATATTCGTTTTGTGTACTTGGCCTCAAAAGGCTCTAGCTTAAAATGTCAACCATGGACAAACAACTGAAAAAGTTGCCTCACCTTCGTTTTCTTTTCGGTTCTTATGACAATGACAATAACAGTGAGAATGACAATGACAATGACATTGACATTGACATGGCAGTGACAGTGACATTGAAATTGACAGTGACAATGACAATGACAATGACAATGACAATGACAATGACAATGACAATGACAATGACAATGACAATGACAATGACAATGACAATGACAATGACAATGACAATGACAATGACAATGACAATGAGGCTCAATGGGAAAAAAAGGCACAGAATAAAATACAAAAATGACTGAGTTACGGTTTGTCGGGTCGGGCGTGCCAATTTCCATAACCAAATAAGGTTTGGTGATAATGAGTATTTTTCAAATCTTTGAAGTTGATTCCCAATGGCATGATGTGGAAACCTGTGAACTTGGTTATTGAAGCGTGAACTACAAAAAAAAGTTTTAACTTTTAAAATCATTTCGCGTGATTGGTGTTGTGTTGCAAAGTTGGAAGTTCTTTACTCGAGGATTCATGCTGGCATCATAAAGTGTGATGTTTATCTGTAAGTTAGATGTTAAGCGACAGCTTCGATTTTTTCAGTTATACACAATAGGTGCGTCTGGCAGCAGCTATATGGTCCATGCATGACGTTGGAGCACAGCGTATAGCCAGGTCGAATAAGTTGCATGCTGGTTTTGCCGAGGGGGAAACGTCGGTGGGAGGCTAGCGCTCTCGAGTCCCCACGGCGCCATTCCTCCCCACCCCCCAATTTAATCCGTAAATTGATTGTAGTTGTAGATATTATATGGGTACTTTTGTCTAACACAACGAGCGATTTTGTTTTCAGCTCACAATTACAGCACCGGATGGAAAGGAATACAAATTTATTTGTAACTGCTTAATCAAGAAAGGCGCACTGACGAAAACACTGTTTCCTGAAAAAAGCCCACCACAGGGTCTGGGCAAAACGCCCGAGTCAGGTTAGCATTCCCTGCGTTTTATTGTTTCTATTGGTCAAACTATTCGAATAATGGAAACATGAAATTCCATCTGGAGGAGGGGGGTGGGGGCTGGGAGAGCGATTATAAAGTTAAGGTTTGGCCTGAATTGTTGAGTTGTGCTAGATGGAAGCCATTAACTACTGCAACTCCGAAATTATTGGCACTGGTCGGCCAATCGCTGCGACAAGCTAGTTTGAATTTATGGGACTTATCGCGGAAGCAAAATTCTGTGGCTGGGACAAACATTTTCACAAAAATTCACTTGAGACCCGGTGTGTCCCGACCTTAAGACATTACAAAAATGTTACCTCCAGTTCAATGGTTACAGTACCAATTTACTGCTTTAAAGGAGAACCACTACAGAGAAAACATACATCTATAAAATAGGAAAACAATCGAGGATCAAGGATAGACGATAGAGGGTCGAGGTTTGAGACATCTGTCATTGTTCTGCCTGTGTCATGGCTCCTAATTTTCATAAAAAAAATTGGAAACTGAAGTCTCACTTTGAAATGTGCAACTACGTATACAGAGGGACAACAACTGAAACAATATCGTGTTGTTCTGAGACTCACGTCGTAGGATTAGTAACGTAGCGGACGATTATGAAAAATCATTTGATCTTCGTCTTCAGCTATAGGTGGTTGCAGTGGTATTTTTGGTAAAGCATCGCATTGTTGGCCTTTTGATGACGAGCAAGCTAACGAATCACCTGATTTAAAAGGTGGTTCCCCCGCTGCGCTAGAGGTAAGTGAGATGAAACGTCATTTTCTGGTACAACAGCCGAGTAACTAAATGCAGTTTAGGCACAAACGTACTGGTCATGAACAGCACAAGAATTACACCATTTACTAAAAATTTACACAATACCTGAAAGTCGGGCATGCTTGTGAATTGCAGGCTTGCAAGCCAGTCCTGATGGGTAAAGTGGGCTGATGTTGGGATGTTGGGCTGATCGCACAGTGGGAATTTCATGCTACCCGGCGCTGACAACACGTCTCTTGCTATAAAATAAACAACATGAAATTTGACAACTTGACTCCATTACCTTTCGAAGCAAAGCAATTTGCTTTGGGAACATAGCAAGACAAAATGCTATAAAATGATAACCTGCATGTCAGTAATAATATAGCAGTAGCCACATTCAGGGACTTAACGCTTCGCATTCCCGGGTCCCCTTCTGTTCGAGTATCATTCGGAAAAGACTCTTGCTAAATAGTTTCGAACACAGTCCGATTGTATACTCTCCTTATATGTGCCTGATAACACGGTGTTTGCCTGCATAGCCACACAGTATTACTTATTGAAAAGGATTTTAGGACCCTTTTAGTTTTGCGCCCTTTTTTAGCCTTTATTCGCATTAGCCTTTTGACGTTTTCGTCGCACGCGCCATTTTCGTGCGATCTTTAGGCCACTCAGAGTTGGGTGACGCAAGCCCTTTTTTTAAACGCTTTTGTTTTGGTTGCTGTATTTTTGGACTATGAAGTATTATCAGTTTGCCGTGCCGTTTTCGTGCCAACGAATTCCGAACTATTACTCTTGCCACAGCTAGCAACAGTACCCACAAAATTAAAATTGGCAACAAACTTCATTTGCACGTACAGCATCACAAAACAAATAAGTGAAAATCTTCGGTTCAAAAGACGATACTAGTTTGCAAATGCATCAGTTGATCTTTAGACGCCATAATACTGATCTTTTCGTTATTTGAAGGACGGAACAAGAATAGCTGAATCTGTGTCTAGAAAAAAGATAGCGTCTACTCTCGAGAAGGGCAGTTGGATTAATATGGGCAGTTTTAGAGGTAAAATGTAAGACTATTTTCTTGAGTGTAGCATATACGTTCATTGGGTGTTTTGTTTACGTTAGTAATATTATTAATGTCCAAAAAACTATATTGAATTTTCCTGGGCTTTTCCCCGTAACACTGTCGTTGTACTGAATGCACTAAATAGTAACGGTTTGAGCGGAAACGCAGAACTCATCTGTGTCTTGCATGGTCTTAACTTGAAAATTAAATTACTACACAACCTACACTGCTAACAATGGCAGAAGTGAATTCTTGTAATGTTTAACGATTAGCGGGACATGCAGATTTAAGTAAGGAAGCACGTACAGAAGCACGCACAGAAGCACGTATACAGCACACTCCACGAACTTTTTCATCTCCCACCAACCCATTCGGTACTCTGCAATGGCTGGTCATCACTTCCCTTAAATTGAAATATATATGCGCTGTCTGCCCTAGATCATAGATTGGGGAGTGCGGCTTTTCGGCATGTCCTGGGGGACGGGTCACACGTAAGTCTTATTCGAAAGCGAGGCGAATACATGAATACGAAGCAATTGTGTCACTTACAGACAGACAGAGAAGACCTGATTTTTTTTGTCACTGAGATCGAAGTCTTTCGCCCGACAAAAGATTTAGCTCGCCCCCTTCTCCAAACACATTAACTTATTAAAACTGCACTTCTGACACCATCACTTATTATAATGTTACTGGAGTAATGGGTACGCTGTCATTGGTCAATTGAGCATCAGTTAACTATTTACCCGTAGGTGCACGCTGTAAGGTGTTCACTATCTTAAGACATATATGTTAAACGGCTCAGCGTGCACTATTAATTTTTAGTAGAAATCTACACACGTATACTATCACAAATTCTGTAATTTGAATGACTCGCTACTCGCTATCTATTGAGTGATAGATAATGATAGTTTCTGTCTAAACAACGAGTTTGAAACTGTGTTTTTCTTTTAACTCCTGTAGTATGGAGCAATCGAGTTAGAGCACTGAAAGAGGGTAAAAGATCAACTTGCCGTTGTTATTTATGACGTCCATTGCCGAGTTGTTCGAAGCAGAGTTAGTGCTAACCCCGAGTTAAGTCCGATTAAGTCCTATAGGTTGCCATGGTATTTATCCCACGTCAGCACTAACCCTGCTTCGAACAACTCGGCCCAGGACGCAAGCATTCTCATTCAGTGCTTAAGTTGGTTAATAGTGCACACTGAGCCCTTTAACAGTTGTGAAATTAGGTCATGGAATCGAACAGGACCCAGATACATGAGTATGTACTCTGTATATGCAACGGTATAAAACCTAAACATAGCCTTTTATGTTCTCTAAAAGGAAAATGTATCAGCAACCCCAGTTTGTGCAGGAAAGGCATTACTATGATATTTTGGGCGAGAATCGAACCGTCGGAAATCTCATCCGACCCAGCGGCGTCTCAATACGTGCTATCAAGCGGCGGATCCGACAGAAGATCGCGTGGATTCTCCTTCTTTCACAAAAATAACACGTACGTGTTACAGGTCGTGAATGACAGACAAAAATGGCGGGATGAAATTCCACATTCAAAGATACCTTACAATTCCTGGTTTTCGTTTGCGTTTACTTGGAGTCAAGGTGCATGAGTCTTTACTTTTGTAAAATACATAGTTGAAGCTTTGCAATGTAGTTCAAGGGATGTTAAAAAACCCAACGAGTTTGTGTGGTTATATCATGATTAGTGTCAGTGTGAAAGCTCGGAAATATCAGCTGTTTCGCTAGTTTGTTAATCTGAACATGACTGATGATGATGATGACGACGATAATGACGTGAAATGGTTTTGTCGTGAAGTTCAACCGAGAAATAAGCACTTGAAGTGTACTCAGCTGGTCGTGACAATTGAATTGTGTTCTTTGGATATGAAATCAAAGTCGAATTTTACTAATGTGCAGGTTCAGTTACTTACTGCTTTTTCAGCACGTGGAATGGCACATTTCATTGACGGAGAGCCGGATGGTCAACCAATACAACAACCTGTTTACACTGCTGTTCGGCACGTAAACAAATTCCACGATCTTAGAATAAGTAAACCAAACAGCAACAATAAGATGGAGGAAATGCTACCGGTGAAGATTGACCAGTTTGCCATATGGGATAAAATACTGTCACCAAACGAGATAAAGCAAGCCTTCCAAGAGGGTACGTTCGAATTGTTTTTTAGATTTCAGCAAGGCGCAATTAATCACGTGACTAGTGGTTTACTGAAGTGAAGAAAGGTGGTGCCAAAAATCTTAGTGAGTTCAATTCAAGGGATTGGTTTGTTTTGGTACATCAACATCGCCAACGTAACATTGACATACAAGTAAGCTCAGACATCTTTTTGGGCCAATTTTAAACAAACAGGATACCATTTGAGTCCAGAATATTTCGTTTAGCCCCTGTTTATAAGCAGGTAGGGTAACCCTTGTTCTGCCTCATTCTGCTGTCCTACCTACAAATTTCCCAAGCACACACTGTAGAGGGAGTAGTTCCCTAGTATCGTGTTCCTTTACTAAGTGACGATTTTAAAAACAGTAATTACAGCTTTTCTATGTCAGTATAAACACAACATTGTGACGTTCTGATTCTGATTGACAGGAGGTGGACTTCCATCAAACGAAGGAAAGGTGATAAATTTGCAAGGTGAGGCAAAGGGGTTTGCTTTCTGAGAGCCAAAACACCAATAAACGTATCTTTAAAGACACCTCTTAACCAAATAATGCATTTGTAGCATACATAGCAAACTCAATTACAACAGAAACGTACACAACTTCTCGTTCCTAAAGACAGTTTCCACGCCCCAGGTGTGTTCCAATTGCTTTCCCCTCGAGGAAAGGCAAGCGCTTTCAGGTAATCATCTTCACGGAATAAACTATGCCTTCACAAAAATCAGGTTTAGTGGAACCGATCCCATTTCGCGATGAGCGGGCATTCCGCAGGAGACATCGCTTACTCCAGAGGCAATTTCAAACACGGGGAACTGAAGACAATATACCACCTTATAACAAGAAACGAACTAGACAATGATTTGACCAGAATCTCTTTTCCTAGCTTGTCAGCCTAACCCATGCTTTAATGGTGGAGTTTGTAAAATCGACGTTGATGAACCTATAGGCTACCGTTGCATCTGCCCCGAAGGTTACGCTGGACTTCAGTGTGAACGTAAGGACAAGAAAAACATACGATTATCACCTGGCAAACTTGATTTATTTACCCAATATGCAATGCTAATGTGAGTGAGTGAGTGAGTGAGTGAGTGAGTACGAAGATACAAGTACCCGTCAGCGTTACCATGGCAACCCCAGTCATGATACCTCTCTATACAATCCGTCCCGACTGCAGTGTTATCAACTCTATTTCAGGGTGAAACGTGATAATCATCCGCTGAGTGCTCCCAAATGCACTTAAGAGGGAAAGAGAGAGAGAGAGAGAGAGAGAGAGACGGAGAGAGAGAGAGAGAGAATACAATTACAAGGGACGCTAGGTGACTAATTATTTACCATTTACTTACTGCATATGCAACTGTACTTTACTTGATTATTTACTTATTTACTTACTTACTTACATCCTGACTGATTAACTGATTGAATGAGTTACGAATTGTACAGAGATTTTGAGGTCACTTCCTATTAACATTGCTGTTGTGATCTTTTATCATTTTCATTTTAAAGTCACTGAAGAAGGGCCTACAAAGGGTAAGTAAAAAGGAAAAACAAGGTATCATTTCCGGCCTTACAATTTTACTTTAACGTTGATTGCTTCTATTTCTGTCTTCACGCAAACATGTCTGAAACCAGCATTGTTTAAGGTTTTCCCCCAAGATTAAGAGTGGCGGATCCTCACCTGAGAAGTAACGGAGGGGCCTGGTCTCAAATTTGTTTTGCCCTTTAGCGGCTTTTGACGTTTTCCTCGATTTTGAGGCAGCTAAATTTATAACCAAAAGATCTGGTCTAAAAATGAGGGGGCCTTCCTTTGTATCCGCCACTGAATTATAAAGAGCTCGGTCTACAGTCAAGGCGTGTTTGAAAATTTGAAGCAAAAGAGTATCGTACGCTTCAATTACTCACAGTCTGCCCTTTAAGTCAGTTATAAACCAGTTAAGCTCCTGTGGTCTAAAACCCAAGAAACTGATTTATTTTTTTGAAACATTGTGACATTTCATCCCCTGAAAATATTGCTTTTGTAAATACGCTAGGAGCACCCACCAGTGCACCTACCACAGCAGCTCCTACAACTATTGCCTCACCCCCGGCAAAATCTTCTACCGTGGGACTTAATATAAGTACACCGGTAACTCCGTCCACTAAAGGACCTACAACTATAGGAGGGGCCACCACCGCACCAGGTAGCACGCCAAGAAGTTGATTTCTTTTTTTAAACATTTTGACATTTCATCCCCTGAAAAAATTGTTTTTGTAAATACATTAGGAGCACCCACCAGTTCACCTACCACAGCAGCTCCTACAACTATTGCCTCACCTCGGGCACAATCTTCTACCGTGGAACCTAATACAACTACAGCGGTAACTCCGTCCACTAAAGGGCCTACAAGTATAGGAGGGGCCACCACCGCACCAGGTACCACCGGAAAACCCACTTTTCCAGGAGGCAGCACAGTGGCACCAACAACCGGAGGACTAACTACTATAGCAACTCCCACCGGAAAACCCACTTCTCCAGGGGGCAGCACAGTGGCACCAACAAGCGGAGTCACTACTATAGCAACTCCCACCGGAAAACCCACTTCTCCAGGGGGCAGCACAGTGGCACCAACAACCGGAGGAGTCACTACTATAGCAACTCCCACCGGAAAAGCCACCTCTCCAGGAGGCAGCACAGTGGCACCAAAAAAACCTGGTGCACCGACCACTGTTGCACCCCCCACTACTGGAGTTACCCCTAAGACACCTGCCACCAGAGGACCCTCTACTACTGGAGGAAGCACAATAGGATCCACATCTGGACTACCCACGAACGCCACAAGCAGCACCAGGAAACCCACAACTAGAGAAGTCCCTACCTCAGCACCTACCACTGCTGGAAGTAGCACAGGAGGATCTACTACGGAAGGAGTCACTACTGCCGTAGGAAGTACAAAAAAACCTGGTGCACCGACCACTGTCGCACCGACCACTGTCGCACCGACCACTGTCGCACCGACCACTGTCGCACCGACCACTGTCGCACCGACCACTGTCGCACCCCCCACTGCTGGAGGCAGTACAAGGAAGCCTCCAACCGGCGGAGTCTCTACTGCTACACCTACCACTGTAGCAGCCAAAACTGCAGGAGCCACAACTGCGGGCAGCAGCACAGGGGGATCTACCACGATGACCACTGCAAAAGGAAGCACAATGAAACCTACAACAGGTGGAATAACTCCTGCAACACCCACCACAAGCGGACCAACCACGGCCAGACGCAGTTCAAGGAAACCTTCGACTGGAAGAATGACTACTGCAGCACCTACCACTGTGGGACCCACCACTGCTGGAGGCAGCACACAGGTATCCTCCACGCAAGGAGTCACCACTGCCAAAGCGAGCACAAGGAAACCCACAACTGGAGGAATGACTACTTCAGCACCCACCACTGCTGGAAGCAGCACAAGTGGATCTACCACGGAAGTGGCCACCACTGCCGGAAGCAGTACGCTTAAACCTACAACTGGAGTACCAGGAGCACCTACAACTGCAGCACCCACTACTGGAGGATCCACCACTGCAGTAGGAAGCACAAGGAAACCGACAACTGGAAGAGTCACGACTGTAGCACCTACCACTGTAGGACCTACCACCTCTGGAGGTAGCTCAAAGAAACCGACATCGAGAGGAGCTACCACTGGGCCAACCATTCCCAGTACAACTCCTACACCTGCCTCAAAACCAGGTAAGCTCTACACTGAATGAACCTCCTCAACCAAATATGTGTAAATAAATGACCGTTCTTTCACCAATTTAACTGGTATAAGACGGACCTAAGTGTGGGTGCACGTTGGGTTAATTTCTACCCGGATGCGCGATGAAAAGGGATGGTGAAGTCACAAATAATAAAAGTTGGGAAAATTACGATTGTGGTGTTGTTTGATTACCAACAGAGCGATATCTGGAGTATGGGCGACAGTTGTAAGTCAATACACATTCATGCTTTAGGCACCCATTATGCCTGCGTTATCATGATGCCTTATGTTTGGTTGTAGATTTACCGTGTCGTTATTTTAATGGTTTGATGGTTAGTTGTAAGGATGATCTGATATGATCCGAGAAAATTAAACTTATTCGGATTATGTTCTGGAACTTACGTAGATGATTCTTTAAGGATACCAAGAAAAATTTCAACATTTTCTGGACTCGTATAAAATAGGTTGCTATACTCTCCTATTATTAGTTTAATTGACCGTTTAATTTTGCCAACTACCGTATAATTTAACCATCTTAAGGTGCTGTTAACGTTTTTTTTTCTTTTTGCGTTTTTGTCTTTTTCACGCCAACCCAGTGGTTATAGCGCTTGAAATCCGTAAGTATTTAATTTTTGTTTTAATTGTAAAATAACGTTCAAAAGTGAGAACAAAAACAAATATTTAGTATTTCACTGCGTCATTTTTTTGCACGCCTCAAAAGCAACAGCTTTATTACATCGAATCAAAAAATATGTCAGTCAAAACAACAAACAAACAAACAAAAACACGCGCACATGTCGTAGTAACGTGTGTTTACAAAAGTGATGAAATTGAGGTCGAGAAAGTGGCTACTGTTAGTGGCCTTGTATTTATAAAAGAGGTCTTGAAGACCTACGTGGATACACCGTGTCCATCATTGGCCTTAAAACTCTCGAGAGATGGTGGGATAGTTGGAGGGATTTCATCTCCGTATATAATTCTCGCAGAATAGATGTCCCAGATATGTACTTCCTTTTTCAGAAATACTGGTTCGTGATATTGTAGCCGAAGTAGACAGTTTCCGAAGACTCCATCAATCTCCCGATGTGACGCCCTCAGAAAAGCTAAACCAGATAGCAAGACGATGGGCCAGGAAAATCGCCGCTGAAGGAGTGGAAAAGATAGACCCGAACTCCAATTACGGACAACTGGTATGCAGTCACACCGTCGGAGGCAACATCGCCAAAGCTTGCATTGTCAAGTGGTATGGCGCGATCAAGTTCTTTGATTGGTCCAATCCTAAATTGACGATAAAGGCGTCCCCTTTTACCCAGCTGGTTTGGAAGAAAAACTCTGCCATAGGAGTTGGCGTCGCCATGGGAGGTGGTGGCATAAAGAGGCAGAACTCTGGTGGGAAGAAATACATCGTCGTGTTGTTTGAACCTGGACAAAATGAAGCAGACAATATTAAGGACAACGTTCTGCCAGCAACAGGTGAGTTCTATTCCCAGTCATGCGATTTAATGAGTAATAACTGAAAGATATTCAATCTTTTTTACAATTGTCTGCTTTAGTGAGCTGTAACTTGTAGGTAAACGTCGTGACTCAATTATCTAAAACGCAAATCTTCCCACAAATCATGCAAAAGTAAGACCCACTGCTTTTTGAGTAAGTTTCAAATGTAACTTTGTGAGAAAAAAAAATTGCTGAGTAACGATCGGGCAAAAAGAAAGCGTTTAATTTTCAGTCCTGATATTACTAACTCATCCTTTTGTTTTTAGGAATCTTTGAACCAGCTCCAGGAGGTGGGTATTTTACTATTTTGTTCTTCAACTTGGGTTTATTTTCCTTGTCGTCTCCCAATCCCAACACCACGAGGAGAATTAATTCCGAAACCAAATGAACACTGAAGAAAAGGTCTCAGATTTCAATCCCATTCACAGTCAATTATCAATGAGAGGGAAAACCACTTGGTTGCAATTCTGAGACAGACCTGGAACAGATCTACTCCTGAAGCAACCCGTTGGCTGAGTTGAAAGAGCTTTGGGCTTTGATGTGCTAGTTCGCGGCTTCAAACCACGGCCAGACCAACTCTCAGGGTCCTAAAATAACTGAGGAGAAAGTGCTACCTATGCAATGAACCTCTTTTCGCACGAGGAAAATAAACCGTTCGCCACATCTCACAACCCTTGTTTATAAACTCTGTGGAACGATAAATTACATCATGTCGAAGGACCCACGCACTGTTCGCAATGCGTAGGGGACGTAGTCCCCTATGTGATCGTCTATCTCCGCCAGCATGTTATTGGCCGCTGGCTAAATTAGTTTAAAGGGCTGCCTAGAGAGAGACATACACCCAGAAGTCAGGCGATTTTATAGGTGCTGGAATCTTCCCCTGTGCGTGACGGAATCAAACCCATGATAGTTCGCATAGACGTTTGATGCTCCAGTTTCTTTACTCTTTAGAAATACTGATGCAGTGCTAGGAAATTTATTTGGTTCAATACGGTTTTGCCTGGCGTGTCTTATTACGTGTTTCGTTTTCCTATCATTATATTTCCTGAAGCTCCTTGTCCCAAGGGTTATTCGAAAGTTCCTCAGGGCAGCCGATCTTGTTTCAAAGTGAATACGACTCCACTGACCTGGGACGACGCTATTTATGGCTGTGCACTCGATAATGGTACGCTAGCCTCGCTCCAATCCAAAGAAGAGGCAGATTTGGTTGTGAACTTAATGAAAGGTAAAAATCTGCTTTTTCACTAAAAAATAATCGAGGTACCTTTTTGTCATGTTCTGCTTCGGTTTTGCATTGCTTGGTGATTGGCCAAAACCTAAGCCAATTAGACTTCGTTGAATGTATTTTCCCGCGCTTAGCGCCGGCAACCAATACAGTGTATCAGTCGCTTTGCTTTGATTGGTTTATTCGATTGTCTCATTCTGATGTAACTTGTCAATTGTTTTAAAACAGATACTAAACAACTCTAAACACACGGCTAGTCATTACTACGGCATTCAATTTATACACACTGTATCGAAGATGAGTCACATGATCGAAAGCCTTTCGATCTCATTCATATGACAGTGTCACAAGCTGAAGGAGCAAAGAGAAGCTAATTATTATTTTTTGGGAGCCTAGTAAATGCATTTAACTCAGCACCTTACTTCTTATCAGCGTCTAACACATCGGAGGCGTGGATTGGACTACATGACCTTTCAAGCGAGGGAAGATACGTCTGGCTAGATGGGACAACGATTCCCTTCTCTGAGTGGTTACAAGGCGAACCTAGCGGCACTGCATCTGAGAACTGCATTGTGCAGTCAAAAGGAAGTATCATGTCTGGCTGGGCTGACAGGCCATGCTCTGAAAGGAAGGCCTTTGCCTGCGAGGTGCCAGTTCCAGGTAAATAGATGGTGAAACCTTTTTATTTGGCTATCGTTTATTGCTCTCGTTAAAAGTTGAGCATTCGATGGGAGAGGTTATTGATTCGTTTAAAGGTCGATGCAGCATCGTCATTGGGTATATATGATGGACGTATAAATCGATTTACACACTGCAGATGGCTACAATAATTATCAATTATTCCAGGAACCGGCGCTGGAAGCGAAGGGATAATTAAAAAGCCAACGAGGCGAGTAGCACCGAGTTGGCTATAAACAATCTCGTATCCAACAAGGGCGAAGGGAATATTATTAAACTTCCAACCTTTCGTTCTTTTTTTGACGACGAAACTTGGCTTCCAGCCAAAAAATTTCAACCTAAAGCGACATTTGCTGGGCTCATTTTCCATACAAGGTCAATTAGGGACAAGGTTTATGTAGGTATAGTTAAAGTTCAGGTAGCCAACCAAAAAGCTCGAGTGTTACTAATAATGGTCATCTCAACTGTAGTGTGGTTTTATACCGTACTGATGTAGGCGGTACTGTGGAGGTTTACATCGACTTGTGATGTTGAAAGTGTTCTTGATTTTGATTTTGCAGGTTACACCACTTATAAACTCACTTTCATTTTGACCGAGCCGCGTTCCCAGCCCTACCAAGGTAACGCGTACTCCCAATCCTTGTATCCTGGACTTTACTCCATGTGTACGCCTTACGTTCAAAGTGGAAACGACCTCCTTAGAGAGACGGTAAGCCACAAGACGATGCGATACGAAATCTTCCAAAATTTCTCAGAAACATGTGTCAAAATTGGTAAATTGGTAATTGGACCGTTGTACGAAGCTTTGTACTGAGCGTTGAGTATTAAAGTCTTCCCAGCTTTTAGTTGGGCTCCGTCCTTCGCTCCTTTAGAAATATTAATCTTTGGCCACAGAAGTGAAGTTACTAACTTCATACCAGGGCATATTTAGCACGCATTTGACTAGTTTCTCTTTTCCGTTCCTTCTTTTTGTCACCAAACTGACTTTGGACATTTATAATGGCTGGCACTATGCCAAGTTCGTGGTAATGACATATACAGAAGGAAGCAAATTAATTAAATGCTAAATAATTAAATGCTAATAATTTTGGTGTGTTACTTAAACTTAATTGTAACTACTTGTAACAACAATCGCTAACTAAAAATAGATTTTAAAAAAGTTCGGGGTAATAATGACCAAAACCGTAATCATACAATTGTACTTTTTCTTTCAGATCGTGCGCTATTTCCAAACAAAGAACATTTATATCCAGCCCATCGTAAACACAATCAGGTGCGTAGATTAGTCGATTGACGATTTATTGATATATTAGGGAGCTTAAGCACAGTCCTTTGAAGTGGAGCTAGGAAGACAACTTAGACATTCCCAACAATGATAATGATACAGGATTTACATAGCACATTTTCTATATTTTATATTGAAATGCACTTCACGACACTTTAAGGGGGACTTTGCCAGACTGCTTTATGGCGCAGTTCACAATCTTGTATCCAATAACCAGTGGGATTCACAGGTGCCCTCAGAACAGAATGAGTGAGAATGACAGACCGACACACCGGAAACACCATGCCCTACAACAACAACAACAACAACAACAACAGTAACAAAAAACAGGCAAATAAGTGATTTCTCTCAACCAGCTATCTGGCACAATGTTTGCAAGAAAGGCTTGATAGGTCATGAATGAATGAGTGTATTCAAATTTCGTTGCAGATGCATGGTTAATGGTTCATCCCTCGTTGAGGTTACACTGAAGCTAGGTCCGGGGGATGCTTCACAGCCTATAAGTTCTTTAAAAACTAGCATCAAAGAAAATGACGGCGAGCTGGACCTCGCAAGTGGAGCCAAAGCAAAACTAATCTCTGTTGAGATTCTCAGTCCAGGTATGAAGCCTAAAACTAATGTCGGGAAATTAAGTTTGCGGTGCGAACTTTAAGGCAGCACTATCTCACTTTGTCATGAATTGAGGACTGAGATCATGACTGGCGCGGAACAGCTAAAGAAGTAATAACATGGAATTTTGGTTAAAAAAGTGTCCGAAGTAACAAGAGATCATCAAGCTAAGAGACTGAATTCCCCATATATTCCTCATATCCATCCTTTTTCCTCTGAAGTTATTTTTAGATCAAGCGCTCAGACATAAAAATGCTCAGCAGCCAATCTTGCATCGAATGTAGTTCGCGTGGTGCACGCTTTGCGTGGCCTTGCGTGAGAGTTCCACGAGAAAAAAATGGCGGACAAACTAAAATACACTTTGTCGATGAATAAGATTACGGAGAAGTGGTAGGTGGTAGAGAAGGAAAACGAAGTCGAAAGAGGAACTTGCAACACTGGTTGGTGTTAGAGGATAATTAAAACGAAAGATCGGTTGCAGAGTTTTAAAATTTTATGTACAGCAGTGACGACAGACGCGCCAGGGTTATCCCGCCGCGAGGCACTGGTAACAACCACGATGATCTAAAAATAACTTCAGAGGTAAAGGGATGGATACGAGGGCTATATGGGGAATTCACTCTCTTAGCTTGATGATCTCTTGGAAGTAATGACTACAGAGTGCATGGCATCCGAGCTCTAAAAAAAATGGTGATCATAAACTGAATTTGGTTATCGTGCAGAGATTCAAATCAAAAGTTAAGGTTTCAAGCATTACACCGTAAACAGGTTTTGTGTTGGTCTTCATTTTCATATATTAGCGAACCAAGCTGAGGCAAGAGCATTTATGAACTTACAGTTTCGACGCAAAATGGAACCGCGTTACCAAATATGTTTTTTGTGTCGATTATTATTGATAAAAAAGATTTCTTCGGATCTTATTAGTTGTGTCATTTTCCGTCGTCTTTCAGATAAGTCATACTGCCCAAGTCAGTGCGTGAGTACATCTTGTCATCCCGGCTGTGATCAGCTCTGCTGCACACAATCAATTGCTGTAGAATATCAGCCACGAATACCCTACCAGCAATCGTTCCAGCCGCAATACCAGCAGCCGTACCAGCAACCGCAGCAGCAGCAGCAGCAGCATCAGCAGCAATACCAGCACCCATATCAGCCGAAATATTCGCAGCCTCATCGGTACCAGCAGGCACCTATTTCCAATAACATGGGACCATGGCAATGTCCCTTAGCCTGCACACGTAGTGGCAACCATTGCCCATCATACTGTTCACCAAGATGCTGCAAGAGGCGTTTGCGAATCAGAATGCACAGGTTTTAATGGAAATTACCGGCGTAGTGTTCTGGTGTAATTTTGTTTTGCGTCTCACCATGTCTGTTATTAGGGACTTTAAGATCCACGACGGCAACGTTAGCGAGAACGCCACCACACAATAGACTTGAATGAACAAAACAATGGCTCTGCACGTGCGTTTTGAACTTTGGTACATTTCTTTCCTGTTCTCTGCCAATCTACAACGTCAAATGACCAAATCTCAAGTTTTAAGGAAAACGCGCGCACACGACGGAGAATTTTGATTTTCTTTCTTAGTTTGAACACCGTTCGTCCCAATTCAGTTCCTGGATAGTTCGGATAGTTTGTAGAAGTCGAACGAACTGGAATAATCACGAAAAAGTTCGCAAAACGTAAACTAGCAATTTTAAATGACGTTTTCATGGACGTCGCCGTCGTAGATCTTAAAGTCCCTATTATATTGAGTGCATGGCAACGCAGAATCATGTGATAAGAATTAACGGCCATGGTAGCCTTGCAACAGTGTTAAGTAAGAGAAACATGCACCTCACGATAAAGAACTAAGACCTAATTAAGTCAAAGATAAGGCTTACAGAAGCAAATACAATGAATGCTATAAGATTTATTCTTTAGATCTATGAAACCCTTGTTAATGTGATCAGACCCTTATTCGCAGCGTTCCTTGGGTCTCTGAGTGGTTTGAAACGAAACGTCTGCTTCACCCAGTTCGAAGTCATGAGAGAAAGTGCTCTGTCTGAAAAGTTTTAGCAGGAAACATGACTCAATCTATGCAAAGAATGAAGTTATCACGATGCTCTCTCTTCAGTCGAGTAACATCGGCTTGCGTTTTATTGCCAGAAGACTTGTCCCATTTTGATCGGAAGAATTGCATCTGGCATAGATGTTTTGTGTTTTATCTCGTGCATTTGGGCAGACAGCATGGAAATAGGTCAAATCAGTAAATTCTTGCAATATCTGGGGGAGAGGAGGGAAGGGAAGAATCTTTTGGCTGTGACCATAACCACGACGTTGGGCGACAGGTTTCTTTTACAGTTCACAGGTCACAGGTCACTGTTTTACCAAGACTGAAACAACTCTAACCCTTTACTAACGCTAACCATAGGGCTAAATACTCTATATACTAAAATAAGACAATGTTTAGACCTAAGGTTAGCACTGGTGAAACGTTAGGATTGTTTCAGTGACCTGTGACCGGTGACCTGTAAAAGAAACCCGCTGCATATTGCGGGGACATGTCGCTGCTAGCCCTCCCGTGTGCTGACTTTTTTCTAACCTTGCAACACAAATATAAGTTTGCCCGAAATTTGTCCTCGTGACACGTAGCACGGAGTAAACACCTGGAATGCCTTTGATTGGTTCTGACGACAACTGAATGGCAGATGCTAGTATTTAACCACTAACGCATTTGAAAACCTAGCCTGTTGCAAATATGCACCCTAGGCCGTGAACTAAGCCGAATTGCCGTCGCGTCCAAAGAGCCAGCGTTGGATTGAAGTGGTTTTATCAGTTATTTTGGCCTCTTGAAGCCATATAATTGCTGAGCTATATCCTACTTGTTATGTTCCTTCGCCTGTGAGTAGCTCTCGCCACCCAAATATTGGCGCGAGCGGTGAGAGGCCATGAAGGCGATGGAGAGATGTTTAAAACGTTTAAATGCACAATGGATTTGATCTTAAGGTAAATTTACTTATGTATATTACATGTCAGCCGAGAATCGATAGCGGCTTTATTTTACGAAAACAACGGCGAGCAACTAAGCAATTTGCCCCGCTGTTTGGTAGCTTCGTTTACAAGTTCCCTTGATCCCTTAATCACTGGTGTATCATATATGTATATGTGAATTGTTAGAGCAATAAAGGAGGCCCATTTCGGTGAATTCATTCTTCAACTCAGAGTCAGAAAAGTAGTTTCTTAAAAGTAAATACTCTTGCATTACGTCCTTATTGTGATGAAAAGATTTAAATTAACAAAACGACAAAAAAGTATTTCAATACATGGGAAAAATGCAAATGAATCACTGTTTTATGACATTCTTTTAAAATATATCCATTCAATTTCCCAAGATATTCTCTGAGATCACTGATCGAGATATTTTATTTGTATCCACGTCTATGTCCATACATCTCCTAGTGTTGTTTTCTACAGCTGACTTTGTAAATTTGACTACCTATCACATGTGCCTCTTTCATAAGATTAACCCACTTAGGCTTAAAAGTAGCTTTTAAAAACTTTCAGCGAAACCAGTACTGAGCTGGGCCTTAGCTTTTTGCTACTCACTGATACGAAATTCTCCACTCCTCTGTGAGGCATCAGTTTATCTTCTTAAAACATCTCAGTCACATCTTTTAAAATTCAATCGAAGGGTTTTGTTCACCTGTAGCAGGTGCGACTGGCCGTGTTTAGGAGGCGGGCCACACGCTTCTTCAGATTTTTCTCGCTTCGTTTTCATCAGCCTTTCTAGTCTTGTTAGCCGGATCAATCCTAATATCTTCTTGAACTGTTTTCAAGTCTGTGTTTACATGTTCCATACGCACTCTTAGGCCTTCAATCTGTTTTTTGAAGTCTAACCGCACGAACTCTATTCGCGACTGAAGTGTCTTCAGCCTTTCTTGTAAATCTTCCGTCGTATTGTTAATGTCTTGGGAACTTTTTGGCAAATGATCTTGTGACATTGTCTTTTTTCTGATCGTTAATTTGCTCCCCTTCTGTTGGAATGTTGCCCGATTTGTGTTGACCATTGAGAAGAGAAAGACAGCGGCTTCCGCTGAGGAAGAATTCAAATCCAAATCGGCAACTGAGGACAATGACTGTTGGATCAATAATGCAAATAACTTTGTTTGCGGCTTACCACAGCTGATCAGCTCCTGCCAAGTCTCGCAGTCACACGAGACAGCTGTGATTGCATTTCAAATTGTGAAGAGTTCCCTAGCTGAGTGTATTTTTTCCTTAGCTCCCATTAAGCGACATTTTAATTGGCGTATCCATCTTTCCAAAATAACTAATGAAGAAAACGTGGTCCCTGCATTAAATTGAGTGCCTTAATGGACAGGCTAAAAAATTTCACTTCTTGCTTACTTCATCAGGTGAGACGATGTTTCAATTTTAATAGGTGCAAACAGTGGGTGAAGAGAAGATGCCACTATAGATTTTAAATTCTTTCGAAGTGCATTTCTGTATTGACCTTAACTGCGGAACTGAATGAAAAATCCTCAACTTTATGTACAAAAGCTCGGTTTAAGGGATGCCACGGGTAACAGAAAGAAGTGAACTTTTTATTGTCTGTTACTTCAACACGTAATTAGAAAAATGGCCAGATATTTGCACATGAAAAAAATGAGAACATTCTGAACTTTGACTTGGAAATTAAGGCTTCTTGCGTAGCCTTTCCTGTTGTTACCAACTTTTGTTTCTAAAATTAACCACAGCTACCTGAAAAGTAATAATTAGAAACCAGCCAAAAAAAGGTAAATAAATTTAATTTATGCTGTCTGAAGCGCGAATATAAAACGTCTCCATTTGGAAACTTTGCTTTGTAACCAGAGAGGCTCAACTCACCTTTCATTAACAAGTTGTATATATCAGAATTCAATTTAATCCCACTGAACATGAGAGGCGCTGTCGTGGTAGTGTTGTTATCCTGTGTTACTCTCACACTTTTAGGTAAGTACGGCATTGTGAATATTTCGCAATACTGGATGTTTCTTTCCCTTCTTCGACTTCTCAGCTTCTCTAAGCTTGAGTAGTTACTTGTTTCAAACTAAAGTTGAGTATATCATAGTATTTGCATGGGGATCATGCTATTAGACCGCAAATGAATGCACATAAGCTCAGACCAGGCGACAGGCGAGAAGGTGTGAACGCTTTCTTATTAAATCTCTTAGTCTGCTAGCCGAGTTCATAATGTGCTACTGGGTAAAAAGGGCACGAAAAGGAGTTAACAAACGATTAGCGTGATGTACACAGCTAACAAAGTATGTGAATTCAACGTGGCCAATTAGTAAGGACATAATTTCGTCAATAACACGAGCTAAAAACATAATCACATGCGCTACAGGTGGCTCACGCAGATCAAACTTATCCACGGTTGTGTTTCACGTAGAGGTGTTCCTTCTCTCCCCGAAAGGGATCACGGTCCGAAGCAAGGATACCTCCAGCAGTTTGTCACTGCTATCCATTTGCACAGCTGGGTAAAGAGAAGCCTTGTGTGGAGAAAAATGAATCGTCTGAGGTAACAAAACAACAGTCAGAAGAGCTAGGCCACCAAGGATCCATCTTCAGAAACCCACTGCGAACACTGAAATTTAAAACAATAACTTTCACTGCCCTAAAATTACACAGAAGTCGGCAGTTTAAATCTTTATGGACCTAGTCCCAGATTTGCAGTCCACCGATCTGCAGCTACACCATCCTATCTCGATGTGCGCCTGAATAGTAACATGAAGTGCATTCAAAATCAACATTAGAAGGACATAAGAACTTTAACGGCCTTAGATGCAGTACTAAAAGCCACTGTACTGTTAGATTGCCAGTTGAAATCTTTCCACACGAACATGCCCTTCGATTCTCTGCTCGTTAGAGATAATTGTGTACAGAATCCCCTCATGTCCCTCACTCTAAGAAAAAAGATTGCTAGTACGTTATTGGATGTGCATTTTTATGTTTTGATAACAGAGTTGTTCAAAGGAGATTCTTCCAAACAATCAGCAAACAGAAAGAAAAGAAGTATGCATGGGGAGATGCCATTTGATGACGAAGATTTCCCCTTTGATGACGAGGGGATGAATGGTCACTACGACGATGGAGATGGCGGATATGGGTACGATGAGGAGGGGATACGTTTCAGAAGAAAGCAATACGAACAGCGACAACAGCAGCAGGGGAGATATTATAGAAGATCATAGTGAAGGATGAAATAAACCGCCAAGGGACTCAGCGAGGCATCATAATGAAATGCGCTGTGAATTTGCCGTCAACTCGACTTGTAAGAACTTTGTCATTCGAATTTGAATTGAATACATTTGCGTTTCTGGAGAGGTCTACCTCTATTTAAGTATAGTTTGCTGGACATGTTGATGGAACAAGTCATCGAGAATATTTAATCTTAACGCTTCTAAAAAATGGAAATGCATTTTGAGGTCTTTTGGAAGCGTTGAAAGAACGGATCCGTCTTTTCGTTATCTTTTATAAAGAAATGAATGGCAGTGAACCTTTTTATCCCCATTAAAGTGTAAAATTGAGAATAAACATTACTAGTCTGACAGAGATAAAAACTTTAGTTTAGTTTTACGCTTTAAATTTTGCCTACAAAATCACAACTGCGATGCCAAGACCTTAATATCTGTTTGATATTCAACGCCAAGGAACAAGTCAGTCGGTTTCACGTAGCCCTTTAACGGCCAGTCAGCTCGGCCCGCATGTTTAGTTTTGCTTGAGCTATGTTGGCTCCAACTTCAAGTCGCAAGGAATCCGCCACTGATTGTCCTATTTTGCTGCCGTCGTAGTCTTATCTCAAAGTTCGTGTTCCCTAGCCTATTAAAAGTTGTCCGAAATAGCAGTTGTGCGAAGAGTTTGCTGATCACGGCCTCTCTCCCTTTCAAAGATAAAAACGGGGTACAGTCGACTCGCCATAAGAGGGACGCGGTCGGTACTACTGCCAGCTGTCCATTGAGAGAGTTGTCTGTTAAGAGAGAGCGTCGACTGTATGAAATTCCATCGTTATCTTTTATTATAGCACAGAGCATAAAATGTAGCGTTAAATCCAAAGAGGAGCCGAAGCCAGAGGCTTGTATTTTCATTAATAGGGAAATTTGGTAAACGCGACGCCAACGGGAATGGGCACGCCCAAAACAATGCCTTTGATATGGCAAATTATTGGCTCTGTTACTGGTCTAATCAGTCTGCTGAGGTAGAGCTCATTCCCCTCAAACCACCCTTCGTCCCTCCGGTAGATCATTTCTCCATCATATTTGAACTGTATCTGAGATGACATGTATTTCTTTCAATTGGCAACTTTTTAGTCCTTTTTCCTCTTGTATTTTGACCTTTTTATATGAACGGCCATCTTGAAACTACTTTGCAGCGAGTTAAAATCGTTAGTCTACCTTCAAAACTAACCACTTTAATAAAAACGTTTATTGAAGAATTTAAAACATTTGAAATGCCTTTTTACAGTCTACAGAAGAGCAAGAAATCTCGTTCGACCAAGATGTCTAGACATTTACCAGCGAATTTGCACTGGCCTCGTAAAATCGTTAACAAGTGACTTAGGGGGCCAGTCTGTTATCAAAACAAGAGCTGGTGAAAAGCCGGTAATAAGTGACATTTTCTGGTTTGGTAAAGTTGACAATCAACTTTACTGACGTTCGATTAAAAAGAATTGGCTACATTAATGTCAAAAGTGGGAAAAACAACTGAATGGTGTATGAATGATTTTCTGCCATAATGTCCGCACCTCACTGAAAAAAGCCTGACAAGAAATTCCTCCGAAGAATTTGTTTACCATTTAAATGAAGGCTCTTTGTTCAAATTGCTGAAAACAAAACAGAAATTTACGTTATTTATTTATTTATAGAAAAGATTTTGCGCTGCGTAAGTTCTCTCCTCGATGGTTGCGAACGAAAAAACGATCTGCGGGGCGGCCAACATACCTTTCATCGATGAACTGCTGTTTTGAAAGTGACACAAGGTTTGGTCATCAGAGGCTTTGTTTATTGTCTTTGTATTGTCTCATGATCAGGGAAAGAAAATCGATCTTGAGATATCTACATTTTAACCAAACGTCAATTGTCTCTTTCCTCATTGGGGACTCTATTTGTGATTTTCACAATCTAAACTGACAGTAACAATTTCATAACGAAATTCAAGGCTGGGTGCAAGCGAGACTACGGTGCTACTGTTAATTATGATAAAGAACTCATTACTAAGAATCCCGTCATAAATTATGAGAAAGGAAGTAAGGATCAATTCTTATTGTTCGCGCTTAACACAACACACTTAACGACTTTCACCATCATAAAAGATACACCGGCACTACATTTGTCCAGGGAAAACTGGAAAACTGGTTCAATGGAAGTAAATTCTTTTAATTTCAGTGTTTGTCTCATTAATAGCAGAACCAAACAACGCTTGAGTGCAAGTTAACATGTAAGTTGACAAAACCCGTGTCAAATGTTTACGTTTAGCCAGACACGATGGACGCAAGCGCTTTTGTATCTATATAGCAAGGATTAAAAGCTATATAATTTTTTTAAAGGTTGAATGAAAGAAACTGGTTCTTTCTTTATTTAGGAAAGTAATTACGTTTTTGCCAATCAAGGACACTTTATCGTGAATTGCAGGCGGGATAGGCTTAATTAGCCTATTTAGATGATTGACTAAAAGTAAGAAATAGATGCAATTGAAACACGTAATTAAAACATGATTCCCAGACAAACTCTCCGTTAATCGCTGTACTGTTAATCGCAAGAGCATATTGGCAGACTTAAAAAAATACCTTAGTTAACTTTCATTTCCTTGCAGCCTAACACCTGCATGAAGCAATGAACATCGTCCCATTCCTTGTCGTCGCAACAAATCTGCTAGTTATCATTGTCAAAGGTACGCTCTAACCAGGGAGCCAGGGAGACCGTTCTTGTAAGCTTGATGGCCAAAATTTGTGGTAAATCGCATCCTGTACACATCGGCGTACTTCATCTATATTCTCGTTGCCAATCTGACCCACGCATGTCTACTTTAGGCTGAACGACAAATTTACACTCAGCTTTAAAAAAGCTGAAGCTTTCAATGGATACATCATGCTCTTCACTCACTGCGTTATTCTGTTTTTGCATTTGTTATCGCGGTAGCAAATTCTGGTAGAACCGTAGTGACCGTTCTGAAATGTGTATTAGGCAATAAAAGGTGAAGTCGTGATTCATGATCTTTCTTACTTTGTTTCACTTCTGTTTGTAACTTGACGTCCGTTATCTGAGCCACCGAAGGGAAGACAAAAACCCTGCAAGTGCGGCCTGTAATACTGAGTACCCCGAGACTAACCTAGCGCTCGTAGACTCCTGTAACCTTAAGGATCCAATTTTTCTACTTTTCTCAGCTACCATAAAGAGGGACGTCTTGACATACATCAATGTATTTCGTCATCTGCATGCAGCTGGGCCACTACTCGTCGATGACGTCATTCAGAAAGCTGCAGACAACGCCGCTTCCACTTTCATGAAAACAAATAACAAAGACAAAGTTCCAATTTACCAATACAGTGTCAACTTTTGCAAATATACTGGTCCTGAAGCAACTCTTGATCGCACCTGTGTAATATCTTGGTATATTACAATGAAGTACTTTTCTTGGTGCTATCCTAAAGCTGAGGGACAAGCTCTGCCTTTTGTGAACATGATTTGGAAAGCTAGTACGAAAGCGGGAGTTGGGATCGCAAAAGGTTCTAGTGGAACTTACTTCGTGGTGGTTTACATCGCGTTGCTGGATGCGAATAACGTCAGGGGAAACGTACCACCAGTGAAAGGTGCAGGGCTTTAATGTGAAAGCAGATAAAGTAGCGTGTCTGTTAAGTAATGCGTCACCAATGATGGATGTCAGTATGCAATCTGTTATATCCAGCTCGTAAAGACTCGTAAGCGCTGATTTTCTTGTCGCATGTCAGTTTACATCCTCTGGGACCATTACTGGTCCGTTCTCGGAAAATGAGAATGCCTTTACTTTTATACCGATAAAACGCCAACAGTGGAAACACCATTCGTAGTGTCTGTCCTCTTACAAGAGATAAGTGATGATCGATGAAAACGGCCGCATTGTGTAATATATAACCTATCTGAGAATTATGGGTGAAAGAACAAAGTCTTAGAATCTTTTGTACTGCGGTGACAAGACAAAAATCACACATCCTTCATGCAGTGCAATAGTACCTCGGCAAGACTTGAGAAAATCAACCAAAGCACTGCATATTACACCGCAGAACGAAAAGCGTTCAATCTTTCTTTGTTTATTTCCGACCCACCATGCTCTATCACAAATTCTCGTTTTGCTCAAATCGTTTTATAAAAAGGTTCTTTACTTTCCACAGTTGTCATGGAGGCAAGCCCAAAAGGTAAGATCACTGTGAAAAAAAAAAATCAGCGTCAAGCGCCTATCGAGGTAAACTGTCAAGCCTGGTTCCCACTTGTGCGGTAAAAAAAATCGTGTGAGAACGGGCGTGAAATAACCATAAGCATAAGGACAAGAAAATAAACTTTTCCCTTTCTTGTACTTGTGCATATCTCACGCTTGTGCTTACTGTATTTCACAAGTGGGAACTGGACGTGAAATAAGCATAAGCGCTAAAATTAGCCGTAGCTCGTATTTCGTCCGCCGCGGTTACTGCACTTGCGTATGCTTCGTTTTCTTGTGCTTGTTTCACGTGTGGGAACGTCGTAGAGATATGCTTGTGTCAATGCTTGTGCTTATCGCAGAAGTGGGAACCAGGCTTTAAGCAATACTTGTGGAAATATAGTTACCATACGTCAAATCTATGCATCAAACAAGAAATGAGGGAAACCCCACCCTCTAGTCAAAGTAAACACACTGCCGTTAACTGGGAAGACTTATTATTCCTGTCAACTGTAAAATTATTCAAGCAATCGCTACGGCGAGGGACCTGGCTTAGCCGTCTTGTCCTTTTTGACATGTATGTACGATTCTTTCACACGTTCCAGCGGATTGCCCTGCAGGTTACTCCCGAATTGAAACGTCTTGTTTCAAGTACGTGCCAACTGCCGTGACCTGGGACGAGGCAGTTGTGCGATGCGCAAGAGAAAATGCCACTTTAGCATCAATTCGAAACGGCAAGGAAGAAAAGTTTGTGCGAGATTTACAAAGGAGAGCAGCATCTACTGTAAAAACCTGGATTGGTATGGGTGATAGCTTTGTGACATGATAGCCTGGACATTACTAACTCTGATTCGAAAAGTGATTCTGATTTAAAACGGTAATCGTTTGAGAACTGCGTGGCGTTTGTCTATGTCTCTTATCGATATGTGTCTGCTGCTCATTTTGTCAGCAGCCACTCAGTCATTTAAAGGCCTAAGTCGATACTCATTTAAAACTGCGAGGTGACCCCCACTTTTCACATTTCTGATCAGAGAGTATCCTTCAGTGTTCACATTCTTAATAGTCATGGCATCTGCGCCGGCAATCATCCATGTTCTAAACGAGCAAAAGTCTGGGTACGAATGTTGAAAATCAATTGGGCTCGACTCGGCTGAAAATTGAAGCCTACCATATGAAAGAACCCCAAGCATTAGTGAGACTATGAAATTTAGCACGACTGGACAAAAGGGAAGTAAGTGGTGGGCTTTTAAAAATCACTCAAACAAGACAGCTTAGTGTGGATTGGAGGGACGCCTGTCCTTCCAACCATACAAATCTCTCTTCAATTACAAATTTTCAAAGGGGTACTATGTCTTTGCGTTCTAAGCAATAAGACTCGGTTTTGGTAAACATAATGATATTTGGTTGCTCTTTCCATTGACAGGATTCATTTTCCCATTCAATTGATTTTTAATACTCGCTACCGTTCGATCCCCCTGCTAGTGTAGATGGCCAATAGCGTAGCCTGTCTCTCTACAAATAATATATTTTTCATACCAACAGTTAATCAGTTGTGTAACTCGTTCATCAATTGAAATACGACGTACTACAGTTGCTACTTTTTATTGGTTTATCTTCCTTTTTTCTCTTTTTTGCTATATACAGCTGTTTAGCACTTCATGGCACTTTCGTCATGTCTAAATTTTCTTTTAACACCTGAAATTAACAAATTTTCTTGTTTGAATGCTCCTTAAGTCGAAACAATATTTTTCGCAGGTTTGCACGATAACTTGCACGAAGGGCGCTTTAAGTGGTTTGATGGCTTGAGATTTAAACACGGCGTCTGCGTGCCCGTGAACGCCGACGGCGGACAGCAAGAGAACTGTGTGGCTTGGAGCATTGAAAAGCCTGAGGGTTGCTGGGAAGACAGACCCTGTAGTGAAAAGATACCGTACACATGCAGAATTCCAGTTGAAGGTAACAAATCGGAAATAATCCCATTTTTCAAACGATTTATTACTCGGATGGGTTTGAAGAGGAGACCTCCTTTCACATATATTCACTTTGATATGGAGCTTCTGGAAATCTACTCACTTAGGCCTCAGTCTTTGCAGGAGCAATTTAGCATAGAAAAACAACAACAACAGATTTTGATTTTTCCCGGTATCCTTGTTCATGAAATTTGATATTCGATAATGCTTGAGGTGTGCATATTTTTGTCTTCATCCAAAAGGCAAATCAACTTACAGAACGGAGATTTTGTTCAAGAAATTTCGCTGGAATCCAAGTTACAAAGATAAGAGTTCCAAAGCGTACAGAGATCTGCTGAATGGTATCAGAGTAACGGTAAGTAAATACCGACTAATGAGCGAACATAGGCAAGTCAAATATTATAACGCCGCGAGACTGTACGAACATTTTTTAAACCAGGCGAGTATAATGCTTTATATCTGTTCTCCTGTTTACAGTTCAAAGAACTATTCACAAGGAAATCAGGAAAAAAGAAAGGAGGTTTTAGAGACGCTACAGTCAAAGGCGTCAGGTATTTAACGCTCGCTTACAAAATGTGTCTTCCTCGAGCTTTTACACCGTTATAACATTTTCACCAGAAAATCAACAATCCTTTATCAATCGATTACTACGCACTTATGTCCAGGAAATGAAAGTTCATTTTAATGAACGTTCCGAAGTGGTCAGTTAGGTCTGAACGTCATCTTTTTACAACAATAGGCTTAGAGTTATTGTTAGGTTCTGGTCACGATAACTGTTCATCTTTACTTGAGGAGTAGGTTTATGGAGTCACTATGTGGACACATGTTTTGTGACGTTTATCCAGCAAAATGACCGTGCATCTCAGATCATCCTACGCATATCTGTCCGTACTGGTTCTTACAAAAATAATAAGATAATAGCTGAGATTTCACTTTTGCCGTCTTTATCTTATCTTTATTTTTCTCTCTTTTCACTGAACAGAGCAGTCGCTTTCAAGGGAAGGTAAGTTAATGCCTGCCAATACACAGGGACGGCGGAGCGTATTTTGAATTGGGGGGGGGGGGG
>BLFK01000113.1:3678056-3740889 GCA_014634185.1 Astreopora myriophthalma | reverse complement strand
CGTCCCTGATACATTTATTGATGCAAAGTCTTCGTGTAAAAGTAGAGTTGATTCCCCAAGAAGGCAACTGTATGGCTGCACTTGCTAAAGGCCTAACTTTCCAACAAAGAATCAATGGCCACTGAGCGACCTTAGTTTATCTTACTTTCTGGCGAGTTCTGGTTATCTGACTATCTTCCTTGTTCCAATAGACCTGCTGGATTGGGAATAGCAATAAAAGTACAGTTTCGGTCCTTTAACGCAGACCCAACTCTCCGATTCCAGAAGTTTCTGCGTGGTTCGGAAAAACTTATAAGCATGAATATCGACAAGCCAGGTAAGAGAGAGAGAACTTTTTTAAACTAAAGTTGATGAAAACAGGACTAAGTTCTCTGAGGGGTATTTTATTGTGAACAACTACGTTTACTCGAGTATTTTACATTATGGCCGTTTTTATAGTAGAGACGGCTAAGCCGTCTAGACCAACTTAGCAGACGTCTAAGCCGTCTGAATTTAAGGGCATCCAACTGATGCCCTTACAGATGGCCTAAGGCATATGGCCGTCTCGTATTCATTATTTAGTATAATTTTCAGCGGTGAATATAAGAATTCGGTGTTATATTTACCGCCCTACCCGGTAAATATAACATTTTGAAGGCGCGGCTGCTAAGCTAAGCAAGAAGTTTTCGTCCCTTTTTATCGTGTTTTAGCACGTTTTTTGCGAATTCTTATATTCACCGCTGAAAATTATACTAAAACAATTATTCGCCTCAGGCTCAGTGAATATTGGGGAATATTTACCTCGACTACGTCTTGGTAAATATTCACCATTAATGGCAAAGCCAGTCTTAGGCAAATCCGGGTGCTCTGATTGGTTCTTTCTCGGTCAGGATTTTGCAGAACGGACCGTTTCCATGGAAACGGTCCAACCCGTGTATTTTTGTTTTGGAGCGAAGCCGGCAAATTCAAAATTTGCAACCAAAACAGCGAAAAAAAGCTGTGAATATTGTCATTCTTCACAGTGAAACTACCAGAAGAAGCTAAAAGAATTGAAATTTTTCCGAAATTTCAAAGATGGATGAAGAAGACGAACATTCTCCAAGCGAGTTTAAGTGCAAACCACCGGGGCCCGGTTGTTCGAAAGCCGATTAACGCTAACCCTCGATTAAAAAGTAAGCGACGTGTCAATTTCGCCATCTGAAAACATTTTCAAATAGTGGTTTTAGACTGAAGCGGAAGAAAAGTGTAAGTCACAAACGACAAGCAAAAATCTTTAGCGAAAATCTTTGTGAATGGTAAATAAACTGGAATCAAAGTTCACTCTAACCCAGGGTTAGTTTACTCGGGTTTTGAACAACTGGGCCCCGAAGTGCATTTTACTATCAGAAACAGAGTGCCATATACTAAACAACTTACTAACCGAGCTTGCTCGGGCCGTACTGAGGAATATTGGCCCTCGCGCTCGGTTAGTAAGCGGTTAATATTCACTTCGCCTTCGACGAATAATTGTTAAATATTAGACAACCTTAAAATGAGGCGTTAAGGTCGCCTAGACGGCTTAGCCATCTGATAGTATAAAAACAGCCAAAAAACAGACAAACAAACAAAATTCTCCTAGCTTCTTCACAGTACAATAAGCTCTCTCCGCCGTAATGTTTTTGCCTTTTCGTGTGTCTGTCCAGTTTCGTCTGCCGTGTGGCTGTTGTGTGCGTGTGTGCCATGTTGCCGGCCCACATCCTGTTAATCAGTTTGATACTGACCACCAAATTTCATCTTAACTTCGCAACCGTGCCGAACGTGGTGAATTTTAAAAAGCTATGGACAGCTGGTATTTAATATCATTGTCGAACTATGGTTTACTATTTAAAATATAGCATTGCAAAAAATATTGTACTCGGAAAATTTTTATATCCTGTAGGTTTATCGTTAGAGAGTGGTTTGCTTGTTGAATTTGTTTCATAATCCTGAGTAGTTTGGGTTATGTCTTTTTTATTACACAGATAAAATCACAGGGAGAACAGGTAAGTAAACGTGGGTTTTGCCGTCACTTTCGCGTCTGATTTCTAAGGTTACGAAGTTGTTACCTTTCATTTTCAAATTGCGACCCGGCTAACGTATTGATTGGGTGACAGATTAATTGTTTGAATGAACCACACTAAGGGTAAATGAGAAAGAAGCTTAGTGGATTTCAACTTTTCAAGCATCGCTCCTTTGTCTCTGAACACTGAAATTCTCAAGGAAAGGCAAGGTTTAAGTTGTTTAAGGCACACCGAAGGCTTGATCTAAGTGAGAGAACGAAAACAAGGAACTGTGTATTCACATATTCCCGCTTCAGTTAACACTTTACCGCTTTGTGAAGATCACAGTAACCAAATGACTAAACTGGTATGCCTCCTTTAAACACCCATCTACATCTACCATGTCGTCGGCGTTACCAATGTCCTGATTTTCCAAGCACTTGGTCAGTGATTCCAAAATTCAACATTAATTAATGGCCCTACTTGTGTTTGCATTCCTTAGGCCAAGCAGGGAACTACTGCTACAACTCATGCAATCACAACAAGCATACCTGTGGTGCTACCCATTACCAGCAACCTCCAACCTACAGCCACTATCCTGGATACCCTGCGCCTGTTCCTCCGTCATTAACTCCCAATCCCTTCTCCCTGCCCTACCCAGCAACTGTCCAGTCAGTGCCAACGATAACTGATCCATATCCATCCACGTGCCCAACATCATGCAGCGAGCATTCAACCTTCAACTGCTACATGCACTGCAATGACGAGTGCTGTGAAAGCAGAAATGGTGCAGGAAAGGTGAAGCATGGCCGTTTGACTGCATTAAAAAACACAAAAGAAAACTTTGAAAAGCCTGCTCTTTTCTTAAAGGAACTAAGAAAACAAAAGGGATTTGGTGATTTTCATAATGAGACAAATCGTACAGGAGGAAAAGAGGGAAACGTTAGTGAAGGCATTGAGAAAAATACAGAAAAGCCTGGAAATCCAAAGGAGCATTTAACCATGAACTTGAGCAAAACCTCAAAATCTAAACAATCGACTCTTGACACGGCGGATATCAGTAACGATGCCCAAAAACAGAGGAACTCATTTGACACTGATTCGAAGACAATCAAGGTTATGTTCGGCCATACTCAGAAAGAAGAACAGGTTAATCAAGAAAGTCATATCAATAACTTGAACGGAACCGGTGAAAATCAAAAGGAACATTTAACCCTCGTTTTGAACAGAACAGATGAAGACTCAAAGCCACCATTTGACAAAATAGAATACAATGGAAATACTTACGAAATAACAAAAACTCAGGACGGGATTGACGATGTTCGACAACCAAAGACATCAGAACAATCGACTCAAGACGTCGGGGATATGATTAACGATGATCAAAAACACAGAAAAGCATCCGAATCACTCTTCAAGCAGCAAAACACTAATTCAAAGCAGACCAAGGTGTTGATCGGTCATCGTCAAGAAGTTCATCTCAATACGATGAACGAAACCAGTGAAAATAAAAATGAACATTACACCCTTATTTTGAACAAAACAGCTCAAGACTCGAAGCTATCAACACTCAACAAGGTGGGAAGCAATGGTAATACTTACGTACCAAGAAAAATTCATGACGGGATTGACCATTTCCAGGAGCCAAGCAAATCAGCACAATGGAATGTCGATGAAGGGGATATGATTAACGATGACCAAAAACACAAGAAATCACCCGAGTCATCCATTAAGCAGCAAAGCACTAATTCAAAATTTACAAAGGTTATGAGCAGTCATCATCAGAGTAAAATTCAGAACGAAAAAATAAAAAATGACAGCCATCTCAATAAGTTGAATGAAACCAGCACAAATACAAATGAACCTTTCACCATCATTTTGAACAAAACAGCTCAAGATTCAAAACTAACAACTTTTGACAACGTTGACAACAACGAAAATGCTTACGAAATAATAAAAAGTCATGATGCGATTGACGATATCCAAGAACCAAAGAAATCGGACGAAAACATTGATTCCAGCATTAAGGTAAGTCCGCTTAATACGCAAGAGCATCTTAATAACGTCAGTGAAAGGACTGAACCGGCAAATGAACATTTGACCACCATCGTAAACAACACTCAAGACTCAAACGTATCGTCCCCTGACAAGGAGTATGACAACGGAAATGATCAGGAGAATATAAGCAGTATTGATCTGATTAACGATGACCAAGCTCCAAAGAAATCAGACGCGTCCTCTACGATAAGTCCGGTTAACCAACTCGAGCGAATCGAGCACTTCGATGAAAAGAGTGAAGCTGCAAATGAACAGTTTACCACCACCTTAAACAACACTCAAGACTCAAAACTATCGTCGTTTGACAAGGATGACAACGACGGATATGATCAGGATAATATAGGCACTAGTGATGATCAGATTAACGATGACGAAGAACGTAAGAAATCAGACGCGTCCTTTCTTAAGCCAATTATTGTCCATCCAAGCAACAACACGAGAATAAGTGATCCAGAGGAAGAGGAAAGTGAGAAAGACAGTCTGGTTGATGCGTTAGAACCCTTGGATAAACAACTAGAAAAAGAAAGTTTGGACGATGACGAAGACACTATTCCAGAAAAACAAGACATCAGTAGGCAAGAAGGCGACGAGAAGGAAAAAGGAGAAGAAGAAGACGACGACGACATGGATGACGACCTCGATTCTATTCGTGAACCCGAGGATAAGAAATCTGAGCCAGGAGGAGATGGCTTCAGAGAACCTGATACTAAAGACCATTCTGAACCAAACGATGAAGACGATAACAAGGACGACGACTCTGATGATGAACCTGAGGAAGAAGACGAAGAAGAAGGCGACTTCGTTTTGGACGATTCTCGGAAAGAACCTTCAGAGGAGCATTTGGATGAGCAAGGAATTGACGATGTTGGTAAATTTGGCAGAAAAAAAAGGAACATGATTCTCAAGGGGGAGCAGCGAAAGAGAAGGCTAATGTAATAAAAGAGAGATTGAAAAGAGATTCACCCATGATTTAAAAAAGGAGGAAAGAAAAAGCAAAGACTAAACAGCAGCCACTCTGGCTAGATTGCTTTTCAGCTGTGACTTGGATGACGTAATACGAACAAATTTATAGTGGAACTTGCAAAAATCAAGGAGCAAAAGCTACAGCTATATGGTTTTAAGAATCCAGAACTTTTTCTCGACCTGATGGTGAGACTACTATAGCTTTTTAACTTTACCAACCTAATTAAAGAGGCAAATAAGAGATAGATCGACCAAGGTTGAAACAAAGCCCCTTTCGGTAAATACGGTTGCAAACAGTATATATTTTTACCTCATGGAAAATTTCTGTTGGATGATTCATTGGAAGCTTCTCTAAATGCTACAGGACTTTATCTCTCGAATGTTTTCTCTAGATCTGATATTCCGGACTAGCGTATTAATGTCAATAACTATCATACTTTTGTACCAACCACGTGGTTTGTTTCTTACGGTCATTTTCCTAAACTAACGAAAGTAGAGCCCCGTTGAGGTGTCGATTCGACATTTCCACTGCATACTGAGTTTTGACGTGATGAGTTGTTGAAAAGTGGTCAGTACGTATAAGTAATCAAGAAATGTAGCTTGTCAACAGCCACCCAAGAAGAGGATAAGAAAATGAGAAGAGGAAGCAGAGGAAGAAGCAGGGAGGGTGAGGGGGGGGGGGGGTGAGGGGAAGCATGCGGGATGGGGCATCTGGCAAATCAGACATGGCACCAGAGTTTAGGGGCAATTGGGTTCCCTGTAACGGCTCCGGAAATGTTCCCAGTCTCCACACTCCAGGTCTACCATCCTGCCCTATAGTTTTAACCGGTACTCTTTCTAAAGTCAGCGGTACCTGGCATTGAGAGGGCCGGTCAGGCGAAGAAAAATGTTAATCTTTCAAGACACGTTTTGCGCTGTGCAGCCCAGCGCAGAATCTTCATGATGTGGGTGATACTAAGGGTGTGTTCGATTGTCCTTATTCTGGAATGAGAATGCGAAGAGTCGACGCCCAAAAATAACCCCTGAGAGAAGTTTTATGTTATCTAAACGCAAAAGAGATTTTTCAGCATCGTTTCCCGAAAAAATGTTCTTAAAAATCGTAGTAAATTTAAAAACTTAGAGGTTATTCCATTTATTCTTATTCCAGAATAAGGTCAATCGAACGCGCCCCCAATGAGATTAAGAACCAAATGGCTGAGGTAACCACCCGACGCGTAATTTTGAAAAGTAATTTAACAGTAAAACATGTAACGAGACAGAAAGCAAACAAGTTTAGTTTTGGGCGACGTGGAAGATTAAAGAACTAGCGTTTAACAGTTTAACATACACTTAAATGGCAAGGAAGACGGTCATTTTACGAGACTGATCCCAATTTGGCTGCTAAATATATCAAAACGTTGTGGCACAGAAACGTAACTAGTAAAAAAAGATCAGTAATCACTGATATGGGAAGAGATAGCTTGGGGAGACGAAGTACAACTGGACCAAAATCTTGGCATTCGCAAATCAAGAATGATAGTGAATGGAAATGCAGCGGAACGAAGACCAGCTAAAGGGACGAGAATAAGGCAACAGTAGCAACAAAACACACAAAGAGAGGGAAACAATTGACTGAGATGACCATTACTAACAAATAACATCACGGACAGGTTTAATCTTGTGTGGTGTCGGCTTAGGTTTCAGCGAAAAGCTCGGCTTTTCCTTTATGTTACTTATAGTGAAAAAGCCAAAAGAGGGAACAATAAGATGAGTTGGTGAACGTGATTTCATATCTGATAGCATCTCTGTAAACAAATCGACGTAAATGCCAATTTTCGCCCGCATAGCACCCCCAATCAAGTGATCAATTACAGCTCCTTTTAAAGCCACTCACGCCTGCGATGCCTTACAACTTGAATTAAAAGGTGATAAAATTTAGCAACGCTTAATTTAAACACCCTTAATTATCAAAGAGCACAACTACAATGGAAAACAAATATATCACCAGCTGAAAGTTTGAGAAAAACGTTCACAAGCAACAGCAACAAAAACAAACCAAGAACACTAAAAATTTCCGAAACAGAAAGCACAATTGCTATCGTGGTCTGAAGCCCATTTTTGAAGTGCCATTTAAAATCACGTGCTCCTGGTCAGCAGCTCAAGCGTCTTGTTTGATCTTGGACAGAGTGACTGTAATATGATTTGCCCTATACCATCTACTGGCGAATAGTAAATTAAAATGAAACACTTAGATGCCTTGGTGAGCACGATCGGTCGATCTGGTGGCCTTGGTGGTAATAAACAAATACATCAACGGGAAGCAAAGAACTCCCAGGGATCACTTAATTAAAATTCTTTACAAAGTCACGCAAATCCACAGTGCCTTGCAATTTGATCAAGAGCAATGCAAAATTTTCTATCATGGAAGAGACATTGGCAGTAAAAAGCTAACAAGAGGGAATCGCTTATAATATCGAACCATGCCACACTTTGAACGAGCCAGTTTGACTTGATAAAGAAGCGGACACGATTGGGCACGGCTGGTTGACTACGCCGCACTGGACGATTTCCATTATCCGATTCAATTCAGAAATTGTCCTCAGATCTACCCGAAGAGCACGTGACTTTGAGTCATCAGTCACCGTCAGATTTATCATGTGACTCTAACTGAGCTCAAAGCTCAGTTGTCGTTTTTTTTTTTTTTGCCATGACATCGTGTGGTGCAGAAAAGGGTAAATAAAAGAAACGGTTATGCCTTGGTGAACACGATTTTCTATCCGGTGGTGTTAGTGTTAATAAAAACGTCAATATGACATAGAACTGCGAGCATTTTTGTTTCGAAGAACTCCGGGAGATCAATTAAAGTTCCTCGTATTTTCATTTAAGACTAAAGTACCGAGACATACCATGACTATTAGGTAAACAACTCTCTTTTTAAGCGGTTCGGTCAGTCTGAATTTGTTCCATATTAGATCATATTAGATCTGAGACAAATGTAAATCCGTGGATGCATATCAATTGACTTTGGTTTGGAGTACGTTTTGTAGAAGAAAGCGAAAAATAAACTTGTGGGATGGCAGGTCTCCAAAATCATAACTATTACAAACAAAACAAAGTTTTGCGAAAATCAGTCTCTGTACATCATGAATATATTAATGTACATAAAGAAAAGACTTGATAAATGGCAGTATCAAAGGGATAGCTGTAACGTGGTGAGTACCTATTTTCACCATTCAGCCTTTTTAACGATATTGTTCACTTATGTATGATTAAGGTCGGAGGCTTTCGCTAGGATAAAGAAGTATTTGCTCTGATTTGTTCCAAAAGGCACGTTAGCGTATTGAACATTTTTGTTTAAGTCTCCGTGAAATTACCTCATAACTCGAAAATTATATCATCGTTACGAAAGCTGGCTATGATTACTGTGATTGAACTGGGGCATCGCACATGTATCAAAAAAGAAAAAAAGTGTAATGACAGGGGCAAGAACAAGTTGTGTGGTTTACACCTAAGCCGAGTCGCTTTAAAGCCAATTTGTTTAAAAAGGACATCTCACTAACAGTATCATGTTGGAATAGAGATGAAAATTCATGTTGCAGGCAATTAGGAGGCTTGATTTGCCGTCCTCGTTCCCTTGAAAAATTAAGAAAGTCTTTAATGTAGTGAGATTCATACTAATTTCTCAATTCCAGTGTCTAATCAGCCATCAGTCCAACGACAAAACGTCAACAGTCAACACTAAGCAATACATCGGACTGGACCCATCTGTCCATTTTCAACTGTAATAATAACATTCAAAAGTTCCAGGTCAAACCAATGACAAAAAGGGCTTCAAATCATCCAGCTAAAATCGTTTCATGGACAATTTTTGCCCCCAATACTCGTATTGGCAATCTTTCAAACCGACCTTGACCTATATACAGAATTATTTGCAGAGAATAACACCTTCTTTTCTTTTCAGTATACATAATTCACCTTAAATTTTCTTCTATTAGAATTCTTGTAACGAACAGAAGAAATTCTTCTTAAGTTTTCTTCTTCTTTCTTTTCTCGCGGGTTTGAAGTGAAAGGAAAGCGACTGCACTTATAGCCTTAAAACTAAAGCTTCATCAAGTCGTGTATGCTTATGCAGCGGGCTGAACACACTCAGAAGAAAATACGAGTGCTCCTAAGAGGAATCGAACCTATGACCTTGTAATTACTAGTTCGTGTTATCACAACAATATCGCCACTGTTTAACCATGATGTCCTGTTCCTAAAAGACAGATGTAATGAAATAACCCAAGGTGTTATTTGACCGGAGTTATTTAGTAAACTGACAAGTACAAATCAGCTAGTATGGTAATCTCGAAATCGGTTACAATTTACCCTAACTACGACCGCGCGGCAAAGATGGTGAGCTGGTCAACACCCTGGAGTTACAGTCGCACTTTCAATTGAAAAATGTTGATTTCGGTACTCGTAAGCTGTTTCCCAAACAATAATCGTCTCCAAATCAAACGAATCCTCTCTTGCTACCTTGCGCGTCTAAATCGGTTTCAGCGGAACCCTTAGGATACTAATGCACAAGCCAGAATCCCACCTCAGATGGTAATCCTTTTCATAAAAGAAATTTCAGTTTTCGGAATACAGCGAGCGCTCAATTGCAGCATTTTGCCGGAAAGGCAAATAAACTCTCTACCTCTGATTAAAGATTAAGTCTTCAGCTAGCGTACGCTCGAACAAGCAGGCATTATCCACCCCGTTTTGCCGACAACTGAACACGAACCCCGCCAAAAAACGACGAAGTTACATTGGCGGAGAGGAGACATTAACAACTTGCCGAAAGAAGCGTCATTTCAGTAAGCACGTAGTTGTGGCAAACAAGGTCATATGACTCCAAAAACGGATGCATGCTAATAAACACTTCATGCGAAATACAAAACAAAAACTGAAGGATAAGTTTACTAGGCTTTACCCTGCGAGCAGTGGATTCTCGTCTCTTATTCGCTTTGGTAGACCTTTGGTAGCGAAACGAGACAGAAACCACTGCGAGCAAGCGACCCGTCCTCTGTCGAGCATGCGCGGCTGACGACACCGGTCACATCATTAAATCACGAACATTATCGCACAGGTTATGCTCACATGCGCCCTTTGCGAAGAAAAAAAACTGATTTCCAGACTAGTTTGTTTCAGTTTTATTTTAATTCATTCATCCCTGAATCAGGACAGAACGGATCGCTTGCTCGCAGTGGTTTCTCTCTCGTTTCGCTAACAAAGCGGATAAGAGGCGAGACTTACTGCTCGCAGGGTAACTGGACTTAAGTGCGATGAATGAATGAATGAATGAATGAATGAATGGTTTGTTTACAGTGAAAGTGCACTTAGCAACCAAGCTAGTTCACAGGCACTCCGCTTAAATGCTCAAGTATAGGTGTCATTCTGTGAGTTAAATGCAGTCACCGCGTCTCCCAAGTGGTACGTACTGAACAACCAGTGCTTTCGTGCATTTACGCATGCAAAGACTGGATGCCAAAAATAAATGAAACAAAAATCTGGACCAGTAGCGGCACCTCTGGACGTGTTGCCTGAGCGGTGTACCATGACGAGTCTCCCCGAGATTTCAGCCCGCGGACCGCTTATACCAACCCCCAGTTCCTCGCTGCTTTCAGATACCCGTCCACGACAGCCTGTCTGCCCTCGACGCGGCAGTGAGGGAGAGAAATGTCGGCCCCTGGACCATCTCTAACAGATCCCTTTCGTACTCACAGCTCAGTCCCAGATAACATATCATAGGATTTCGAACATTATATAATGAAATCGTAACCCAATCTGCCTTCCATATGGTATGCAATGGAGTAGGCCGGAAGTAGACCGTTCGAAAAATTTGCGCATGCGTATTTGCTGAAATTGATAAAATGCTGCCTTCATGAGTTGCCCCGCGACATTACATTGCACAAACCTCCGTTGGTGTCTCTGAGTACTCCTAAAAGTGGTAACAAATTTCTACATGTGTTCAAATAAACTTGGCCTACCTCAAGTGCGTGCTTCGCTTCTGCGTGTTTTCGGCTGTGTCAACAAAACGGCCACAGAACTGCATAAAAATCGACTCAAGAACATTTGAACAGATTTAGAAATTTATTACCACTTTTAGATGGTCATCCAATGTTCTCCATACATTCTCTTTACTGAGACATCCATAAGAACTCGCATTATGAGCTTGGGTTGCCTGTGACTACATTGGTCACTATTCTGTCTATTGATCTCTATTCCGATTCCGGCATGTGTATAAATATGACAAGGAGATGGATCATTCTTGCAGATGAACAAGAATTATCCATATATAGTGATCCTAGTTTTAAACCACATGTTAATCTGGTTTGTAATAAAGTTAATGCTAAAATTGCCGCCCTTAGGCGAGTGAATTTTCCATAAATTTAGAAAAGCATCCTTCAGCCCTTGTTTAAACCTAGATGCGCTATCTTGTGAACAACCCGTAGAGCACCCAAACCGTCAAAAATATAAACCTTTGTGGTAGCGCTTCTTTGTGACCACGTTTGAGCTTTCATGCAAAAACAGCCTAAATATTGCAGCCAGCTTAAATAATCTGAAAGCAATAATTCAATCATAATACGGTTAAGAACCCCAATTGGCAGAAGGCAACCAGTTGGCTATTTACAAGGAGTGGTGGAGTTGAATTTGTGACCAACGAAGACAAATCCAGTTGGTGGTCGGGAGCGCGATTTAAACCCGAAGCTTCCTAAATGTTTAATGCGCTAAATGATTCAGGCCAAACAATCAAATTTTAACCTAAATGACCAAACGTACACATTTTTACACTTTTCAGAGAGGAATGAATTCACCACACCTGCAGCTGATTTTTCAGCTACTCGTTACATTTACGTTTTATCAAGAAAGTGACGGTAAGTCGTTTTGCAAATTCACTCAAATGTACTCAGAAGTAAAATGAGAGTAAATATCTTCAACGAAAAATCAATATTGGATTATGCTCACACTGATTTTAACTCGTTTTTCCGCACTTTTTATCATGAATTGTAGGTCTCCTGTGCAGACGGACAGTGGATTTAGCCTTTGCAATCGACGCCTCAGGAAGTGTTGGCCGGTGGGGATACCAACAGGAACAAACGTTCATACGGAAGACCGCACAACGTTTTGGAATTTCCCAATCAGGGACACACGTAGCAGTCATAGAATACAGCACAAAGGCCACTCTTGAAATACCATTGAATCGCTACTACAGTTATCCGCGATTTTACTATGCAGTGGGGCGCCTCCCTTACACTGGAGGAATGACTCGCATAGATTTGGCGCTAAAAGTTGCAGCGGAGCAAGTGTTTGTGGCCTCGGGAGGCGCCAGGAGTAATGTTCCCAAAGTTTTTGTTTTGATGACAGATGGATATCAAACTCACACCGCGGATTCGACTCCGCTTGATAAGGCAGTATTGCCTCTAAGAGCTAAAGGCGTGCAAGTGTACGCCCTGGCCATAGGACCATACACCAAAGACCACGAATTAAGACTGATCGTCGACAAGAAAGAGAATATCTTTCGATCAACCAGTTTCACCGGCCTTGCAACTGTAATCAGCAAAGTAGCAACACAGACTTGCACGGAGGGTGAGTACTAACACGCAGTATTATTAAATTCCCAACCTCGGCTGTTGCATTTCTAGCTTTCTCACTTCGGTTATCAGCCATTATACCCACGATTGACCTTATGTGGAAAACGAGTCCGGCAAATGCCGCTTTAGCTTAAATTTCTTCGGCGGAACAAAGCCAAGTTTCGTCGTCGGCAAAAATTGAACAGAAGACTGAGAATTAATTAATTTCGCCCTTGTTGGATACGATATTGGTTATATCCAACACAGCGCTAGGCTCCTCGTTGGCTGTTTACCACCTCGTATCCAACGTGGGCTCATGGAATAATTGCTAATTAACAGACCAAGCCTCTTTCCAGAAAAAAGAAAGCTGCACGCGGTACCATTTGTAGCAAGACAGTCAAAGACATGTTTCACCGCAACTAATTCCATTTTCAGTTTACAGCTATGTTGCTATCTCTCTATCAACAGACAAATATACGTTTACACGTTTTTAAAAATAGATGGTAAAACTTCCGTTAAATTCGTTGTGAAACCTGTAAAAGTTAACACAGGAGGCACGCCCGAGTGAAAGACATGCATATTCTAGAAGAAGCAGAAAGCATTGGTATGCTGGGACTGTGTGTTAAGTTCCGATTTTAACCAAGTAATATAGATAGCTTCCTTTAACTTAACTGTCTTTCAACTTTTATATTATCTTGATTCCACTAACAGCTCTCCCTGTGGCGTTTGCCATTTATCCTCTGAACCAACAAGTCCGAGGAAGGGACATCAGCGCACGTCGAGCGCCCACGGCTGTTTTTAGCGGATCCGTACCAACTTCGATAGGGCCTTATGGAAGAGCTGGAGGATCATTTTATTTACAAGGAACACCCAATAGTTTCATCGAATTCCCAAATAGTGCTGGTGGAAAACTAGACACGTGGAGCTCAATTTCAATATTTTTGTGGGTAAACTCTGACGGGAAACCGGGTCCGATCGTCAACTATCGCCGAGTGGGGCATGGTGTCGGCCTGTGGTTGATAGGACCGCGTGTACTGGGGGGTTACATTTACAGCCGTCATAATTTTTACCGAAGAGGAATGAATTATTATCACCTTTTGCCGAAAACGTGGTACTATGTTGGACTAACGTACGATAACGCTAAAGGAATTGCTGCCTTGTGGGTTAATGAACGAGCGGTAAGATGCAGTTCTTCTTGAGTCGCTCTTTTTAATTACAAAGCAGGAGATTGCAGAGGATAACTGTCTGTTCCTGATGGTTTTAGGTTTCAACCACGAGGATGAGTCGCATCTATCTCGCTACCGGACGCACAATTAGAATGGGAGCCGTGACAGGCCGCATCAAACAATATTTCAGAGGCCGCGTGACGTGTCTTCAAGTATATGGGATGGCTTTAAATGCCAATCAAATAGCCAGCATAAAAAAGAAATGTGCAGCAAGAGATCGTAAGTACTCGTCAAATACAATTATATAGCTCATTAGTATCTCTCAACTAGTGGACTAATGCAAATCCTGCAGTTTCATTGGCTACGCTACTAGAGGACTATTACTAGCGAAAAGCGTGACGCTTTCTTTCGTTTTATTGCCAAATAAATATTTCTTCAACTTGCTTTTGCTAACTTTATTATTGCCTTTTCTGTTCGACTAGTTGGGTGATACTAAAAAAATTAGACCCATCGCCCTCAAGGGCCACGGGTCTAATTGTTAATTATCATTTGTCTCACGACGTAGTCACATGACATGTAGATCGCGACGTTTCGACAGCTTACTGCTAGTAAGGTCGACTAGACTGCTTACGCTCCACTGTTTGTATCACAATGGTCGGCTGTGATTGCCGAAGCATTTCGATCCTATACTGTTCCGCTGAGAAATTGTTCCCAGTGCGGTCCACTGCTGTGCTGTTTTCCTGAGAAGTTCCTTCTGCGGTTCTCAGCACTACTGATTCCTTGTTGTGTTTCTTGATCGTTGGCATCCATCCTTAAGAATTTTAGATTCCATTATACCTGTGGATGCTATTAGGCTGAAGTTTTACGTGAATAGAAAAGTTGGTTTTACCAAACGAGTTGATAAAAGTGAAGTTGCCACCGTAAAAGGATTGAAAAGCTGACGTTTAGAGCGTTAGCCCTTACAGACCGACGCAGCACGTCTCCAACCGACGCAACACCGCAGTTTCTCGTCAGTTAGAAACTAACTATTTCATTAATGTGAATTGTTATGGTGTTAATGAATAAGGTTTCGATGAATAAGAAGTTATTCATCAATGGACTACGTGTTAATGAACAAGGTTTTGATGAATAAGAAGTTCTGTAATTCCCAGAGCGGGTGTAAAGGTTTATATAGCATGCGTTCCCGCATTAACATTTTGTAAGTTAGTAGGATTAAACTTTTCGGTCGGCCGTTTTATCCGCGGCTCATTTTCTTGCGTACGGACACAACATGAATCGCTTCCTTGAATCAACGGGTTTACCAGTAAGGGTCCCAATCAAATAACTTTACCACGTCCCAAAGCAGACAGAGGCCAGTTTCGTGGTGAAAGTGGGCGGGTGACCAAGGCCTTGAGGACAGTCAACAGCCAACCATCAGGATCACCATGGAGAATGTGAACGACAACAAGATCGCCTTTCGCGACACGTTAGTCTCGCGAGAACAAGACGCCGCCCACGACCACACGGTCTACAGGAAGCCCGCATACATTGACCAGTACTGAGCGTCTGATTCTCACCATCCTCAATCGGTGCAATGCGTTACTGTTAAGTGTCTGTGCGGCCGGGCGAAGCGTCTCGTGACCAAACCGGCAGTTATTCTCCAAGGAGAAGAAACACTATTTATGATTACAATAGGAAATTACAAAGAAATTTACTAACATCATATGAGCATTTAAAATCGTTAAAAGTAACTACACTATAGATCATGAAATCATGAAATGCTGCCGAAAATGTCAGTGTGTAAGAGGAAGGATTTGAAACGATTTCAATTTTCCTGCACTCTTGCCTCAACAGGGAGTTTGTTCCAGAGGATCGATCCTCTGTAGTGAAGGCTATGTTTTCCCATCTCTGTATTAGGTTTTGGAATATACAGGTTGATTGATGAATTTCTTAGGTTGTAAGAGTGAACGTCTGAAACATTCTTAAAAAATATTTCTTAAGTAAGAGGGAGAAAGATGATGAGTTCGGGGAAACATCGCGGAAACAGGGAGATCTACGCAAGACAGAATCAAGAAGCAAGCACGCCTATGAGACTGGCCACTGTCCGCTTTGGAACGAGCTAAAGTTAACTGATCGGGACATCTTACTAGCGCACACGTAGGGTCAAGGAAGATATTTACATAAAGACAACAGGGATAATGGAATCGAAGGATGACGAACCAGAACCTTTTTATCGACACGTCTATTAGTTGATAGAAAGTGAGTGCTCTCACCACAGTGGCATCTTGCGACGGAAACGTTCAACAATGAGTGCGGTCGGCCTTTACTTATCATTTTATCAATTTACTGTTCTTTTCAGAGAAGGATCCTTGCCTTTCCGGTCCATGCCTAAATGGCGGAAGCTGCATTGTCGCTGCGCAGGAAAAAACCGGTTACCGCTGTCGCTGTAGACCAGGATATCGTGGCCACAGATGTGAAAGTAAAACATCGCTTCATTTATGAATTATTTTTATTGACACGAAAGTTAATTATTATTAATTAAACGCGCACACTTAAGCCTCTAAGAACAGATTAATGTTTTAAAGTTAAGGTTTGAATCGGGCAAATTGTACTTAATTTTTCACTGAATTTCGTCGACTGATTGATACGAACAATACCACAACTTAGAACCTGTGGATACGCTCATGAATTGCCGAAGCATGCACAAAGTCATGCACACTTCCAAATCCGTGCAACACGATGTGCATGTAAAAGCCAATTGATTATTTCGCATCCCGGCTGTTCAAAATTTATTTCACTTTGACTGCTATATTTTAAATGACTATTTGTGTGTATTTGCAGTCAAGCCCACGCAGCCAACCGGAAGACCCACTGGGCTACCAACCACTCGACCGACGTCAGGTACGTAGGCAATACGATGTCTTGCTCGAGATCAAGTCATTTTACGATCCCAAACGAGTAGGTCTAAAGTAGAAAACAGATATGAAATGTCCATTACGCTTCAGCAGTCAGTTGGCTCATGTAGTTTGTACTACATGATGGAATGAAGGCATACGCTTTACATTATTAAACCGGTAATAGTTTTCACTATTTCTGCCCCCGTCTAAGATGACATGGATGGCAGCTGGGGTGCTTTCAATTATATGCTGAACATTGTGATGTTTTCATATTATGCTCATTAGGTAGCTTAAAGACGCAACGAAAGGACGGGACACAACAAACAGCATTTATGTTCAATTTCCACCAGCATTTATTTGATACGCTATCAATTGAAAATTATTTGCAAAATTATGGAAGATGCATTGAAAATATGCTAGTACAACAGGAACATAAACGCGAAGACAACATTTTGTTGTCAAAATAACTATGCTGAACAGCACTTCGATACTCACATCTGTCTCGTGAGTCAAGTTACCCAGAACACCTCGAACGCGGTGAACAAAACCAATATCGAAGAAATCAAATCAAACGTTGTTCTTCGAGTAGAAGGGACATGACGCAGAGTCCGGGAATCACCCAAGCCTGCTCCCGATAGATGATACTATCGCTTTTATTTAAAAGGTCTAATTCAAATAGACGGGCCTTTTGGTGCAACGTAAACGCACAAACGGTAAGACTGATCGTTGAAAGCAATTTGCTTTGGTTTTCACTGACTATTTTCAGCACTCCATGATGACGTAGTGTGTGTTGGAAAGTGTAATATTGAATCCCAAAACAGTTGTCTCTTTTTCTCCTCAGCTTCACCTGGCCGGAAAATTAGTTCAACACCAAGTTCAGGACAATTCACTACCCCATCCGGGACATCAGGAGTTGTTACATTTGGAGGTAGTTAGTTCAGGAATGCGTCAATATGAATATAATTCCCAAATCAAGCCCTGTTTTCATCTAATGTATGATTCCAGTCATATAACGGGTGCTTACTGCTTTCGTTAATTGTTTTGTGGGGTTCACAAGAAAAAAAGCGTTGCGTTTAAAAGAGGTTTAGAGATCCACAAAGGGGGACAATCTCGATTCTATCCGTCGAGTTTACTATTATCATCCCTCGTTCGCATTTTCTTTCCAAGCTCCAGTAGGCTTCATTTCTGCCCAATCTTTCTTGCCGTGGTTCTCTTCGGGTCGTCATCTATCCTTTCGTCTAGCCTCTAATTTGACCTAATTTCATCCAAAAAGCTGGAGAACCTCTTTTAAAACTGAACACGTTTTTTAAATTTGTAAATATCAGCTATGCCTTTAAAATATTCACACAGAATGTTTCAATTAAATTGAGAAAAGTTTGGTAAGAACTTTTGGGTGCAGTTTTTGAAAGCCGCATGGAAGGCAGTTTGCTTTGCCGTTAGACAAGAGCTCTTTATGTTGTTAGTACCATGTCTTCAACGCAGATTCAGTGGGCGGGGTTCGTGTTACGTTCAGTGCAAAGGGCTTAAAGGGCCACACGAGAACAGTATTCTTACTCTCAATCGCTTTTCCTTACAGCTGGATTCAGAATAGAGATTGTAGAATACATCAACAGATTTCGAAGAATTCATGGTGCCGGACCGCTTATCCTTTCCATGCGCATTTCTATGGTCGCTCAAAACTGGGCCCAGACGCTGGTCTCTCGTGGCACTGTCTCCATAGATCCAAACACGAGCTATGGAACGAATGTCTTCGCCAGAGTGGGCTCTCAAACAGGATTGGCTCAAGTGGCTGTGGTCACGTGGTATTCATCAGTGAAATATTATGACTGGGCAAAACGGAAGTCAAAGATCCTAGCATTGCCTTTTATTCAAATGATTTGGCTCTCAAGTAACTTTGTCGGCGTTGGACTCGCCAAGTCATCTTCTTCGAAGTTTTATGTTGTAGTGTACTTTAACCCCATGCCGGGGAATAAGGAACCATTACTAAAGGACAACGTCTTACCATACACAGGTTTGTTGCCCAAATAACTGATGAAAGATATATCAATATTTACAGTATTAAGGATAAGTCACAGATGATAATGTTCTGTAAACATTTCAATAATTCGATCCCTGAAAACTACTAGGAGACCTCGATGCTCTAAAAATTGAATAGCTAGTTATTTGATGGTAAACAATGAAAACTTCAGCTAGTGATCGAAAATCGGTTTTAAAGATAAATCCTTGAATGCGTTTCAACATGTTAAACTAGTTTCACTGAACTTCCTCAGTAGGCTTAATCTTATTTACTGTTCTGCTTCAATATTTGAATGTCGTTGGACAATCTGTACCTACCGGCATATGAACGGGTATAACCGGGGAAATTAACGACAAAAAAAACTTCATTTCTTTCAGACGTATTCATCCTTATGCGAGGCGGTAAGTAAAGAATAATGACGAATACTCTCTCTGAAGCCAAAGAGCTCGCAGACTTTATCTGTCTCCAGTTTCAGAAATGCACAACACGAACACTATTACACGAACACTATTATTACCTCTAAGTGAAGAGCTACTCATTGTATTCTCAGTGCAAGACGGGTAACAAGCATTATAGCCAACAGAAAGAACCGTTTATAGTTCTCTTATATTAATCTATTTCATTTTCGGTGAGCGTATAAATATTACGAAAATAATCACATTTGTACAATCCACTTCAACAGAGAAAATTTATTGCAATACAATGATATTTATCCAATAGTGACGTGCAATCCAGGCTATAAGAAATACGATGGCACATGTTACAAATATCACCCGGACAAACAGACCTGGGAAGTAGCATTATTTCAGAGTGCAAAAGAGAACGCCACTTTGGTCTCCTTCCACAAGTCACAAGAGGAAGCCTTCGTTCAGTCACTGCTACCAGCGGGATATAAAGAGATAATCTGGACAGGACTAAACGATCGGATCACGGAAGGAATCTACACATGGTCAGACGGAACCAACGTTGAATACTCAAGCTGGAAGGCAAACGAACCAACAGGAGACAAAGAGGATTGTGTCGGAGTGCAAGTGTCCAATTATGGAACTATGTCCGACGTCCCGTGTACCCAGCTTCATAACTATGTGTCAAGAAAACCACTTGAAGGTGAGAGACCACCGTTGACCGTAAAGAGGCGCTACTGCAAATTGAGAGAAACTCAGTTTCCCGCGGACTCCAAATGTCAATGTCTATAGAGGATAGATTGTCTCTCTCAAGTAATTTGACAAAAAAATACACGTAATCTATAACTATCAACATGAACATGAACATGAACAAACACCGGCAGCAAAAGAATGATCCGGCTTGAGGAAATACCACTCCTGTGTTACACACAGGAGGAGCGTTGGTTTAATACGTTTGAAAGTTTAGCATGCAGGTTCATCCCGAAAACTATTCTCTACTGCTTTCTCAAACTCATTTTTGTTTAGGTCTGATAACGTATCGCGTAAAGCTCCAATTTCCTTCCCTGCCGTGGACGGACGACTACACCCAGTTATCGTCTCTCTCGTACATGGAGCTCAAACAAAAGATAGAAACTCTGGTATGAATAAGTATATTATATGTAAATAAAACCCCATACGTCTAAGAATCACAAGAGTCAACCCACTTAAGATAGAAACGAGTGACAAAGGTTAAACACTTTGTAAACTGAATATGACAACCTCCTAACACGAAAGAATTAAGTGGAGGCAAACTGCGCCATAATGTGCCATACACTACTATCTTGTTATAAACTAAGTGTTGGTTGTAAATAACACTTATCTGCTCTCGACTTGGATTTATCCATTTTGAGAGCTGAATCGCTTAAAAATATAAACCAAATTCATAAACCAAATTGCTAATTCCGTTTTGATGGGTAATATGAATTGTTAAAAACAAATAAGGAACAAAGCAAGCAAAATTAAATTTATGATATGAAACGTGTTGTGATTATTCTTTAACCTCCAGTATTTATATTTATTTTCTTCAGCTCCTGACTATTTATAAAAACTACAGAACGTTTGTGTCAGGATACGTTGAAAACTTCAGGTAAAAATGTCAAAAATGTTTTATTAACATATTTCATGATTATGAGAATTTGCACCCTGCACTATTACCGTTTTGTTGGAGTAAAATATCATACTAACCGAACGTTTAGTGTCTCAAGCACTGTAAAACAAAGGTATTTGTAGGATTTATTGGCGCATCACTCGAAATTTTGTCACAGGAAAAACAAAAATCCCACGACGTCAAATGCAGCAAAGAAGCCTGGATTCGCGACACCAAGCCCCGGCAGTACCGTTGCGACGGCACGGCCGACAGCCCGACCAACATCTTCTACGCTACTGACTCCAGCTTCAACCCTAACTCCAACTGGCTTGACCACCTCAAAACCTCCGTATGTACTTCCAGCTTCATTCTTTTCAAATCTAACCTGTTAATACAACATTGGCTACTTTTCATAGCGCTTTGAATAAAATCGATGCTTAATCAGTGCAAAAAGACTCAAAAGTCGAGAACCGCTAGGGTTACTTTCGCCCGAAGAGTCGATAAATTTATGCCACGATTTGAGAGCTCACTTGAGGTTTTGTTTGGTAGGGCACAAACGCTAGATTTCTTGAAAACTGCGTCCTGTCGTTAAATGATCAAAAAGAAAAAGTAATAATAATAAATTCAACTGAGTTGGGTCACAGTGATTGGGGAACTCCTCCGTTCAGGGATTCGCTGGAATGTTCCAGGTTTTACCACCCACTGCCTCAGCATCTTTGAGTTGCCAAAAATTTAAGTCTATTCTGTGTCTGTAGGGGGAAGCCGTTGGTAATAGTGTCGCTTATTCTAAAGTTTGGCCCTAACGTTGCTCCGGATCCCACAATACCAATTCAAGACTACTTGAGGAAAAACCTTGGACGACTTCCAGCACCAGTCAACCAGAAGACGCTTATTCAGTCTGTTAGAATTGTTCTTCCAGGTACGGTTGTCGTTTCCTTGTTTTCCAGTATGGTTTTCACTATTCTAATGGGAGATTGCTTGTTAGAATAGGGGAAAAAACTCGTTCTCCCAAGTTACCTCGCGTTGAGCGCTTTACTGATTTCACCTACGGTTGTTCAAGAAACCTTCAAGCTGCCGGTAACTGACGTAGGATAACACACCAGCAGTCGCATTTTCCATGCACTTATATTTCTCTTTATCAGCACAGCTTCTACGATCATTTCTTTGTTTAACCGCAATCCATTCACCCAAGAAATGCTATGAACATCTGCTAACGGTAAAATAACGACAATGACCATATATAGCTTTCGTGAGACGTCCGTGCGATAACCGAAATCTGTGAAATCTAGAAATGAACAAAATAATTTTCGTGACTTTGAGAATTTCAGTTCAGCACTATATTTGGAAATCGTAGACTCCTGCGGGTATAGTGCCATTAACATCAACCAGGGTAAATGAAACCAGTGCAAGGGCCCGCGAGCTGCATAACAGCACGTTTACGGCTTTCTTTTTTCCAGGTACTCCGCCAGCTGTATTGGGAACCTGTACTTCCAGCTGCCTCACAAATTGTTACGTCAGTTGCAATCCATTCTGTTGCAATTCAAAGATACCATCTAGTTACAACGTTCAATATTCGGGAACGCGACATGGAGTAATAGCCCAAGTAGCTCCGAACCTATTAACACCACCCAATTTGCGTTCTCAAGTTAGTATGATACCAGGACAAGTCGTAGCACAGAAGACCATCCCAATGGCATACCCAGTCACAATGCCTATAAGATGTGTACCCCACTTCCTTAGGCCGTGCCCACCTGGAACTCAAGTAACACCATTTCTGCCGCGATCTTACAACGTGCCTTCACTTACAAGTCCTTCCCGGATGTTCCAAGTGCAACCACGCCCAGTTACCCCTGTACGACAAATGATGTTACCACGACCTCCTATTGCTATGCCAAAGTATCCGTATCAGAAAGCATTTTTTCCGAGGGTGTTTCCCCAACCGATGCAGCTGCCTTGTATTCCAAGTCCATACAATCCTTGCCAACAGCCGAACAAACCTCCGGCAAAGCCTACATCTGTAATAGATTCACCACTGCACGTAATACATATTCCGCCAGCACAGCCACCGATGCAGACACCATGTATCCCTAGTCTATACCGACCATGTCCCCCACCAGTACAAACGCGTCCTTTGAAACCCATTTCTGTGATAAACTCGCCACTTCACGTAATACATCTCCCACCAGCACAACCACCCCCTACCTTCGCGCAGCCACCATGTATTCCGAGTCTATACAATCCGTGTCCACCAGCAAAAGCACCCACATTGAAACCCATTTCAGTGGTAAATTCGCCACTTCACGTAATACATCTCCCTCCAGCACCACCACCACCAAGCTTCGCGCAGCCACCATGTATTCCGAGTGCATCTAACTCTTGTCCCCCAGCTAAAGTGCCCGCAGTCAAACCAATCTCAGTCGTTGACTCGCCACTTCATGTAATTCACCTTCCACCAGCATCACCACCACCACCACCACCCCCTCCACCACCATTTATCTTCCCAAGGCCACAACCATATCTCTTCCCAAGACCACAATTTATTCCTGTGATGTGCATTCCTCGCCCTTACTATCCATGTCCACCAAACTATGGAGTTAGAAAGCTTTCTAAGCCCTCTCATAGGAAGGGAAGCTCTCGCGCTTTTATGCCAAAGCCAGCAGCAGGAGCCTATCAATTTCCCTACGGCCCGCAACCATATATGCAACCTCAGATTGCCACTTATGCTCCGCTTGCCCCACAGCCTATGTATCCCTCACTAATACAACAATCAGCTCAGTACGCACCTAACGTTTATGGCTTTCGACCTCCCTTTCAGGTTTACCGTCCTCCTGCATGGTCTCAGTATATTCAGAGACCTTTTGCAATGGGTCCCTGGAGTCCCATAACTCAACGCACAAATGGTCCTATGAAAACTGTACCTGCAAATGACAAGGCAAAGCAGACTCAATCCAAACCAATTCCCGCCAAGGGACCGGTTACCATAAAGGGCTCCATATTACTTTATCCTAAAAAAAGCCGAGCTAAGCCTCTTCCCCCTAAACCCGTTCCTCAGGTTCCACCTCCATGCATTCCAACTCCTATGAATCCTTGTGTTCCATTGCGTCCTTATCCGATGGCGCCAAATCCCTTTCCAGCACCTTATCCCTGCATCCCTTCTCTAGCGAACCCTTGCATTCCAGTCCTAGAAAAGCCTACAATGAAACCCGTAAGCAAAACGATTGCACTAACTTCGCCGCAATCAAAACCAATTTTGTTAACAAGACCGTTACAGGTGCAAGGGAGTGTATACATCAATCCTCGCCCAGTCCCCCTAAGAACTGCGTATCCTGGCAAACCACCTTGCGTTCCAACTGCAAACAGACCATGCAACTCATTAACACCACCTCAACGGCCTATTTTTCAACCAAGCTATGTCGCACCCGGGATCTCGAATCCCTTCTCTTCCATTATTCCTCAACAGCCTCTTAGGAACGTTGCCCCGGCCCTAACTAATCCAAGAACACGCCCACAAGCCCCAGCCCCTCCACAGTCATTTGTAGTTCAGCTTCCTGAGATTTCCCTGGTTCCAGCACCGCCATCACCACCTCCATTACCCATTCCTAACCCTCAAGCGAGCAACTGCCCAATTTCGTGTATTCTCCGCCCAGGTCCATTCTGCCCTCCATATTGTGCAGCTTTTTGTTGCAAAAAGAGAACTGGATACAAGGCGCTTCCAAAAAAGAAAACGGAACAGAAAAAGAAAACGGAACCTAAAAAGAAAAACGGTGCCAAAAAGGAAAACAAGAAGGAATCTAAAAGTACTAAAAAGCAAAAGACAATTCTTAAAGTAAAGAAGCCCTAAAAAAGATGGTTTTATTTGTCGCTGCTTTTTTGTACCTTTACCGCATAGATAGATAGTCGGTAACTGTTTTCCATGCATGTAAGCATTATGAAGACGTAAACAAAATTTCAAGACTATAAAGAACAATAGGCATCACTGCCCAAGAACTTAAAAACAGTCCAGTCGATCTCGAAATGTAATGAAATGAGGTGAAACGTGCCTTAAATTTAAACCAATAATATTGAAATTGTCCGGAACAAAACTAGAGAATAAAGTTTTTATAAAATCCAAGTATCTTTCAGTTAAGAAGTTCTGCGATACCTTTTTGCTAATTTGTTAAAAAAAAATTGATGAAATATTTCATGAAGATATCTCATGCTGCAGAATCATGTTTGGACGTACGGAAGCGGTGATGTATCTTCAGTCACATAGCTCAAACGATGAGATAAATGTTAGGTTAAGTAGGCAAGACGAAAATTATATAAGGAGCCATTTCAGATCAACTTGTCCCCCCTTTGCCTTTTTTTCCTTTCCTGTATTCTCCTCAAACGCGATACCCGGGAGCTTTAGCAACAGGGAGGGCAACAGCAACGAGAACGCCACAAAACAGCAGCGCCACAAAACAGCAGGTTTAATGAGCACAAAAAATTGCCCTTCACGTGACGTTTTACATGTTGGTACAGGTTTTTGCCTCTGCAAAACAACAACGTCAAATGACCACAATCAGCGGCTTTGGGAGAATGTCAATGCACGGCCATGAATTTCTCTTTTCCTCTCCAAACTTGAACGCCGTTCACACCAGTTTCATTGTTGGATAACAGGCACACATTTTAGATATTGAAAGAGTCGAAATAATCGCGAAGTGATTATACAGTAACGCGAACTTTTAGTTTGAAGCGATGTTCTCGTTTCCGTTGCCGTCCTCATTGATAAAGCTGCTTTGTGTAAACCGGCTAGGCAGCCACTGATTTTTGTTTATCAATATCTTTTGATGAGTGTTGTTTTTATTGGAGATGTTTCTGATATCTAAGCTGGAAAATGCAACAGCTTATTGATCAATGCCAGTGTCTGCACCCAGAGACGACTGTGGATGTGTCACTTAATCCCTCTAAAAGGACATCGGGTCGATCCGAGCAAGGTTTATCAGGCTCCCATTTCTCTGAAGTGTCTTAATGGCTTCTAGTTATCGAAAAAGCAAAAGCAAACCTCGAAATCATAAGCAATGGCTGCGATGTTGTCTGAACTAAACCAATGAGGAGCCCGTTTTTATTTCAAGATGACGATGCCATAAAAAAAAAAAATGCACTGCAGGCTAGCATGGGTTGTTTAAAAGGTGGACAAAGCTATCCGACGGATAAATCACTATTCAGCGGATACGCGCTAGTTGTAAAACCAATTGCATTATCCAGTGGATCTTCGAACCGCTGTGGCCTGGTGCTCAGTTGTTCAGATAGTAACTTTATCCACTGGATAAGTCACTCACTACACAGTATATCAGTATCCTCCAGACGAAACATTTGCCATTTTTACGGACATCTCCATACTGAAGTGTACACACAGTGTACTTATATTCGTAGTTTAAAAATGTGGTTTAACAGAATTTATCCACAAAAACTCCTAGAAGATGACTTATCCAAAGGATAACATTATCCGGCCTTTGAACAACTAGGGCCAAGATATTCAAGTGTCCCGTATTTACATTTTCTAATGGGATGGACGGCTTTTCTGCAAGGTAAAATACCCCATGATTATCCATATACATTTACAAAGCGAACTCTTCATAATAAAACTGAAATTTCTTATGAACGAAACTGCCGTTGTATAAGATTGACGTTTAAGGAATGCACGTTATCACAACCTGTCATTCGTCTTTCATCATGTTTTGTTTTGAATAACAAATTCCTGATTTGCAAGCTTGAGCTACCTCATTCTTCAAATCAATATCTTTTTTAATTTTCCACTGAGAAATGTAGTGGTACCACGCCTCAGTTCCCGAAAACTTAATTGAAACAAAAACCTGGCAGTGTGCTTCAAAGTACTGTTTCTTACCGTAAAAACTGCTGCAAAAACATAAATTTTAATGACGCTGAGGCACCAATTTGCTCCAAATTGGAATACTGGCTATTGTCCATAAACATAAATTCGTGACGTTAGAGTTGTGATATTTCAAATGTAAACAGAAATACCTTCAGGTTTTCTTCTGTCTCAGAAAAAGAGAAATCAATATTTAGTTCGAAAATGCGCAAACATCTTTCGAAATTACCTCTCAATCTTACATGAGGTACTCTTTCCGAGTTTGTTTGCAACTTGGGCCATTAACTCTTGACAATGACCTGCTTAAATCAGTCTTATTTTCGCTTATTTTATCAACAGAACAACAAAACAATCGACAATTAAGTCCTTTCGTTGGCTATCAAAGCCCAAACATAGGGTTACTTATGAGCAGAAATATTCAACGGTTAAGGATTGGATCACCATACCAGACAAAGAATTACTTGTGTTTTGGAGCCATGTCTGAAGGTTATTAGTGAAGGCAAAAAAGACCTCTGAGGATTGGCTCGGAAAACCAGTTTTATATAAAATACAGGTAAGAGGAATAATTTAATTTAACCCTTCACCTCTGCGTCAAAATCTACTGAACAATTCAACTTCCGTGAACCAACGTAGTTTTGTGTCTGTTAAAAGTCCCAAACTGTGACCATTCAATTGTAACACTCTCAGCAGTACTGTGTTTGGCCGCTCTTTGATTTGGTCGCTCTTTGACTTTTCTCAAATGAAAGTGGCGAATTTACACATTCTCGTTGTGAATGAGTTAAATTGTTCAACTGTTCTCTTTAGAGTAGTGATCTTTTTAATCAGCATTTTAACACTTCAATCAATATTAGCACATTAGTCCTCTCTTTTCATCTGCAAGTTTCTTTGAGGGACGTTATGCGAACATTAGTTAGTACCATACCATGTTTTACATGAATTGTCCTTCGAAAAGGCTTCTTTCTAAAGGATTTTCATTGCGTCATTAGTTTTATATTAACTTTGAAATCAATTAGACAATTTTCTAAAGAGGAGATACCCTTTTTGTCATGTCTGCCCTTTGGATATGATTGACACCCATTTTAAAGATTTCAAACATGACCTGGCTTTTCAAACCCTCGTCTATCTTTGGACAGAATATAAGATTTATTTCAGGCAATGCAGCCGTTTGATGCAATACTCTCAATGTTGTTATTGAATTAAGCATTCCGTCATGATATGGTCATTTAACTGCATGACATAATATAACTTCTCTGCTTTCTCATAAGTGTCATAGGATCAACTCTCAATTTTATGCACCAAATACGTATCTGAGATTCCTGCAAATGAGCCCTTTTAGGAAAAGAAAGAACTCTTTTCAGTTACACTTTAGTGAAAGATAAGAATCGTTATCAACCATGGTAAATACCTGATCTTTGAGCCACCTGCCATGTTTATAAATCTCGTAGTTATATCCGAAATGACCCGTGCAATATGTAATATCAATTGACCTGTCTTCTTCATGGTAGGTACTACGCTCTTTGATTTACAAGGGATTCTCGAAGATAAAGGTGAAGTATAATATTATAATAATTTATCATGCCCGCTTATTGTGAATCCTTTCTTAAAGGAACAGTAAGTGAGCTACGTAAGACATATGTAGTACGTAGTTTTACAAAAGACCACCTAAGCCCTCTGTGATAGACCGTTTGAGGATATCAGTGGTTTTTTACTTCTGTGGCAAAATAATCGATATATAACTATCTTACACCTCACAAAAGCAAATGACGAGTTTCATGTCATTCGTTTTTGGTTTGGCTAATATGATCTCAGAATTGGAAAGGTGTTGTGAATGCGTCGATCAGTGGACGCTTTTATTCTTTTTCACTGGAAGCGGTGGGTCACCTCTTGCATTATACAATTAGCCACACATACTGAAAAATGGAATGGATTGCAGTTGACGCCCTTTTACATTGCATACATGAAATACTAGATTTTCTACCAGTTGAAAGTGCAGTTATTTTTTACTAGTTGAAAGTTGAAAATGCACACATTTTATCGAACGGAGACCTTTGATCATCCTTGCAAAGGCCACCGAGACATCATTACTTTCCTTTACGTCAATATTAAATTATTATTAGATTTCTGTAGTTTAGTTTACTACGCCGTATCTAGGAAAGTAAATCAGTCATTCATGCCATCATCCCCTAATCAATTACTGAAAACAGTAGAATTTAATGACAAGACAAACACACATTTTCATGTTTTCAATCTTCCAGGTTTGGAAGGCCTAGCAGATTGATATGAGGGGACTCTTAGGAATTTCCTTACTAGCCTTTTGTCTCCTTGTAAACGCTAGAGGTAAGATATCCAACTTTCCGTTGCTGGTCAAACTTACTGCCCATCCCATTTCACTTTCATATTAAAACAGGAGTGTTAAGCTCTGCTGTGAAAAAAGACTATGCAGCATAGTTTGAACACCACATAATCGCCCATCATGTGTAATCTTCACCTCTCGTCAGTAATTGCATATAAATATTAAGCCTATAGCACCGAGAAAGGATCACGTTTTTCCCTTGTAAAACTAACTGGTGGCCTTATTATGACTTAATAATTAAAAATTCGTTCAGTCGTAATCGTAGTAATTTCCCATGTTTTAATCTGTTCCGATTAAATGGTTCGTGATATAGGTAAGGGATCATAAAAAGGAAAAGGTTAATTTTTCAAGTCACTCAGTCTAGTTTTATCTATGACAAAATCGCAAACGCGGTATGTTTTAACCAAAATTACCTTGTTTTGCAAAAGCTGTAACAATCTCTTTCCAGTACCATTTCAGACTAATGGCAATTCTTTATTTACACAGATAACGAACAGCTTTCGCCAACAGTATCACCTCTCGCAGACGGTTGGTTCTTTTTCGTTGTTTGCTATATGCCTTAATGGTACTACCTTGTTGTCTTAATTTCTTGAGGACTCTCCGGTTAAACTACTTCAGACTATGAAGTATTAAAGTAGAAATCCACTCTCTCACAAATCCTGTAATCTGATTGGCTCGCTACTCACAATCTGTTGAGTGATAGATAGCGAGTACCAAAAAAGCCTGCGTTTTGAGCAAAAACAAAACCGTGGCGGCTTCTTCAAATCTTAAAATCAAGAAAAATTGCAATGAATTCGAAGGTAGCATGTGAGTGGGTTTCTACTAAAACAATTAGACTACTCGTTCTCGAATAGTCAACTCGGAGCTGCACGCCTCGTCGACTATCTATTGCCTCATAGATAACTTGAACTCGTAGTCTAATTGTTAAATAGGCGTTAAACATTGTTGACGATCAGTAACCATAACATGAGATAGTTTTAAACTTTGAGTCCATTTTTTACTCGTAATAGTGGTTTCTTTGAAGTGTGTTCTTGAAGCTCTCTGCAGGATTGCTTGTATCGTCAAAATCATTCTCATTTATTGATTACACGGTGATGAGGTAGAAAACTGCCTCGCGCCTCACTGGTTGCAAGCGGTTGCATACAAAGAGAAGGATGTCTTGAGTTATCGTCTTCAACTAGTCCTCAACCAAGACAAAAATGATGACGAGGGAACTAAAGATAACAAACATTAACTCACTAAATATAATTTGATTGCAGCATTTACTGACAGCGGCGACGAAACAGCTGCTCCATCATCGCTTTCCGATTCGTCGTCACAAAATAACGATTGGCTTACTGATGATGATGACGATGATGAAGATGAAAACCTGGACGAAAGTGTTCGCCTAAATGCGGCAGCGCGAACAAAGCCCACCACAAAACCAACTTCAGCTCCACTAACTACGAGTAAGTTGTTGAAACAGACACTCGTTGGAGAAAGTCCAAAATAGGTTTGATAAGATCCAAGATAGGAATTAAAACCAAGGCGAAATACTGGTTACCACAATATGTGCGAATAAGATATCTCGACGAGACCATGCTCCGCCTTGGGAGAGTGGATGAGGTCTCAATTGAGAATGATAGTGATAATCAAGTCAAATAAATTCACTAGAAAGCAAAAAAGCTTTCAGGTTGTATCTTATCTGGTGCGTTTGCATACAACAGATACAATAGACCCTAATTATAAAAACAATAGAACTGGGGGCGTCCTATACCGATCCAATGAAATTAAAGGTCGCGATGAGCTGCGTGGTATCTGGAATTCTCAGTTTAGCGGGACTCTTTTATTGCTATAGTCGTGTATCTTTGGACGACAACTGCTGTAGCTCTTGTGGCGAGGCCCTACATGTATAATGAGCAGTAAAGTGTCAAAACTATGAGGAAAACTTGCAAATGAACACAAGTAAAAGTCCACACAGTCTGACACATACACTGAGAAACATCAAACAACATTTTCATCATTTGGACTGACTGATGGACTGAAAGACTGACTGCAATAAAGATCGTTGCTTAAGTTTGTAATTTACGGTTAACATTGAATCAACATTTTCGTATTTCATATTTCTCTACAGCGCAAGTGGAGGAAAACGTTTTTGAGCTCTTGAGTAGAGCACGTCAAATGTTCAACGCTCGACCACTTATCCGGTCAGCGACTCTCGATATTGGAGCTAAAACCGCTAATGATGCAATGCAGAAAATTGGTCTAGTCAGAAAGGATGCCAACATCAAACACGGACAGCTGCAATGCATAAAACGGACAAGTTCCGACAAAGTAGGCACAGAATGCTTGTCTATCTGGCTATCGCAAATGCAGGATTATGATTGGTCGAAACCAGCAATCAAGGATATCAACAGATTCTTCGTCACCGCCGTTTACAAAGCGGCAACGCATGCTGGAGTGGCGGTCAAGAAGGGACCTTCAGGAAGATACTTTGTATTCGTGCTGTTAGATCCAGTCCCTGATGCAACCAAGTTGAAAGACAATGTAAAAGGGTACACTGGTAATGAACCGCTTTTGCACATTAACAGCAACTGCAATTTGAATGAATGCGTTTTCGTTTCGTAAATAGGCAGTGCAAATGCTTAGAAAATCGCTCTTACAAACGGCCTCCATCCCGAAATTGGCCGATTTTTCGCAATTTCCGAGTATGAAAACTAGCCTTCATATTTCCTTCATTGCCTTGGTTATAGGCTGAAAGTGTAGATACAACATTACTCTTCAAAAAGCCGTTCTTGCAAGTTTACTTTTCGACTTCTGCAAATCATAAAAGCGATTTTTTACAAACCCAACTTGGCCAATTTGGTGTAACCTGTGTAACAAAAATTCTGATCTTCTCTCGTTACATCTGGTGCATTAATTCTTATTTTCAGCACCGCTAGGTATATCCGCTCAGTGTCCCCCGAACCACATGAAAATTGCTTCCGTACGTTACACATGGACCTCCTTAATTCCTAAAGTAATGTCAATGAATTTATCCCTGAAGCACTAATTAGAGACACTACAAATTAAATCAAATCAATCAACTCAAATCAAGTGTTGTTTTTTTGTGGAGAGGGGAAAACTAGAGTACCGGGACAAAAAAAAAAAAAAACTTCTTGAAACAGAGTGGAACGAATAAACTCAGCCAGATTTGACACCGAGTTCGGGAATCGGACCCGGTTCACCTCGGTGGAAGACTATTGCTCTTATCACTGCGCCAACCCTGCTCCGATACTTTGTTTCTGTTCATTTCGCCAACACTCCCGTCAATGTAGTAACATAATTCAAAAGTTACAATGTAGCGAGAATAAGTAGTACCTCAGAATATAACGCTGTCCGTTGCATTTAATTCTTACACTTTTTTTGTTTGCTCTTTTTTTGCTTTCAGATTTGTTCACAACTGTGGCGGGAGGTAATATTCTTTGCTATTACTGTTAACTGAACTGTACAACACATCTTGACAGGCATGGTAGTTTAACAGTTGTCGCTTTATCGCGTTGTCACTTTCCCGTGATACGGTATGAAATGCCATCAAGACGAGGGGCTTGTTCGAGTTGAAGCTTCTCGAACAATGTTCAGTCTTTATTCATGAATAATTGGAATTCCATCGGTGATCGATTAATAGACTTTTTTACTGATACCGCCGCCATCTTGAATTATATTGTTCTGAAAAATTAGGCAAATTCGCGCATATTTGTGGGTATAAATTTGGTTTTGGTTCAAAATTTTCCAAACCAGATTAATTTTTAGATTTCTTTTATCTCATATTAATTATAGTGTAAAACAAAGGATGTAAAAATCAAAGTGACTTGAAGATTTTCATTTATATCCACAACATGTACACATTTGCCCCCTGGGCATCCCATTATATCTTTCACAGAACAAGAGAATTCAAGATGACTGGCGTATGATCGAGTATTTGGTCGATGTAGAGGTTAACCTATCAAAAGATTGACTAATTGATAGATATAACACCAAAATGACTGATTGGTAGCTTAATCGATAGACGTCAGTGGATCACTTGATTTACGATTTATTGGCTGGCTGATTGACTGGTTGATCGATGCAATGATTGATCGATCGATGGATCGATTGGTTTTACATTTATTTATTTATTTATTTATATATTTATTTCTGTAGCAAAATGCCCGACTGGCTTCACCGATTACGGTGGCACCTGCTACAAATTTCACAAGGACCCACAAACGTGGATGAACGCAAACAAAGAATGTCTCAAGGAATTGGCAGTTTTACCTGCTATTATGAGCAGAGGAGAAAATGATTTTTTCAAACAGGGACTTTTAAAAGACCAGAAAGGATTCAGTTGGTTGGGCTTCAATGATCGTCTGGCAGAGAGTATGTATATGGCTGTTGATGGATCCCAAATCAGGTTTATGGATTGGGTAAATGGACAGCCCACTGGAAAGAATCAGAATTGTGTTGGTTTCGATAACACGGCCAAGTACGGAACAATGGCTGACTACGCTTGCACTACACCCAGCACGTACGTGTGCAAAAAGCCCTTAGAAGGTAAGAAAGAGTTTACAACTTGCACATGCACCATTCGTGCAAAGTTCGTCATCTTATGTTACAATTCTTGGCAAAGTGTAAGGAAAATATTAGAAATATTTTGACAATGACCACTTAAATTCCACGAAAAACTGTCCAGCTCCTATTTTTGTGCTTTAAATCAAAGGCTAACACTGTTTTAGATGCTTCTTAAGAACTAACACTTATCATTGTATTGATTCTCAACAGGTGACATCACCTACATTGTCGAGTTAGTAGTGGACACCATGGTGTGGTTAAATGACTTTAGCAATAAGGGCTCTCTCGCCTATCAGCAGCTTGCCGCAAAATTCCAAAAGGCGGTAAGTAGACAAATGATGGTCACGTCGCATTTGCCAGCAGAGCGCATGTGATATAGGTTTTGATAATGTACAGTCCATGTCAAGGAAAGTCTTACGTTTTACATCATGAACAGATGAAAGTTTTCAATCGCAGATTAGAACAGTTTCTCCATTTGTAAGCACTTTAAGACTATCCCATGTAGTTATTTACTCAGTATGTCTTATCACGTTATACCTTGTAAATATCCCGGCAATCAGGTTCAGGCCAGTAACTCCATGTTTCTATATTTAATCTTAGATTATGGAAGTATATAAGAAGAAAGGAATTAAAGTTCTCAAGGCAGTCTCCATTCAATCCGTCAGGTTGGTAACAAACAAATACTACATGAAAGTGACACAAGGAGCATTTCTCCCATATAAACTGAGATCAAACATCCATACCACTCGGGTGGGATTTGAAACATAGCTAAACTTACAATTTTCGCGTAAAACGCATTAAATTTTAGTACTTGTCCATCCTGACTGGTTAATTTAGTTTCAAGCTTGAAAATAAAAAAATAAACGATGTTAAATATTTTTATACGCAAAAGTATCCGAAACGGTTTGAATGTCCCATTCGATTTCATCATCAAACTAGAACGTTTTGAACGACATAGAAGACAAATCCGCCGATGTTATGCTTACGGGATATCTTTCTTTTCTACAGCAATGGCTTACCCCCTCAGCCAGCGCCAGCACCCCCAGTCTACAACTACCTTGGCAAACGTCAGGTGACAGCAATCAAAGTTACTCCTGCACCAACAACTCCTCCCAAACCAAAGCCGTCTGGTGGTGTGACTGGTAAACCTACTCCACCAAAACCTACAACTCCAAAGGTTCCAACGACAAAGTAAGAATTTCTCGGTCATTTATGAGAACGGTTGTGGCTTTTTGCTTTGGATATTCACCACATCATGATCCTGGCTCCCCTTGTCTATCTCCTTACCGAAACTACTCTAGTGATTGTGTCTCTATCTAGTCTTGTACCAAATTTGGGATCTTTGGTCTATGCTTGACTACCATATTACTGATCATTACAAACAATTCAATTTTGCCTTCTTCGTCGACGGCAACGTCTGCATTTATTAATAAAGCTAACAAACGCATATGCTGTTCATTTCCGGTAGACCAAAGGCAAAAGTTACCGTAAAACTAGCCTTGACCTTTGGACCAAGTGGCCTCCCAATTGACCCAACCTCAGCACTTCAGCAATATCTCCGAGCCAATGGTAACAAGCTACCAGCGCCAATGACTGAAGTGATTACACTCAAAGCAATCAGCATTGCACCTCCAGGTATTATGTGACTGACCATAGAAAATCGTCTTATACGCATGAGCTTTATCAGTTGTGGCTAAAACGGGGCCGTATGACAGACTCAAATGTTCAAATTGGAAAAGAGACATAAAAGGCATATTTTCAGATGGAACATCTCAGGACTCTTAAGTTGATAAGTTCACAGATCATCTAAATAAGCAACACATCCAAAACTCATTTATATATTCATAATAAGAGCGGATTAAAGAGTAGATTAAGAAAAGGTACCTCCTTTCAACCGCTGAAAAATAGCTAAATCATCAAAAACACATTGAAATGACAAACAGAAACACATTGCACATTATGCAGCAAACTTCGCACATACTACAAAGCGACGTTGTGTTAAACCTTCCCAAGTACATTTTTCGGAAAAAGATAACAAGGGAAGTGAAAATCTATTTGATGCCAAAACCAATCTGACCGTGAAGAATCGTGAACAACTTTGTAATAACGTTTGCTACTTTTTCAGGCACGTTCACGACAACCATGCCATGCCCTCCTGTCTGCTCGACGTCGTGCGTATCTAGTTGCGCACCCAGCTGCTGCTACACACCCCCTGCTCCTCCTCTTCCACCTCCTCCTCCGCCATGTGTGCCAACTCCACTGAATGCTTGCCCGCCGCCCCAACCACCTACTCCTACCCAAGCCCCATCACCAACAAAGGTGCAGGCCAAGCGACCAGCTTCAAAATGTGTTCCATCTCCAAGCACCTCCTGTGCACCAGCACCACTGTATCCACCACCAATGATGCCGCAATTGCCACCACCGCCTCCACCATGTGTTCCAACTGTGGCGAACAACTGGTGTCGGTCAAATGTGTTCGCTAAGCCTTTTGTAATCAACAGGTTTATCCGGAAACCTGTTACATACAGATACCCTCTTCAACCATTCAGACGTATCATGCCTAGGCTGGTAGCTGCAAAGCCAGTGTCTCGTGCTGTGCTACCCATGCCACAGGCCGGATGTGCTCCGCCCGCGTGCACTCCTCCTATGATGATGCCTCCGCCTCCTCCTCTCCCTCCCCCTCAACCAATGCCTATGCCTGTGCCAATGCCTATGCCTCAGCCTATGATGCCCATGGTAAGCAATCACAAGGTGATACTGAAAAAACGTGATTCGAATACAAATACCATCATTACGAAGGGAAAGAAACAATGATGTTAATGACTCGCTAAAGGATGATACGATAACTGGGACGTTATATGATTGCCTTATTTTTCGACAGATGCCGCCACCGTGTATTCCAACTCCTATTAACCCATGTCTTCCAATACCTCCACCACCACCTCCACCACCGCCACCTCCACCTCCACCTAAGAAACCTGCGGCCAAAGCGACAAAACCAAAGATGCTTAATCTTCAAGGCTGCACCTATCCATCATGCAGCATGATCACCCTTCCAGCGCCACCTCCAGTTCCGATGCCTCCACCACCAATGCCATTTTTACCACCCTGTGGAGGACTATTGAAGCCACCATGCCCACCTCCGTCTCCTCCAAAGGCAGGAAGCACCAAATCAAAGAGCATAGCTCCAAAGCCGTGCATACCGACCCCTGTTAGCCCATGTGCCCCGCCAATGCCCATGCCCATGCCTATGCCAATGCCGATGCCGATGCCGATGCCGATGCCAATGCCATGTGGACCAGCGAACCCATGTGCAAAACCTCCACCCAAGCCAGAGCCACCCAAGCCAATGACAATCAAGCTTCCAGCCATACAGATCCAAGTTCCTCAGCAACCTCCCATGATGCCCCCGGTGGCACCACCTATGCCTTGTCCACCAGCCTGTGGAAGCCTTCCAGCCTGTCCCGCTGTCTGCCCAAAGCCATGCTGCAAGCTCGGAAAGCGGTCTGTGAAATCTTCCGACAAGGAATGAATGACTTTTCTTAAAAACCAATCCGAGTTTCATGCTGACATGCTCTACGAACTATATAGAACGTTGGCAAATTAAAACCTTTCGATAGATAGCTTGAAGTGCATCATTTTTACATCTTTCAACCAAATGTGGTTGCAAAATTAGAGTTTGCGTGTTTTAAACGCGAAGTCAAACAAACCCAATGCGTCGCACACGGTAAGCCAAAATCGCAAAATTCAATCCACGAAAAACTCAGTCCCTAACAAACTGTTCATACGTCTATCTAAGTCGCAATGAAATGTTGTCTTTGCTTTGGGTTTCAGTCTTTCATTTTTATCAACTCTCTGTAACAGATTGATAGCACTGTCTCGTTAAACATCTTTCCTGGAAAGAACATAGCATATTTACGACAAAATTAGGCTGTCTGCAGTATGTGCATATTTTATTTTGACTAATGATATATTGTAAATGAAATATTTGTTCCTAAACCGCTAGCATCGAGATTTTATCTACAAGGGTTCCAGGCCATAGGACAAGGAGGTCGTTTTGCGTGACCTTCAAGTACAAAAGATATTCAGTAAAGCTAATAAAATAAACACATTATCAATTTGTGACTTTTAGTCGTTGAAGAATTGTTTGTGGAGGGTGTAAATTTACCTTTTGTGAACCTTAGTCGACACGACGTCCAGTTCAATACTCTCCAATATCTCAAGTGATGGTTGCGCCCTGAGAGTGCGCCGAACGAATGAGACTAAGTCACTTTAGATGTTGACGCCCAATGTAATAATTAAATTTGACGCTACACTGGTTTGAAGATTTAATGAAGGCAACTTGAAAAGTTACTATTCATGACCCAACCTTTCGACACTCCTGCCTAGTGCCTTCATCAGGGGTGATCCAACACTGCAACAAGCCTCCTTTTTATAATTTAACGACCTTTCCTTTTAATAAGGTGTAAGTAGGTGTCGGGTAAAAGGCCGTCATCATCACGTTTCAAAGGAGCGAGGGCGGAGTTGATGTGCCACGCTTCCAAACAAAGGCGTTGATGGTACCGCCGATTTGTGGTGATAACTTTAGAATTACCCCACTCAACCGTATGGTTGGTTTGCCAAGTGTGCTGCGACAAAGCGGAGTTTTTCTTTTTGCACAGAAAAACCGCTTTTTGGTGGTCTTTTAAACGTGCACGAAACTGACGTTTGGTCTGTCCGCTGTACTCATGATCACAGTCAAGGAATAAACAGCGTCGGTTCTTTGTTCCTACGGAACAGGATCTTTAGGTTGGGCAAAAATATGACTTAGTGACTGGAAACTTTCACGTTATGACTACAGAAAACTCTCTTGATAGGTTCTGCAACTCCCTGGATGTACGGGATGACGGCAAAACCAGTAGCCGAGTCCTCGTCCCCAGAAGTACTACGAGAAGTAACTGGTTTTAAGCAGTTACGGAAAGAGGTTTTGGGGTAGCCATTGACCTTTATGAAACCAGAAACATATTTTCGCTCATTGTCGTTAGAATCACAAGTAAAGGGTAGACAATCAGCCCTCGTGAGCAAAGTTCTAGCGAAGGAGTTTTTGTGGCAAATAGATTAGTGGGAGTCAAATGAGAGATATTTTCAGTGTGTGTGGGTTTACGGTAAACACTTATCTCTAAATTTCCCCGGTCCGTCCTGTGAACATTTAAATCAGAAAATACAGGCGTCTATCACGTTCACGTTCAATGATGAATTGGATAGATGGCTCAACTGGATTTAAATGTGACAGGAGACGTTCCGCTTCATTTCCGGATACCGCAGAAATGACATCGTCCACGTATCGTTTCCAAAACAAAGGCTGGACTGGCGAAGAAGCCAGAGCCCTTTGTTCCACATCTTCCATTACCATGTTGGCAAGTGCTACTATACCTATGAAACTACACAAGTGTGATAGAACAGTAAAAATTCTACTCCCGAATAAAATCTTAAACTTTGCTGAAAAATGCTTTTGTTGAAGCTTGGGGTTTTTGCCATAAGAAAAATGATGTTAAACCAAGAATAAATTAAGCTCATTCAGCTTTTCAAGGTAGTAGTATGGCCCCGAAAGAAAAGTTCCTTCTTTCAGTTTGATTTTTTCCTTTTTTAAGCAAATGAAGGCGGACATTGTAAGCCCTGCATCTGAGGCCTTATGTTCTCGTCATTGTACTTAAAAATTAAGTGCATGGGACGCATTGACAAAAATAGCACTTTTTTTCTTTTGAGTATCTGGAAGGATCACGATGCAAATATACCACAGTCCGATCTGTAAAGTAATGCTTTCCTATGATGTATTTTGCTTCATTCTCTATACGGCATCCCCAGTAAAGAAAGCTCTGACTTTGGTCTAGTTTCAGATTCAAATCAGTTAGCAATCTTACGAGTAATATGAGTTTCAGGTTTTTAAGGCTCAGTTTTAAAAAAAGCGATTGTACGAAAAGATGACAGATGTAGCCCGGGTAATATGTGAATAATCAAGATTTTAACTTTCCATACTTTGCATATTTTGCCGAGGGCTTTGAGAACGTAATATGTGGGCAACTTGAAGAGGTAATATGTGGGCAGTGTATCAAGTAAAAGAGGATCAAGAGAAGCCATTACACTTTACATAGGCCAACACCATCACCAAATTTAAGAGCACCGATACTTTAACATTCCAAATTTTCGCTATTTCCCCTCTCAAGCGATTCAGTGGGGTTCTTAAATTCTGCCGGGGCTATTTTCAATCACCGAGGCGAAGCTGTGTTCCACGGAAGAGGGTAAACTTTAACGCCTGCGTTGCAGTGGGTTGATTGAAAGTGGGCGTTGATTCATACAATTGCTCTACAGCCTTCGATTGCAAGGAAAGCTGTCAATAATACTACCACTAAATCACTTTTTTTTGTGTCCTCTTGAATCGAAGGGGTTCGCAACACAAAGCCTTTCAAATGGAAATTTCGTTTTCCTTCTTTATTATTACACACCTCGGCTTATAATCCATTTAACACAACGGAAATTTAACCTCTTTTGACTTCCTTTCACTTAACACTTTCCCTGAACAAATTTAGTCTTCGACCCTCGGGCAATTGATTGTCTGCTAAAAATACACACCTTTCTTGATTACTTAACTAACTCCTTTTTCGTCTGAAGAGGCTTCTTTTGAAGGCTTGTGGGGGAATTGAAGTGCATCGCATCTTTGAATGTGACTAATTGCAAATGTTTCATCAGCAAGGTTTTCATGAATAAAGTATTGTTACATTGGAAGATAAGCTTGACAAATAACTGATTTTAACCCCTTTTATTTATTATCCTTTTCTCCCTGAATACAATGAACAAGCATTGAGCACCTGCTCCGTGACGCATCAAACTTTTGATATCTTTCAACCTGTTGCTGAATTAGAGTTGTTTTCTCCGAGCATACCCGCGTCATTACCGATAAATTCATTATTTTATAGATCTAAAGTTTTCCATTTTCCTAAATCTGGCATTCTGACCTTTTCCTTATAACTAAACGCAAATGAAACAAATCACAACATTCTGATTGATACATTTACTTTTTTTCTTTTTGCCTGTTACCATTACAAAACAGTTTCAAAGTGCAAATTTTCATTCAAAAACGCAAAACTCCAATTACAATACGACCTCGTTATATCGCGGTTGTGTGCTCCAGAATATCTTAGAGGCTCGCTAACTGGAGGTTCAACTGTATCAAGCGACCACACCTGTAACTATTTCGCTCGTCTGATGACAGCAGTTTTATCATTCATAAATTGAAAGAAATTGTGTTAATTAAAAACAGACTTAAGGAAAGCATGGTTGTCGCTTGTTGATGGTTTAACTTCTATGAGGGCTTTCAACCTCCGCCAGGCTTCCGGCGCAATTGCCTTGATCCAAACAGTGCAACGCTTCCGTTGTCATTAGTTAACACGCTAAGTAGCTTATTACGAAAACAGCATAATGAATTCATCGCTTGATGAGCTACATAAGCAAGACGAGTTTCATTTCTCCTGTTATACTAGTAGGAACCACTGTGAATCATGACGATGACGATAACCTCGTTTTCGTGGTGTTATGTTGTAAGTGCAATCATCGCGTTTGCTTCGTCAGCGCCACCCCTTAAAACTGAAGGTATGATTCCTGAAGCGTCTGCTCCAGAAAGCGCCCTAACAAAACTGGTCAAATTAAACGCATTTTTTTTAACAATATTTTTAATCGGCATTTGCTCTAAGAGCAAAAAGTGCATTTGCGCCATGTGAAAGTATCGATCGGTAACTCATAGTCAAAATGATGCTTCTCAACTTACGTCCTAGTTTCGGCGATTAGGAGGCTATGTATTTCCCAGTTTTTCTTTCAATTTTAATATTAAAACTCTATGTTTTGAAAAAGAAACGCTACCTCTTGGTCATGTAGGAAAGGAGGAAAGAGTTAAACTCTTTTGGATTTTTCTTCTCTTCAAATGCCTTACGAAGCATAATGAATCACTTTAACCTAGGGAATCCTCACCCGTTTTATAAAGATCCTTTCCCTATGGAGGGTGGTGAAATGGCAGGACAAGATGAACAATTTGGCGCGCAGTTACTCAAGCGAGATCCATCTCCGCCAGGGGATTGTACGGCCTGCTGCCAGGACCTGTGGTGAGCTTCACTTCTTTTACCTTGCTTCGAGCATTCAAAGGGTTCACAATGAGTTGAAGCGATAGTTTTTAATCCTTTTAGTAAAGCTTCAAAAGTGGAACAGCGTAAAATTTATTAGCCCTTGGAGGTGAAATGGTTAAAAGACACGACTGAAATAAGGCTCTCTTAAATCACAGAGAAATACGTAGTGAAGGACTACATGTGGCCACTACTGTGAGGTATAATGAAAATTGGACATCATGTCTTTGATTATTTAAACAATAACAAGTACAATCTCTCAGGATAACAAACATCTAAGGTATAAACAAGCATCGGTGTCGGTCGGTATAGCGTTGGTTTCAATCGAAGCCAGACCGAGCGATTCCGAACACTATCCGAAGATTAGGACTACTTACACTCACCCTTACAAAGTGCCAACATAGTGGCTACTCTCAACGAGTAGTAGCCACAAAAAGTGTCCATGTAATTTGCTTACCCAAGGAGCAACAAATCGGATTGGACTTCATAAAGGCTGGTTTTTGAGGAGAGAGGAAAACCAGAGTAGACGGAAAAAAAACGTCTCGGGGCAGAGAAGAGAAGAGAATAGAACCAACAACAAACTCAACCCAAATATAACGGTGTAGAGTCCAGGAATCGAACCCAGGACACATTGGTGTGCTCTGACCACACCGCCCCACCCCCTTCTCCCCCGTGGATTTCTTTATTCTGAGTACCTAGCAGACTAGCACATCGAAGATTTGTTAGCAAAGCAAACTTTGCTTGGAGAAGCATTTTCAGTAGGTTTTGCTCACACAGCAAAACAGTGGGCTACAAACGTAACGGGGAATCCTTTTTGGAATTTGGGATTCCTTGCTCTTTCCCTATTCCCCTTAATCTCGTATAGGGAAACATACTGGTGAGGGGGTATATTGTAGAAGTTCTTATAGATATACGACCTCGGGGATCGACATGCAGGGGGTTAGCCTATCGCCCAGCCCCGATTCATACTGAGATTCTGATAGGTTAGTGCGAGACATCTCGAGATGACAGATGACCATGTAGACGATCAGGTGGATGATCATCTCAAGCACTCGCACATAGTCACGGACTTCCCAAGCAGTGGTTCGGTGCCCCTCCAAATCAGCTAAATCAGTGGCGTTAAATTGTTACAGAACTTTGAAAGTAAACAAAGCTCTAAAATTATACTACGAGCCCGTGAATACAAAAAAGGGTCGAACAGCATTGTAATTGTTAATTATTGTTTCGTTGCAGGTGTCCACAGTTCATCTATAATCGATGCCTTTGCTCATCTTAGCGGAATTAGTATCGAACCATGAATTGGAATTATACGTCAACATCCATTTCACTAAAGCTTTGAATGCTATGTTCCATTTCCTTAAGTAATTAAGACCGAAGATAATTACAGTAGTACTGAATGTATAATTCGCAGTTTCACAAGACTAGCCTTCGATTGCTTATCAAAAGTACTTTGTCCTGGGTTTCCCTGTAAATGTTCTATGCTTTTTCACGTTTGGCCGGCTTTTTGCCGTCAGCATGAAGAAGCTTAAAGAAAAAGATACGCTTGCATTAGTGGGCTATGATTTTTCACATTTTAGCCGGCTTGACTGGTCAGAAATGACGATGGATGTTGGTCAGAAATGACGATGGATGTTGGTCATCCGAAACATGTCTTGTAAACTTAAAACTGTGTGTTGCTACTTGAGAAATAAGAATTAAAATTAAATTTAAAAATACAATGGCATTTTAACCATCCTATGAAGATCGTAAAGACCACCGAAGTTAACCCGCTGTGGTCACAAGCCATAATAGCTTATGTGTTATTGGGCACGACTGTGTCCGGTACCAGTAAATTTGATAGAAGACAACTCCGGCTAAAATATAAATCAAGTGACAAACGTCGCAGCAGCAAAGTCGAGTTGTTCTGGGCTTCAAAGACTTCAATGAAAGCCTGTACGATAATACAATGACCATAATAACCAGGCATCTTTCCCTTAAACCTAACTATTTAATACAAGTCAACTTACAGCTTCTACCATCAATTTGTTTGTATCGTCTTTTGGACGTCCTTTCGGGTTTCCACCGCAGAAACAGAAAATGAGTGCTCACGGTCTAACCGCCACCACCGTCGCCACCACCGCGGACCAAAAAACCAAACTATTGAGGTAACATGGACGTTCCATTTTCTGCAAAGAATCAAAGTAGACATATCAATGTCCCTGTCAGCTAAATTTCAACATACAAACAATCCGGCCTATCGCATTCGCTCCCGCAAAGTCGTTCAGTAACTCGACTACTTGGAAGCACATGAATTTTGCACTAAGTACACGCAGGGTAAGTAACAAAAGTGATTCTATGAGGGATACCCATGCGGGAAGTTATCGCCCACGCTATAGAATAAAAGGAGGGTGTAATGTCATCAACGTTTTTGGGACGAAATCAAGTTCTAGGAAAGGCTAAAAACTGGCTACCTGGGTAAAAGATGCAGAAAGAACAAACTATCTTGGTTACCAGATTTACAACCGCAAGAGTTTTCTGACCAGGATTATTTGCGGACCCTTAACTTCATCCCTTTTATAATTTGTTTCAGCTAACGCGGCAATCTGAAGCCGGGCGTCGAAATGTTTGGTAAAGTTTCGTGAATAGAAATTGTGAAACTCGGACAATTGGCAAACTAATAGGCCTCGCTTCACTAAAATGCAACTCAATTTTAAAGCAGCTACACTTTTCAGATAGAAGAAAATAAGATAAGAAAAACAGTGAGTGACTTCCACAGGTCCCACCGAGATTTGAACTCGGATCGCTGGATTCAAAGTCCAGAGTGCTAACCATTACACCATGGGACCAACCACGCAACCGCACCTATTCCAAACCAATCAAGTCACAAAACTACCAGTTAATGGTAATTAAGCTGAGTGGGGTGCAATTTGGTCTGAAATCATAAGCGTGATTTCAAAATCGAACTCGCGCTGCGTGCTCGTTCGATTTGAAATCACAAGCATTATTTCAGACCAAAATTGCACGACACGAAATTCAATTACCACTTTGTTACACCCATTTTGAAATCACGCAATTTCTTTTGTCAATATTAATATTTATTTATCCAATTCAGTATGATTTCAGACCAAAATTAGACCATTTTTATGGGCTAAAAACCGGATGCGATTTAGAGGAAAGAAAATGCTCTGATTTGTGAATAAATCACACCGCTGAGAGCCAATCAGATTGCAAGGATCACCAGTGATTTCCAAATGAGTGCAATAAGCAATGGTAAAAGGACTGAGTGGAGTACAATTCAGGGATAAATCGGGCGAGTAAGTTCAAAATCCGCGCAAGGCTGATTTGAAATTAAGAGCGCGATTACTCCCTGAATTGTTCGACACGAAGTCCTATTGGCAATTATGACCCTCCGATTACCAGTTGGGATGCTCCACTGAGCTACAGGAAACTCGTGCTCCCCAAATCGTTGCAGCACAGGCTTCGTGCTGACGTAACATATGATTCATTTCATATATCATTTTCGTAAAGAAGCTGAGTTGCTATAGCGGTTATCATGATTTTCGTCTGCAGCCGTGCGCAAGGGGGCCACCTAGAGAGCATGCACCGTCGTATTCACGGTCAATTTTTTCAATAAACGCCGAGGGCGTTTGATCGAGGTCCCGGAGTTATTTGAAGTCGAACTTACAAGTAAAAGTAATCTGCTACGACATATTATGCCTCTTTGGTCATTTTTTATAATTAATGATAATGTGGAAAAAGGATGTTGTATACTGCTCGATCGTGTTGTATTTAATACGCGTTACTTGCGCGCTTTCTTTCGTCCGTTATAGTGCCTATTGTCTTTGATATACAGCTATTTCAAAAAACGTTGTCAAAAGAAAAGCAAAAAGCCCATAAGCCAAGACTGCAAGGTAATGTGGGAATTTTTTAAACCAGCTAACAATGCCGGCACCGTATAGCAAAGATCTCCGGTGGCGCGTGATATGGATGAAAGAAGTGTTATGAAGTGAATGAAGTAGCTGCATCTCTATGTTTGTCTCCAAGAACTGTGGAACGTTATAGGAGACAATTTTTGAACTTTGGAGACATAAAGCAAGAGGTAATTGGAAGACCTTTCAACAGTGTTTCTATGCATCCGCACGTGGAATTTCTGATAATGGAAGCAGTGCTAAAACATCCTGAGAAAACGCTGGGAGAAATAGTCCACGACGTGTATGTCCAAACAGGAAGTCAGTATAGTTTGGCCGGCCTTTTTTCTTACTTGAGGAGAAACCGTTTCAGTCGGAAAAAGGTAAGTCCTAGTTTTTTTTTCTTCCGCCTGCTTGAAATTTGCCCGCATGCAAATTGATTTAATGTGACAATATGTGAATTTTTTCCTTATAATTAGCTGAACAGAATTGCTCGGAAAGAGGTACCAGCTGCCGGTAAAAGCTCTTCTCTGTATCTTTTCAACAAATACTCCTTAAGGCCTCTAACACTGTCAAATAATGGCACTTCTCGAAGGAAATATGACTGTGAGCTGTTCTTGTTTTTCTCTTTTAAGACACGTAAACAAATGTTTACTGTGGAAGTTGATGTCATGGTGGTTGTCGCAAATTTAACTTTAACTGCAGCAATGAAGACCGATTTGAAACTACCCATACTACCTTGCAGTCTTGGCTTATGGGATGTTTGCTTTTCTTTCGACAACGTTTTTTGAAATAGCTGTATTCATTTTTAGTTGGTTGCAGTCTTTTCATAATTGAGTATTTCTTCGAGTATCGAACAGATCGTGAATGCAATACACACGTGCCGAATATGCTACTGTAACCGTGGATCAATGACAACCTAAATCCCACAGAATAACAAATGTTGAATTGTAGCTTAACGTCGGATAACGCCGTCTTCAGATAAACACAGCGACCAAAACGGCAATTTTTAAATACGGTATACTAACATTTGTGCTACGCATTCAGCAAACTGCAAGAAATGTGACCGTAAATGTAAAAAGGAGAACAAATATATAATGATTGATAAAGGAAAAAGAAAAAAAAGAGCAGGTCCCACCGAGATTTGAACTCGGATCGCTGGATTCAGAGTCCAGAGTGCTAACCATTACACCATGGGACCGTACTCATCGCACCTCTGGAAACTTTTAAATTATAAACATGAAGGGAATTAGTCGTGCATTACTTTGACTTTGAAAGTCTGTTTGCGAATAACCAAATGGAACAGTCGAAATTTAACAGGGTCTACATTACATTTTAGGAAGAAAAAGAAAAACAAATGTTGAATTGTAGCTTGTATGTAATGCAAACTCGTGTCACGCGGGCAAATGAAAGAAAATTGAAACCAACCCTCGATAGTAATATTAAAAATTCATTCACAAAACGTACGTTAAAGTTAGTTGAGTAGAGTAACTAAGCACAAATGAGCGAATCAACTCAGCTCATTTTCGATGATTATGTATTCACGAAGACGTGTTGCGACGTTATCATGAATCGAACCGCCAAAACTGACTTCAGCAAAATATGCAAAATCAAGACCTTTTAAAAGCTCTTGATTTTGCCGAAGTCAAAGTCATTTGGACGTTTTGCTAAGATTTGCAGTTTTTGCTGAGTTTTGGAGTTTTGCATGTTTATGAAAATTGTGCCCACAGCTTAACTGCTGAATACCCTGCCACTTATTCATATGCCACTAAATACTGCTGAATAAGAATGGCTTCCATTGTATCCTGACTCGTTCTTCAGTTAAAGAACGCCGCCAAATGCAAAAATAGTGGCAGGCTACTCAGCAGTTACTCCAAATAAATTTACCCTATAGCTAAGCTGCGAAATTCTTTGCAGCCTCTCGTATTCATCTTAAAAGCTTGCCTTACTTGACAAATCGGGGACAGCCGGGTTGATGAACAAGCGAGCACGGCTCAGTTTAGCCAAAATACATTTTTCAACAAGATGACTAACTCTCTCGATGGTTTCAACCCGAGATTTCTCAGGGCTTTTCAGCTCGAAAGTAGGAGCAGAAAAAGTCGGCATTTAAAGTGATTTTCCTGTCTTCACGAATTTTGTAATCTTGCCGCGTTTTGACGTGACTCAGCTTGCGTGTGACTCATCCACAGGACAGCGCTAAAATCAGGAATCGGGATTGAGGAATTCGGGATATGGAATATTGCACGAACATCGGAAAAGTGCAATGCAGAAATAGGCATCTACTGCCTGCGAAAAGTCAGACTTCCAGACTTTATTCCTTTAAGGTGGCTGAACAGAGTTTTTCGCGGTCAGCGGCATTTTTTAAAGGCCGTATTTTGAAAAACAAAACAAATATGGAAGCGACAGCAAAAAACTCATTTTTTCTCTTGCTCGCGATGGTTCGGCAAATGCGGTATAAATTCATTTCCATAACGTAATTCAAAGCATTAAAAATCATTCGTACGAAATGTTGCCTATGCGCATTGCTTCAAAAATTTGAGACTGACGGCTATTGCCTCCTTTTCCCAATTTCTCACGAACCAGTCGTTAGATTTCTGAGAAATTTGGAATAACAATACTTCAGGCGACAAATGTTTTGAGAAAACCACAAAACCCCAGTCAGCAAATTAAGAAAAGTTCCTCTGTTAAAATTCAATCATAACAGCTGTTACACTTACTATATTTTCTGGTTTTTTAGTAAGTAAATGCTGAAAAAAAAAAAAAACTAACGAGTGAATTTTGCATAAATGAGAAAAAAGCATCCTTTAGCCCTTATTTAAATCTAGGTGCGTTACCATGGCAACAGCCCGCAGAGCTCCCAATCTGTCAAAAATATAAACCTTTGTGGTAGTGCTTGTTTGTGACCAGGTTTGAGCTTTCATGCAAAAAGAGCCTAAATATTGCAGTAGAGGAAGCATAAGTACTTAAAAACTGTGTTCAGCCACCTTAAAACGGCCTTCAAAAGTGGATAAACCATACTGGCAGATTCAAACAGATTTTGTATCGCGTGCCTCAAACGGTTACGGGACACCCTTTTATGTTAAAACTAGTAATAGTTTTCACTAAATCTGCCCCCGCCTTTTTTATAAAATGGAGTGGTGAATATGTGCTGAAATGACTGTGTATCGGTCTGTGCACCTTCCATCTAGGTTAGTGGAGGCCCAACTCCCTCCAATCGGAGAGGAGGCCAAACTCCCTCCTCTCTACCCAGGAATGGTCACAGTCGGCCCTGGGAGGAGGCCCAACTCCCTCCTCCATACCGGTATATGTACCACCCTGGTGGTAGGCTTTCTCTAGCTAGCAAATATCCAGGTGTACATGGGGCTGACTTTGAAGTTTCAGTGGAGCACTTTGTCACCCACTTCCCCTTTTCTCAGCCACACCAAGTTGTTGTTGTTATTGTCGTTAAACATGAGAAAGTTGATTAACCGGGGGCTGCGAGTGGAATCTGGACCAGGTTTTTCAGTGCGGATCAAACAGTCCAGTACACTACATGACTTGTTGATAGCGTGACTAGCGAACTGAACAGTTTCTTTACTTGTTTGTTGAGTTTAGTGATTGCGGTTTATAGGTTTTGACAGTTCATAGCTTATCAAGAGTTTCTTTTAGGTGATTTCAATCAAGAATAGTGTTTCTAGGCGTTCATTGTCAGTTGTGATCATCACCGGTCTCAAGATAGTTTATGCGTTAAGTTTCATCATTTATTTCAAGCTAGAGAGACTCACTCTTCAGGTACAATTCATTTTTTTGTTTTAAATGCTTTTTCTATCTTTATAGTTATGCTGTATTTTTATCGTATTTTAGAGTTGCATTTCAAACCCCTTTTGTTCCAGAATCTTGTTTTCGTAATAAACAGTATTAGAAGAACCACTCTCGTGGCTTGATAGCTTGCAATTGATTCCTTTTGTACAACAATAGACGAACAAAAGAGCTTGTGTCGTGCTTGTGTTACGACCCGTCTTCACACAACGCAAGCGAAGGCAACTATAAGCTAAAAAGATCAAGCATAACTGGCTTACGTCAAGTCCGTTTTGACAGTGAAATAAACCCTCTTGTCCTTGCGCTCGTGCTTAAGTCTCACGACTACTTTGCAACTGAAAAATATGGCAGGCATCTTGAATTACTTTCAAAAGAAGTAGCAATTTAGCTGGTCGCACTAGCTGGATGACTCGGCTTTCCTTGCCGGGGCTCACTAACGAGGCAGACTTACGGTTAAAGCTGCAGATCAAATTGATCTGTTGGGGGTATCAAGGTTGGGAGGGGCAGTGCACGAAGCCCGAAGAAATGTTCTAAATTGTGGAAAGAAAGCTGAAAGGGACAGGTGAAAAAACTGTAAGAGACACTCCAAGGAGGCGGCGTGGCCCAATGGTCAGGGCGACCACGACTGCGCTGTTTTTGTGCTTGGAGCAACTCGTCCCAGAGTCAAACTGCACGGTATTTATGCAGCACTAACAGAAAGCCTCAATTCAATACAACTTGAAGGGTTTCTTGGAAGACGTGTTGCTGCATCGTTCAGTTAGATGAAGGGGAAAAGCAATGGAATAAAACACAGGCATGGCAACATAATACTGGCCACCCATGTTTATTTCGACTCAATGTTTTTAATCCAAAGATTCCACTCAAAGTTGAAAACATAGCTTTAACTTGTTCGTTCTCATACTTACACAAATCCTAGAAATTATCGTTGAAATAGGACATAATATATTCCAATATTCAAAGGAGAAATGATGATTACGAAAATTCAAAATCATGCGGTTTCTTTACACAGAATTTATACATCGATTTTCCATATTTATCAACGGTTTTGACTTGCTTCATACAAACCGTTTGAACAAATGAGAAGCAAAACTGTCCGATACAGGTATTGAATAGGTTTTCTGTGTTTGGCTTTCTGCCACTAGAGAGAAGTCAGGGTATGTCTTTTCTTTCTTACGCCAGCACACTTTGACCTCTTTTCACTTCCTGGTGATCCTAAATTAACTACCATAAAACTTGTGATGTATAACGTGAATAACTGAATGTACACTCCATGATACATCAGTTGCTTTGAAACCAGTAACTTGCAATCCACCAACTCAGTGGCTCAGACTTACTACTACAAATAAGGCACCACTATGTTACAGTTGAAACGCCGTTTGCAGGAAACAGTTTTTTAAGTTTTCAGTTTGTCAGGTCTTCGTCAGAAAACCTAGTATCACGTGACAGAACCACGAGTGCTTCAAATCGTCACGTGGTTGTTCAGTTTACAGCACTTCCACAGTATGTGTTCCGTGGACGGACGATCTCTTTAGAACAGCTTCCTCAACCGATGCTTCCTGGGGGTTCTTCTTGAAGACACTTGGATGTTTCTTCTTTATAGCACCAAAGAAGTTATCGCTAGCGATATCGGGTTGGGCAGCTGGGTTCGTCTGATTGCCAAGGCCTGGGCCTGGAGGTACGCCACCACCAGCTACGAATGAACGGTAAATGAATGGTGAATGAATGACAAAATAAATGAATAAATTAATGATGAGCATTGGGAGGATATAAAGTGAATGGGAAAACGGTTTGGAAACGAAAGAGCAGGGAGAAGAAGAGGGAAAGAGGGGTATTGACTAGGCAGTTCGGTGTGTATATATTGGAATGTAGCTATGAATGTATACTTCATGTTATTGGACGGAAGATGAAAGAGAAAAAAACTTATTTTACAACTCAATTTAGTAACTAAACTGAATTAAATATTAACTTTAAAACTGAGTTTAAATAATAATGATGATAATAAGAAGAAGAACCTTATTTAATTGTCGAGTGTATTTAGCTGTACAAAATATAAGACAGCCAATTGGGGACACTAATCACTTACCTAAAATATATAATAATCACTTACCTATAAAGACGAAAGGATAATCTGTGTCTAAAATATTTTTAAAAAAATCTAACTGGTAGCAAACCATTTAAAAAGTGCCAACTACCCTTGAACGAAGGAAGGAAGTGGTAGAGAAGATGAAGCTTAGAGTGATACATTTTAAGTCACGAAATGAGTTGTAGAGGGGAAGGGAGGTCTTAGACAATCCTAGAAAGGCGTATTGGTAGGACGCAGGTATTACTAAGATAAGCGACATATTAAACCAAAATCAGAATTTTTTTGAAGTGGCATGAGTTTATATTAAAATTTAATTTGACTGTACCTTTCACTACATAGTATGGTCTGGTTAAAGCAATCCCAAAAAATTCGAAAGCTAATCTTAAAAGTCCTATTCCGAAAACCAAACGCGATACGACTGACAACACCTTAAGAACCAGCTCTATTTACTCCTCTCTTTTGAATACCATCTTCGTTCCTCCAACTACTGAAACCAAAATCCTACGCCAAGGATTTACAGAAAATACCATCCAGAAGGTTTATCTTATGCCATTTGCAGTCACAAATGAAGTAAAAATAATAATGTTTCCGAGATGGCATTTCAGAAAGCCCCATATGCAACTTATGCAACGCCGAAGAACAAACGTTGCATCACCTGCTAATAAACTGCACTCTAACGGTCGATTTCTGAACCCTGTTTCAAGACTTGTGGTACCAAAAAACAAATGAAACAATAACGTTATCCACAAGCCACATACTTTTACGGCTGGCATGGTAGGACAAAGCGTTGGCAAGTCCCAAATTATTGTTTACTGATAGCCAAATATTGCATTTTCTGCCGACAAGCCTTAGCGGAGATGTTTTAGATTTTCAAAACTCTTTACTGTTCATGCCCAGAAAACTTATCCCAAAATCGCACGTGGGCTTTTTTATTTTAATTTTATATGCTGCTGTTGTTTATGGTTAATTAATATTTAGTTTCATATTTATTCTTTAGCTTTATCCATAATGCAATAAACTTGTAGGCGGTAAGCTAATTAAACTATTTTGCTAATAGTGTAAGCATTAGTTACCTAATTAAAAAAAAACAGCTAAAATTGTGAGTAGTGTATTATATAATACGTAGAGTAAGCTAATTTAAATAATTATTTATATCAGTAGTGTTTAACCTGAGTATTGGTTGGTATTTATTGTAATTACCTTTGTAAGTAATATTAGCATTGTTAGTGTTGTAATTATTGTAAGTGTTGTACGTTTGTGTTGTATTAAAGTATAAGAAAGAAAAAAAAAGAGAGAAAGAAAGGAAACGATACTTACATAGATACATATTGAGAGAAGTAAATCAAAGACAGCGTACCTGGAAGGCACATTTTTGCGATAGCCTCTATGTCGGCTTTGGGCAGAGCATAATTATAAATCCTGAACTCATCGATAAATCCCATGAGAGGACGTGCAGCCTTGTGATCACCAATCCCAGCGCGTGACAACCAATCCCTGGACAAAAGACCTCCACCAATGGTCATGTTGCGAAGCTCACCGTTGACGTAGATTTTGGCCTTGCCCGTGGCAGAATCGTAGGTCCCTGCAATGTGAGTCCATTTATCTGGCAAAACAATGAGAACAGTTGACATTAGGAAGAGTTTCATGCCCCTTCGACAAGTCATCTTGTATGCACGACATCCTTTGTATTTGATGAAACCTTTTTCATAACATCGATACTTTATTTGAACGTCTCTGTGATGTTCTGAGCGAAGGATCAACGTCTAGTTATGTCGTATAGGTCATAGAGCTTTCTAAATGTGCCATAATAATGTCGTGATTCTTGACACAATTTTCTCCCCTTCACAGAATCCATGCAAGCAGTCAAGGGCCTGACTCAGTCCACGCCAGCACTAGGTTCTTGTGGTTTCATTTCTTCTCTACCAGTTAAACTTGTAAAACTTAAAACAAATGAAATGTGTAACAATAACATAAAAAATGTACCCCAATAGATCGCTTTCAGTCACGTGACCAGCGGAATATATTGATTTACTGAAACAAAACGAAGTATTTGCATAAAAATGGAGTTCAATTCCCCGAGGATTGTTTTGGGACACCAAAATGGCCTCCGTTTCTTTGTTTAGATACACTAATATGGCCGCCATGACGTCATATGAAAAACGATCTATAGATTCATTGATTTTACGACGCATTTAGCCGTATCTCTGTCGAATATCTCACCTTTTGGCACTTGCTTTCCCTCAGCAGTGCAGCTGAAAATAATATGTTGAGTCTCGTTCCTGTGGAACCAACGCACAGAGCCGTAGTTGACCTCGAAGTGGAATTGCCCACACTGATGGCTTATGCCAATGGTGTCAAACACGGATCGGCTACCCTCGATGTCCTTCAAATTGATGAATGCAGCTACAGTGACTCCCTCTCTTGGTTTCGCCTGGAAAGTATCTCCGTGGAATAGAATATCACCACAGTAGGTATAGGCAGCATTTCCACATTTGCTCTCAGAAAAGTTCACGACGATGGCACCATCTTGCATGATGCCGTTGTTGGCATACCCAGAGGAGTCTTCCACAACAACTCCTTTTGTGGCATTGAACTGAATGTGTGCCACAAGGCGCTCTGTTAGTGTATGAGAACAATGACGATTGATTACTATTCACCTAAAACTTATTCAAAAACATTTTTCCTTCCTCACGCATTGGTTCTGTTAACGTTTTTATAATGGGGATTATGAATCTTGACCTGGCTTCCTATAAAACTTCTTAGAGATGGTAATGTAGGGGAAAAACTCTGTCCGCTATAGAGAGACTGTTCCTATTTTTTTATTACCTTTGAAAAGCAGCCCTAGGGGAATGATGATAGACAGTGGATGGGTGAATGCATGGATGGATAGGAGAATAGGAATAGGAAAACTTTATTTAAACACGGTAATTTTATCAAATTTACATATGCATTGTACACACTAAATCTGGTCTACCTAAGAGCCGTGTGGCATACAAATGTTACAAAAGGTTAGAAAACTGGAATGTTTACATCGATTCAAAGTTAAAATACTAAAATTACAGTATTTGATCGGTTGTTGTCGATGCAAACTTAAAAGTTTTGATTTGCTTCTTAAAAACATTCACGGAGGGCGATTGTTTCAGGTGATCTGCAATGCATTCCAAATAGACGCCCCTTGAAAAGCAAAATTGTTTTTAAACAATGATGTTTGGGCAGCTGGGATCTCTACGTTAAAGGTGATACATTTTAGGTCCCAGCTGCTCGGTGAACATATCCATCATGTATTGAGGAGCAGTGCCATGAATAATTTTGTACATCATAATGGCTTTCTGCTGCTTGCGCATTTCGGCCAACGGCGACCAACCCAACGCTCCAAGAATTTGGGCTGAACGCACTGTATATGGTAAACCAGTGCCAATGCGGGCAGCTCAGTTTTGTAATCTCTGAAGCTTATTGGATAGAGTTTTGCCAAGGCTATCCCACACAAGTGAACAATAATTAAAGTAGGGCTCAATGACCGATCTGTATACCGTAATTCTATTATCGAGAGTTAGAGCAGAAGCTATTTTCCGAAGTATACTGATGTCGCACACACCCTTTTTGGAAATATGGTTGACATGTTCAGACTAGATTTTCGTCTATATACACTCCGAGACATTTAGTATGGTGAACTGTCTTTAATTAAACACCGCTCATAGACAAATCAATGTCACCTTCTAGAGATGCTATTCATTGCCTGGATCCAATGATCATAAGTTCTGACTTTAATACGTTTAATAACAATTTATTAGCAAGAGGCCAAGTTGACACATGCCTAAGGTCGCAGTTCATTAATCCTTCCACGTCAGGAAATTCAGAACCAGACACCGTTAAGCTTGTGTCATCTGCATGGAGTCGTGCGGTGCAGAACTGAAGGCAGTTTGGCAAATCTGGATGGATGCATGGACGAATAAACGGATTCATGCACGTTCGCACGCATGGACGGACGGATGTATCGAGTGATGGAGCTTGACGTGCAAGACAAGCCAAATATGTGCGTTTTTAATTGGACAGTGCAAAACCTTGCAGTTCCGGAAAAATGAAATCTGAACCTTTCGTGATTTACTGATAGGACTAGACTGCGATTGGTTGTATTTCTTAGATCTTCCAATGAGATAAGCCCCATTCAAATAAAACAAGGATTAATCCAGGCTGATGCTGAGGGTTAAAGGGTCTTGTTTATGTGTAGCTACAGTAAATCAGTGTACTAACTGTCTATTCCAATATCAGGTGAAGATGGATTGCTCACAACGCTGGGAATTCCCTGCTTCTTGGATAAAAACTGGCCAGGTTTGGGATGTCGGCAGGAGGCAAGCGCGCCTGAAAATAGAAGAAAAATTAAACAGTCATTTTCCTCATAAATACTTGAAAGCAAATATGATTCGTGGGCTTTTAGAAATATCTATGCTGGTCCCTCAAACAGTGCCAGGGTAAACAAGACTCAAAGGTGCATCGAGAGTCAGGTATGCAGCCAAATCTTTCCAACGTATCTTTTTGCTTTTAATAGCGACATAAATAAATCGAATTAAGACTTTAGTTTGGTTCTGTGAAAGTTTCGACGCCTTACTACACTCACAAATGGTCTAAGTGGTCGGGGATTTTTCCGAGATGTCCCAAAATCCGGGTGTTTTCAGCAGAAGGCAAACTATTGCTATTTCATTCCTTCACCAACTACTTCAAATTTGAAACCTAAAGTTTCTGTGTTGCAGTGTACTTGAAACTGGCTTTCGTATCATCGAAATATGCTGTCATAGAACATGTTAAGTAAAATTGTAATTTTCACCTGCAAAGTTCAAGAGCCTTTGTCATCACGTCACGGGGCGTGATCCGCAGTGGAAACGGGTGACATAAAAATTAAAATCACTCGCCCATGATTCTGATTTACAAGTCTGGTCTCTGCTAGCTAACATTTCACTTTCTACGAAAAATAAAAGCTTTTGACAACAAAACCCTGAATTTGGGGGGAAGATTTTGACGGTGACAATTTGTGTTACCCTTAACCAAATTTTGTTCCTCTTAAAGGTACAAAATGAATAAACTACATGAAACTACATCAGTACTCTGTTAGAAGGACAACTGACATCCCCTTGGACGGATAACTTTGAACCTCTTACAACGTGCGGAAACCCTTACTTGATCAGTGAAAATGCACTTTTGAGAGAGGGTCTCCTGCAGACCTACGGCCTTCAAAATTGCGGACGGCAAAGGAAGATTGAGATTTTAGTGAGTTTTCATCATAGCAATATGATCACGTAGCCCTATGTGATCCACAGTTCATAGATTCATTTACCTCCTCAATTCATTGAGGAAACTCCCCCTTTTTTGTCTGGCAGCAGTAATTTCGTATCCTTTGGTATGTTGGTATGGTTATTTTTTGAGCCATCTAAGAATTACTAACCCATCGCACTGAAATATAATCGGTTTGAATCGTGACTTTTCCAAGAAAAGTCAAACCGGGACTGTTTGTTCCCCATTTTCACCCCGCGTTACCATTACATGAAACCGTCTCCCGTGACAGGTACCAATATTTCTCGGAGCTCATGATTTTCTTTTCACGGTTTTTTTTTTTTAATTTTTGAAACCAAACACTTTTAAATAAGTCAAACTGCACATGATTGCGACAATTAGAAAACTGAAGTCTGGCGTAAAGGAGGCGTCGGAAGTGTTTCACTATGAACCGCTCATCTCTTAGATGTCAGTATTGAAAAAAGAAAACATACAAGGAATTGAAGATCTCAGACACGGATAACAAGCACATGTCAGAAAAAGATCACCGTATCCATCGCCGTCATCAGTTTCGAAAAGTTCAGTAAGGTTGACTCAGCCAACTCTTATTCCCAACCGCAGGAATAAAAAATCTTTCCGTCATTGGATGGAAGCTGGGAAGCGGGGCGAAAGTTTGTATCGTCTACAAGGCAGTCTCAACATACATATAAACTAATTAAGTTGTTGTTTATAACAATTCACCGCATCAACATCGGCCAAAACGAGATTTATAACATGAAATGGTGGTAGAGCCGTGCAAATATCATCGGTACTTACCGCTAATGGTCAAAGCCAAAACGAAGACAAGTCGTTCCATCCTCCCTAAAACTGTCCAAGAAAGAAATCTGATAATTATATTGAATTATGGCATGGTGCGCCACGGCAAAACTGCTTATCGACTGGTTAAACGACTGATCGAAAATCAAAATGTTATGAAAGGTAATGATAAATATTGACTAACAATAAGTCCACTGGCCCGTCCTCTAAACGCTGTATAAGCACGTTGTTAGGCGGTGGAGAATACAAGGACTGATACTTGTCTTTCGTACGATACTTAGAGTAGGAGAGGTTAAGAACAATCTTGAGTTACGTCAGTGGAAAACGCCAATGTTATAAACTACGGCGTTTTGCACAAAGAACAACATGACTGTGTAACAGGTGGAGAACAGGTTGTATAAAAACTGTTCGCTACTTGCTGTTAACGAGAACGTAAACAACGGTAAACCATTAGTTACTTTACCTTACGGAGCTTCAAAACCCCAAAGAAGTCCCCGCGAGTCAAAGTTTGTGGAGCGGGCAAAAATGGCTGACAATTTTCTGGTATCTTCATTTGACGTATCTTATCTGGCAGTCTTATTTAATCTGCCCAACATTCCAAAGCCATGACCCGTTGTATTCGCTCACTTGGTCAGCATGAATATTTCACAGAAAGTGTCAAGAAAGGTATCTTTTGCGAGGAAGAAATCCTTTCTGGAAATCTCGGAAACATGGAGAAGCAATTTGGAGCACCTGTGGTTCATGGATAGCACTAGGGAATTCATTTCATCTTACTACTTTCTTTTTTGCTGAAACCCTACGTTACGCCTCTTCTCTAAATGCCAGAGCAAAATAATAGTTCAAATCTCCTTGGGCTGACAAATTTTTGACACCACTGGTTTGACACAAACGCCTTTTTAACCTAGATATAGCAGTTCAAACAAATAAGAAAGTATGCACCACAAAAAATCATGAAAAAAGACAACACGTAAACGAGTTTAAAAGACACTAAGAGGAGTTGTTTGGTACACTGAAGCATTCAGATCTTTGCGCTTAAAATTTCTTCGTTTCATTTCCTACTATGAAAAAGGTATTCTCTCATTAGCTCTTGATCTTCTGGAACGGGGTGAATACAGCCTACTCTTGAACCTTGTTGTTAAATCCTGTTGTGCAGAGAAAAAAAAATAAATGAAATGAAATCTCGCCGTGAATGAAGAAATTTGGAAAATTTCATAAATGGAGACATTTTAAAATCCTTCCGTAAATGGAGAAATCGTTATTTGCATCGGAACAGGTTGTTTACGGCGCAGTGGGCAGGTAGTGCCAATAATTCAAGACCAACTTCAAATCTTGCGTCTTTTAGATTGAGTATTAATTAATTTGGCTTATTTGTACCACTTTTCTTCGGTTGATATGTTCTGCCGGCGGATGTTACCATGGAGAAAATGCCGCGGCTGTTTTAGGTCAAAGTGTTTTTTTTTTTTTTTCGAATCACATCGAACGTTATGCGAACAGGCTACTTCCGCGTTCACCTCAGCCTCTTTTTCAAAGCGAGCCGAGGTGATAAGTATTTCTTATAAAAATTTGTTTTCGTTCAAATGAAACAGGCTACCTTCGAATTGTGCGAGAAGATAACATAGTCGAAGTTGAGAGACTACTTTGCGTTTTATTTTGTTAAAAACAGAGGAAAAGGCAAATTCGACTGTGTTCTTTTCTTCTTGAAAAATTCGAATGTAGCCTACAGACCTTTCCCCGATTCCCGCACTCCTCCCAGTCCCCTACGGTAAGTTATGAAACGAGGCTGGGTGGATAAAATTCGAAATGGCGGGAAATGTTTGCTTCAGCCATTTGGAATGTTATCCACCGAAGCCTCGTTTCATAACCTACCGTGGGGGACTGGGAGGTATACGGGAAAGGTCTATTGAGGCTCATCCTCCGGGTAAGAACCAATAAAACTCACTGATCGATGACGTACGTAACACAAAACAATAGAATTTCACAGCTTGGTCTTGTTGTCTTTGTTTCCTAATTCTCAAGGGATACTTCGATGCAATAGAATATTGATATTTGACCTGAAAGGCTCGGAGTCATGTCAGAATATTGATACATGGAACGTGGGCTATTTGCGGTTAATGCACCTTTCCATTGTTATGAACGGGTCATTATTTTTAATAATGACCTCCTGCTCCACGCAGTGATCACAATAATGACCTCTTGTTTCTTTGTTCTATAACAATGAAAAGGTGATGCCTCGCTCTTCGGCCATCTTAAAAATAATGACCTCGCGCTATGACCTGGCGCTACGCGCACTTGGAAAAATTTCGACCTCGAAACCTAATGCGCGTGCTCAGTACGGAAAAGTCTTACTCGTAGTCGTACTGGTACTCAAATCTAAAGGTCGCTACTATTTTATAGAAGGCCTAGGAGCTCAGGCATTATCCCACATGTGTTTGCCTCGGTACATCAGCATGGTCTGCGTGGCGTTATGTGTAACGTTCTCTTGCTACTATAAGCCATTGTTACTAATGTTCTTCTACAGGATGTCTTCACACTTTATTGCTGTACATCATTTGCATTCATTTTCTTACGCGGAAATGGTTATTTACCGACGCTAAAGCATAATATACAGAGCTTTGTGAAACAAATAATAGAGAGCCGAGGAGGAAACTACTATCTACGAATTTACTTTTTTAAAATCAATTTACATTAGCTTATCATTAACAATGATCCACCCTTAATACCATTTCTGTTTGAAGGTTGAATAGATATGTTAGTCATGCGCGCTCCAATAAGCATTCATTTACACATATTTTACATGTATGTACTATTGTCACGTCTCCTCGGTGTCTACGAACTGGCAAAAAAAAAACCTCGTTTTTAATGAAGGATTTACAAAATTATAGGCGAGCAAGGTGACAGTTTGAAAGGAATAGAAACCTGAGGGTGCGAGGTTCAAAATTCGCAGTGAACAATTAATGAACAATTAATGGCCACCTGGGTTCGAATGTAGCCAGACTAAGATTATTTAAACGCTGTTAGTTGTCGATGAAACAGACACCAAAGTAAGGCAGTAAAGCTTATTCGTCAATAACGTCTCATTAGTCGTCGGAGTCGCCAATGATCGCAAGTTTCAAAATTGCCTTTTGCCCACGACTTGCGTGCACTTTGCGTCGCGATGGCTTTCCATAATTTGCGTCCATTTGATCACAGATGGGGAAAGCTCTGTGTTCGGCTCTTTGTGTCAAGTTTAAGAATCTCGGGCCTCTTAAACTCGGCACACAACAAAAGTTGTGTGGCGTCTTTTACCGCGTATGAATCAGGCAGCGCAATAAAGGAAAAGAGCACTAATGTTGCACCTGCACTAGATTGTTTCTTTATGACTTTTCTTCGGCAAGCTGAGGACATTCTGTCCACTGTTTCACTAGATAATCCGCAAAGATGTTTCCCTAGATATAGAGGGATAAAACCTCCCAGTTCGGCGGTGGGCCGGCAGCGAGCTAAGAAATCGGGCCAAATCAGTAGTGGTGAAAATTTGCGGGTGCTTGCGAGTCCACTTGCGAGTCTGTTTGGCCGGGGCTTTAGAGCCTGTGTTCGACTTCATCACCTTGTTCGTTCCTCTGGCTACTTTTCTTGCCAATGCTCCGTTTCAATAGAAGCTGCTCGCTCCTCATAAAGGAGGCTGACGGAACGGTCTGGTTACGCGAAGACGAAGAGCTTCCTCGCTGAGGATTTAAACTCGAGATCCTGAAGCAATGGCATTTAGCCATCACTCGTTTAAAACCCTGGCGGTAGTTTTCACTGAAGATGGCGTAAACTACTGGATTGAGAGCGCAGCTGGCGCGCATGAGGAACATACAGCTGAAGTAGACGGAGTTGGGGATGAAAGAACTAGGACTATAGAAATGCACGAAGTTAGCAACACGCAAGGGCAACCAGGACACAAGAAACACTACGACTACTGCGATGAGCATTTTCACGACCTTCCTGCGTGAATTACGGTGCCTGATAAAATTATGTGACTCTTCCTGTTCCGTCTCACCGGGCATCTTCATGAACCAAAGGTGTCGACTGATGACTGCGTACAAGACGGTTATGATACATAAGGGAAAGCAAAATACAACTGAAAATGATATTATCGTATAGATCCTTGGCGCTTCTTTGCTGTCAAAAGCTGGGGCCCATTCTTCAGTGCAAGTAAACTTTCGGACGTCAATTTGGTGAACTCGCAAAGAATAGAGCATGGGAGCTGCCACGGCACCGGACGAAACCCAGATGGCCAGTAACATCCAGTTGAACACACGTTTGTTGATGATGCGTTTTAGGGGCATCAAAATGGCGAAGAAGCGATCAAATGCGATGGCTGCCAAGGTGAGAAGCGAGACAGGGATGAGCATGTATTGGGCGACATTGACGACTTGGCAGAAGTAAATTCCGCGTCCGCGACTACGCATTGCCCAGCTCTCTTCCTGAAAAATTATGATGAACAAGGGGGGCACAGCCACAAGTGTGTAGAGCAAGTCTGCGCATGCCGTGTTCACGATTAGGTAATTGGTGACAGTATGCATGCGGAAACTTTGCAAGACGGTGCAAATCACGAGTGTGTTTCCAACCAACGACGCTATCATCAACAGTGCAGTAGCGACAGTCTTGCACAGGATAATCGAAATGGCTGTGGGGATCTCGGCTGTGCTGTTGGTCATGCTCTGTGAAGCCAAGCTTGAGTTGAAATTATTCATTCCTCTCCTGACAGAAAAAAATACAGTTTTCCAAATAAAAATTAATTAATCTCTTGGCTACATTTTTTTGGACATGAGGGTTTTTTAATGAACGCGACATCATCACTCTGTCCCACAGACTGCACGACTTTTAACAATGATGAGATCATAGCTTCCCGTCAATTAAATAGCAGAAATGACGATCTACTACTATTACAAAAGACTGGCTCACTGGACTGACACTGTTGCTGCTTTAGTTTCGTTTGGATTAGAAGGATACAAACGAATTGAACTTTTCAAATTTAAATTAGAGTTGAAATAATTTTTATAGTGACACGAATAAGCCTGGTAACCTCTTTATATATATATATAGATAGATTTGTGTATGAATGGACGAGGATGAAGACAAACTCTTGAGTCAAGAGTTTGTCTTCATCCTCGTCCATTCATACACAAATCTATAAATTCTGGAGAAGACATTGTATCCTTGGATCCTCTTACCGTGGGAGCCTCTCGTTTGGTAAACGAATTTTACTATATATATATATATATATATATATATATATATATAAGTAGACAGGAAATCGACTTGTCTGCATAGAGTGCTCGATATCGTTAGATAGAGCAGGAATAAGTGTTAAAGTATTAAAGTGTTAAAGTGTTAGTATTAAACTCCTGA
>BLFK01000113.1:3656909-3675827 GCA_014634185.1 Astreopora myriophthalma | reverse complement strand
TCGATTAAAAAGTAAGCGACGTGTCAATTTCGCCCTCTGAAAACACTTTCAAATAGTGGTTTTAGACTGAAGCGGAAGAAAAGTGTAAGTCACAAACGACAAGCAAAAATCTTTAGGGAAAATCTTTGTGAATGGTAAATAAACTGGAATCAAAGTTCACTCTAACCCAGGGTTAGCTTAATCGGGTTTTTAAAAACTGGGCCCCGAAGTGCATTTTACTATCAGAAACAGAGTGTCATATAATAAACAACTTACTAACCGAGCTTGCTCGGGCCGTTCTGAGGAATATTGGCCCTCGGTCGTGGCAATATTCCCCAGTACGGCCCTCGCGCTCGGTTAGTAAGCGGTTATTATTTTTTGTTTTTTATTTTATCTCTTTATATTTTTTTAATGTACAATATCACGATAAAAGACAAAAGCATACGAACAAATGGTAAACACCCGACTACATTCAGGCGAGTACAAGATGACAACACATGTACTCAGCCGAGTTACTTGAATTACTGCAACCAATTTGAAATAAACAGAATTGCTGAAATTTGGAGTTCGGGAGACTATACCTGTGTTAAAAGTTTTGGGTAGCGACTTCTGCTTTGTAAGCAGGAGACTCCATTATTTATAATAAAACATGCTTTCATGTTGTTGTTTTTTTCTCGGGATTCAAACGTTCCGTTTGAGGTTTGCGGCTGATTCCGTAATGCAAGCAATTCATGTTTAATTTACTGCTATATATGAAGGATTTACTTTCAACTATAATATAGCTGGGTAGGCATCTATATGACTTGCCTGAGCTGCCGTATAAAATCCCAAAAAGAATATCTTTGATAACCAACGACTTACCTGTTATATTGCACATTATTGCATTTAAATCCATTCCACTCTCTTTTATCTCAGGTTAAAAGTTAAAGGATTATCAGCAGAAGAGATGCTCTGGAGTCTCCACGATCTCCTTTCCCCAAAAATCACACAGAAGACTTTGAACATGACATTTGTATACACGATTCTGTTTAATATATTTTGTTCTGGGGTTATTAAAAATGTGGCCAAGGTAGTTCGGTAAGGCAGTAAACTAGGGTTTTTTTTTTCTCATCTAAGTTGAATTTGATTATGATAGAAGTTTGACAGTTGCCGGCCATTAATTTAACATGCAAATCATGTTGGCTTGATATAATATATCTGCAAGTACCAAAGTTCCGTAGCAGTGTAAAATTTAACATAAGGCCCGGTGTTTACGGCAAACCCAAAGTCACTTGCTAGAAAATGCATTATCTATGAATGTCGCATTTAAGAAGCTCAGAGAGTGGGATAAAAACTGGGAGTAACTAAAATTTAAAATACGAAGCTTATTTGAGGTTAAGGATCCTAGTCCTACTTAGATTTCTATTGCAAGTGGCTTATTCTGTTTTCACTGGCGTAGCTATAGGAGTAGGAATCGAGTCGGAATTAGAAGAGTGCAGCGTTAGGATGTAATGACAATCAAACCGATCGGACTCGTAAGACTGAAATTCTTCCCATTCCGTGTCGACGGTGTCGCAAGCAGAACCAATCACAACGAGCATTATGAAAACCAACCCGGCTTACGTTTTCTTGGATAGGCTGTAGCACCTATAAGTCAAGTTGGTGAAACCAAGAGACACTTCGCCACACGTATTCGTGAACACATGTTCTCATAGCTTTAAACACATTAATTACAGGCAAATTATTTCTTTCTGTAGTTCGATTGATGACTCGGCTACCACACCCTACCATGAATATCCTTTGGGAAGAAAACTTCATTGAATATCACGCAATTGAAACACCATCAAAATTATACTACCGCGGATATGTCCAATATTTACACTTCTTTGATACGCTTTTAAAGATCATATATTATTGGTTTTTATCACATCTATAAGCTCGTTTATTGCAGCATTCTTCCTTCGGTTATTTAGAAACGGACAACGGGTCACGTTTCATTCGAAACGGCATGCCTTGAAAACGCGTTTTAAAAGTTTGCTGTGGTTTGTTAAGTCTCAGTAATATCATGGATTTTTTCATGGGCCTGGGTGATCCCTGGTAAGCTTAAAGATTGCCTCCAAGTGCTGCACCTCGCCTACAGCATACAAAGTCTCGTGTGCGCTAACAATTAATTTCATTTGGGTTCACCACCGATATTAGGAAACAGCAAGGAAACGATCGTATCTCTTTACCGTACGCCGTGGGTATAGGGGTGAACCTAAAATTTCAGCGTGCTTAAGAATGGACTCCAATTGGATATACCGTTTTGCACAGGAGCGCAAGCGTTTAACACATTTGCTAAGAGCTGAGTTTACGAAATCCTTTGTACATCTCAATGTAGTAAGTGAAAACTACGCAAGGAAAGCAACGAAATTTCAAAAATAATAAACCTTACCTTGTATTTCAAACTGAATCAAAACTGACTTCGGAACTCAGTTTACTAGCACGGCGATTAAAATAAATTGTCGGATTCCTGGCGCCGCATCTCATTTCAGAGAAACTTCCTATATCGGCCCTTCCTGGGCTTCAATGGCTGTAATAAATTAGGTTTGAATTAAATTTATATCTATATGGAACCCACCGGAAAAGTATACAAATGTTGCCTAATTTGAGTTTTCGTCACAAAAATGAAAGCAATCAAAAGTGGCTTATTCAAAATAAATCCATTTGTGATAAATTATTATCCTATTGTGACATACACTGCAAATTTCCGTATTTTTTAAGGAATAAAATCGGAAATGGGACCTAATAGCGGCCATTTTGTCGTGTTCAGGAGATATTGTTTGGACCTGTCTTATTTTAGGATCAGTAAATACTGTACTCTCCTACATGTAGCCCTCTCGTTAGAATGATCTGCTGATGAACCGACCATTCTAGCCACATTTCTTGTGATTTTTTTTTGTTTTTTGTTTTTTTTGGCTTAGGATATTTTCAAAATTTATACCTTGCTAATGACGTTTTAATTCTTTTTAGTGAGTTTACACAGCTGTTTTATTATAACTGTTATTTAGTCTTTTAAACTGCACATGTTTTGTAACCATGCTTTGGTAGTAGCTTCAATCCCAAATTTGTGTTGAATGCAGCCGTAAAAAAAAAAGTATTTTACTTTCTTTACATGACGTTTTAGAAAAGGTTTTCTCATGCAAATTTCCAATAAAGTTAACAAAAATGAGTAAGTTGGTAGTCTTTATTGAGTGTTAATCCATCATCTCGGTTAAAAGAAGAAAAAAAGGCAAATAACACGACTGATGAATTCAAGTCTGGCGTTCTTAAATGACCGGTATTTGCTGTCCTATTTCTGTGAATCAAACGTCCGGACAATCAAAAATACCACTAGGTCACAAAACAAACTAACATTGAATGCTTGCTGTTGTCCGGTATTAATTGACGGAAGTCTTAAACATCCCTATCCAAATGGGGAAATAGCCTTCAAAATTTCCGTTTGCAAAAGTTATTTCTGTTTTCAAAGACCATGATGAACTTGCGACCAATTTCTCCCCTACCTAATTCGAACAATTCGAAAAGTAATGTACAAATGGCTTAAATCAAAGTAATTGCAAAGCCAATCAAAGCCAATCACGTGCTGAAGGAAATACACCCTTTAACCAATCATAAATCGAAGTATAATTTACGAATTGGTTTTACTAACCAATCAAAACGCAATGCAAGTAAACGCAGCCGGCGCCGAGCGCGGGGAATACGAGTGCGAGGGCATTCGGAAAGGCTACCTCTACAACGCCTTCAAAATAACACACTTCGAGGATGATTTATACTCCTCTAAAAGAATGTGAGGGATTATCTTGCAACTGTTTGTTCAAATTGTTCATTGTTTGTTCACACCCTTTGCCACAAACTGACCGGTCTGGCCGGCCAGTTCTGACAAGAGGAAAGCGCCCTAATTCTCAATTAGTTATAGTTTTAGATCTGATTGGTTTGAGAGTTCGCGCACGTTTTTGATCCAATCATACAAGAAATTCTAACCAAAAACTAAAGCCTTCGCATTATTACCTTACCGCATTATGGTTTTCGGGTGGCACCGATGCGACTCACCTTGCAATCTCAGGTTAACTACTATACACAATAAGTTGTTTTTCTGTGGAATTTTTTTCGATCTTAAGAAAGTGTTTGTCTCTGTGTAACAGCGTTGAGAGATTAAACCACAAAGCGTCGTGGATTTAAATTCGAAACCAACAAAGACAGGATTTGAACCCGAATCATACGCAGGCAAATCCATCGCCCTTAACACACCGCCTCCTCAAACCGCAAACGACTGGTTCTACTATTTAATTACGTTCTCCACGACGGACGTTGGGTCAAACAATATAGTTTCTCCCTATACTAACTCTGGTCAAACATATTTAACATGGAAACACTCCGTTCTAGAGCCATTGGTTTTGTTATAATTTACAAGCACGATACAGGCAGTCGTTCGGAAAAAGTAAATGTAAGTTTCACCTATTTGCCTATGATACCAACTTACTTTAGGCACACCAGAACCTAAACGCTCTCGAGCAAAATGTAAATTTGGCTGTTTGTTTATACATGATTCGCATAATCCCTATATGACAAACTGGGGCAAACATTTGTGGTGCGTCTGTTAAGTCCGTCTAATATATAGTTTTGTGCTTGTCAATTTTAATTTATGTATGATTGCTTTTTCGGGAAGCAACAGATGAACTTGAACTTGAACTTGAAGGATAAAAGATCTCAAAGTGTCCTGGTAGGCAGAGCTAATCCGGCGCTACTCTGTGTATCCTTTGATTTGTGAAAACCGCGAGATTCATTTGACGAATACGGAATAAAATAGTTTGAGTTAACCTGATTGGTGATTGGTGCTGTCTTCATGTAATTTTTGCAGTTAAGAACAAACACTTTCGACTCTTGACTGTACGATTTACCTTCCGATTGCAACACTTTCATGTTTCTTTACAATCTTCCATCCCTTTGTCTTGAATGGGAAGTGAACAGACGGTGAAATGAAGGTTGAATTTTATAGGCAGCATTAGTCTTGTTATACGATGTTATCTGCCATTGTTATGAATGGGAAGTGAACAAACAGTCCTCATTGCCATTACAAGTGCTGCTCATAAAGTTTAATCGTCATTTATCACAACCTTCATTTCAATGATATCTATCAGAAAATTGATCTTTATTTGCTTGGAGAAGCGACAGCAAAAGAGGACTCATGCCTAATTTGTATGCCCCATAAAAGATCCGGATGCTAGGAAAGCCCCAATTGGAAGCCGGGAAATTACACGCGAGACGTCGCAATCACCATAAATCCGTATTCCCGCAGGACGAAGCGATAGGAAAAAAGCATAAGATTTATTGCAACTGATTTGGTTGCATGCTATCGGTCCCGTACCAGTATTGCTCACCAACGACTACACCATGAAACTCAAATTTCAAGCGAAACATCCATGAGCGAGATATTCTTTTTCTTTTATCAATGGGTGATCCTACAACAGCATATTTTTAATCAATTGATTCAGACTCATTCAAATGAAAAAAAAATTATAGCCCGTTGGCTGACTTTTTTAAACTCCGACCCGTGACCCATCACTCTCTCACATTTCGTTATGCCCATATCGATCTCTAGTGGTTCACTCTACGAGCAGAGTCTCCGGACTTCGATTTTCCTGGCCACATCTTAGAAGATCGAAGGGCTTCTGCTCGCAGGGTACTGGTAGTTCTAAGCGACGAAGAAGTATCGTCCAAGATCAGAGTGGAATTGAACTGACATGACCGTCCGTATTATTTACTGGAGTAACGTAGTCATCTAGCAGCGATGCTATGAAACTTAATTTTCTTTTGTATGGCGTGAAATCTGCAAATTATGATATCAATTGTGCTCTATTTCGCGAAGTCCAGACTTTTATAATCAATACTAATCGCTTTTCGATGGCCACTATTTAACTGTTTAATTTATATTTTTATGTAAATTTATTTGTTGTAACTTTGTGTGCCTGATTATTGTATTATTGTAAGCCCCCTTGATAAGCCTAGGTGCTTTTGGGGCAAACAATGGAAAATATGTTTAAATAAAAAATAAAAAAAAAATTTACTGGAGTCACACTTAATGGATGGAAGAGACTAAAGAAGCCGGAAGGCTATGAACCCTACCTGAGTCAGGGAAGAATTCGTATAGAATAGTCGCTCTTCTCTTAGTTTCCTCCTCTTGGTATGATTATGGGTTTTGAGGAGCCGTCGTTTTTTCTAAATTTAAAATACCCTTAACAGTATTTCAACAAACAAACAAACAGTTTTTTTTCGTCCTTTATTAAATAGGCAATGCAGGTGAAAAAACAAAACTTCCATTTTTCACGACAAAATTCCTTCAAATAATGTCATCTTGAGCAATTGAAAATCCTCATGCGTAAACCACAGAAATTTCATCAGCAAGATAAACCTGAAATGGACATAACCGGGGACTTTCCTAAGAAATAGCACGGGTTGTACCTGACTGTTAAAACGCATCCGGGGGGGAACCACGTCGGAATCAGACCCACTTACACTGGGTCCGGACCCATTAAAAAGTTGGTACGGACCATATATTTCGCCGTGTAAACTATCCGTACAACGTTTTTATGAATGGCTTTTTTCTAGTTTTGGGGTCGTAGTCCGGACCCCGTTTTGCGTTAAAATTCTGGTCCTTATTCTGAAAATCGCTAGTGTAAACAATATCCTAATAACGGGGCCTTAAGGCCATTTTTTTCAAGAACCAAACCAAATTGTTACCTGTGTAAACGGTGAAAAAGGTTGGTCTAGACTACTTTTAATGGTTCCGGACCCCGTTTTCTCTGTAGTGTAAATAGGCCTGATATTGCCCACGATATGAGCTGTATTTTCCCTTAGACTTAAAAGTACTGCAATTCAAGCTAAGTACAGGGGAAAGAAGAGCCGAGATCACGAAATTTCGCAGAAATCAGGATCGTTCTTGCGCGTTGTAGTCGCTTTTAAGCATTAGCTGTTTTAATTCTAAATTGAGCGCAAGATTTAAATCTTACAGTTACTCGGATCTGTTATTCCGAGGATGTATAGTTGAAACCCCATTCGGTAATGATAACCGCGTCTACTATTTCACTTTGATGAACATCTAACCTACACATACATTACCTTAGGCTAGTAGTCGCCTTCACAAATTCGTTCTGACAGCGAATTAACACAAATAAATGCACTCTAAATGATAACATTATCATTTAATTAGTCAGCACTGATTTCTATTCATAAACACTTTCAGATTACGCGCACGGCCAACGTCCAGTCACTCTGAATGTGCTGGTTCTTCTCCATCTTGCATGTACCGTTCATGAACTAAACCTGCTCTGCGTGCGATGTTTTTGTTGTTAATTTTCAACAGCAATACCAGTCTTGGGCTTTTGCTACCGACGGTCGCGCTCCAAAACTATGACGTCATACTTTTACAAACCGCGCTTTTGAGATCAAAGATGGCGTTTACGCTGGAGCCAACATGACCAAGTTTAAAAGTCATGATCGCGCTTGAGGGTTGTTAATAGGTGAGGTACTTTTATATATTTTTATTTCTGCTGCGGAGCATCCCATCTAAGAATCTACCTTTACTGTGAAGGTCAAAGGAATATATTTTTAATTTGTCATCTCTAATTCAATGGCGATTTATTGAGCTTATAACATCTTTGTCACAACTCTTTGACTTCTTGGTCAGTGTTGCTCTACCCATCGCTTTCCTTGGAAATTATTTCCAATACATGTACATGGTGCGTTTTCGTTATCTTTGATTTGTATTTGAGTCCGGTTGTCTTAATAAGTTGAGAAGTACCAGACATTTTAAGAGAGGTTTCCTGTGGTTGTATTGTTTTACCAGAATTCAACCTGCGTTTCTCCTGTTCACCTGAGATTTAAACCTCGGCTGAACTATTAAACGTTTTCGTCCAACATCGTGCACGAGCTGCGTTGGCCAGGCTGGCTAGCTTGACGATCAAACATTTCGTCGCAACGCAAAATGTTAAATCAAAATGTTTGATCTAGACCAAAGATATGTTGAGACTGGTGGCTTAACTGTCACACGTGTTCATCCAAACGTGATGTAGGACGAAAATGTTTCATCGCCAGCTTAGCCGTGTCTTTAGCGACTCTTCGACGTTTTGGTTTTTGAAACATGATGATCAGTTTTAGGTTGCCGTTTTCAAACTTTCTGTAAAATGAATTTGAATCTGATGGCAACGGAGATAGGGCTGCATTAGTGTAATACTTCAACGTAGACAACTGTATCATATTTCCGTCACGGTGCGATCATTTTTTGACCGGACAAACCTTTTTCTTGTTATATTTTGTCTCTTCAAGCTGTGTGGTTCTTTCTAAACGTAGAAATTTAGCGATAGCCTCAGAAGGCTATTTGATTTCAAAACTGCATTGTGCGATATTGGTCAGGAAGATCCAGAAGCTCACAAGAGAAAGATCCTGAATTGCACGCAATTTTCGGTCTTCGGAAATGGCAGCTAATAATGTTCCTATATTACGAGTTATCTCGTCTGTCGTGAAAAATAATTAATATAATCATAATCGGGTTCCAAGTCCGACTTTGCGTATTTACTCCAAAATCATGTTGCGCATTTTGAGCTGGGATTGCTCACAGAAGGAAATGTTTTAAAATGTTTGCCTTGCTTTTCACAGCTGCACGTCATAGCCTGCGAAAGCAGAATCGCTGATTTGCGTCCTTCGCAGACTTCTTGTAGCCGCTAACGGCAAGAGGACAGCTGAAAATGTAGAAAGTCTAACTTTCATAAAGCTGGGTCAAGAAATAGTAGTAATATTACAGACCATCAAAGTTATGTTCGCAGCCTGACGTTGATTGGGCCACATGACCACTGCTCTACCGATTTACACAGCTCAATTTATTATGCGGTTTTCAAATGAGTGTCGTAAAACCAAAACTAAAGTTATTACAGAGACAATCACGTTCTGAGGACCGGACAGCCAGCCAGCCACAAGTCGAAGTATGTAATTCACGAATTGGTTTTACCACCCAATCCGAACGCAAAGCAAGTAAACGAAGCCGGCGCCACGCGCTTGAAAACGTGTGTGACGAAGTCGCAAACTGGTTTTAATTTTGCATGTGATTGGTTGATAAGTTCGCGCGAATTTTATGGTCCAATCATAAAGCAAAGGAAAGCCAAAGCAATCGTTTAGTTACTTTCGACACTCAATTGAAAACTCCTGTAAACAACTGCACTTTATCGCGCCAACTGCGCCAACTGTGTTAGATCTTATTAAAACAATGAAAGTTGATAAATGAGCTTAATATATGAAACTTTATATATCTTAAAGTCTTTAGTCCACATCTCTCGCATAAAGTTTTTCTTTTTAAAGCACTACATACGCGACTGCTTCGCGCTATCGTCACTGAGGACTTCACGTCTACGCCTTCCTAAGAAACACTTGTACACGCATGCTAAGCCATCTGTTATAAACTCTCTAAAGTTTTCGCTTTTCCACAGACGGAAGATATTAAAGAAGGGAGTGCCCAGTCATGCACCTGAGATGTGTGTGTCTATTGCTATCAGTGGGTGTCATCGCCACCTGGGCTGGACTGACACGTGAGTGAAGTTCAGTTAGCAGTTCAAGAGACAGAAATATAATCAGCTACAAAAATGTTTTTGCATGCGTCGAATAATTTCCTAGATATGCCGGGCCTTTTAGCACCTATCTCATCCCCCCCTCCCCCGACGCAGTCAATGTTGTCAAGTCCTCGTATTAGATGCATTTGGCATAGACAACATTGCTCGGAGAAGGGGGTGTTACTGGGGCAAACGTATGTTGATAGAAGGAAAAGACGTGTAGTTTGAAGGCAAAATTGTAAAGCATCTCAACACTTTTGTCGCGAATTGTTTTTCTAGAATAAGAAATATTAACGTTTCCTTACTGTGAAACCGAAAACTTTTAAGGAACGTCTCTATTATGCTATAATCGCCAGTAAGGGGATTTAGGTTTCACGCACTTACAAGTCCCAATTTATTTTGGGTCAAGAACTCGTTCTTAACCCGAACGGAGCTGCCTACGCAGGCCCTCCATTGGATCATGTTGTTTGGAACATGTTCAGTCGAAATCTTAAGCAGACCATGGTTCCAATCCGACCGCGTTGTGAACAAATATTTGATATGTAATGAACAATAACGTAATGCTCCTCAACAGCAATCTGAAGATTTATACGTTTTTCGTTTCAGAGGATTATAATCAAGTGCTTTATCTTGGTTTTGATCGCTACAATGCTGAACGCCTTTACGACGATTCGCAGCACAATAACAACGCCACTGTCAAGTCCGCTCTGTTGGACAAGGTACCAGGGAGCTGTGGCATGTGCCTTAAAGTGTGCTGTGGCGGAGGTGTCTCGATTGATGGAGCAAAGTTCGTTGGTGAGTTCTTTTACAGTAGTTGTAGTCAGTTGGAGTATTGGAGTACTCGAGATACTTCGCCAATCAGAAGATTCTGTATTAATTAATTGTTATTGCATTCATTTACCCAGGCATCCCTTACATTGAAGTTATGATCGCAATGATGATACAACTCAAGGACATATCTGGGAAAATAGTTCTCTTTGAAACTATAGGTGGACCCCCAAGGTCTAATCATGAAGAACGTGAGTGTTTTTCTGCACCAGTTCATTTAACGTTTTTTAACTACCTAATTTGCTCCAGATCAAGGAAGATCCCTGCATGTTTAAGTACGGTGCGACGCAAGCAAAAACGCAAGCATAAAGTCCTAGTGCTACCGGTTCATTTTGTGGTGGCTATTACGCTTGTGTTATGGTGTAATCCTTGTATACATCGAGATAAACGTACCAATACGTTGGAGCAATTACATGTACGGAAAGAAGCGTCTCCTAAATTTTAACGGACTTACACTGCATGTTTGATTTGTTCTTCTCCCAGAGAACAGAACGACAAACACGACAGAATCAATGCTAGTGGTCTGTTTGGCAAGACCTTCAGCGGGTGCTTTCGAGGGGACTAATGCACGCACCTGGAAATGTCAAAAGTAATGTTTCATTTGATTTATTGCTTTTCTTATTTTCAGCGCAATACCTGTTGCAAATAGAAAACGCTCGGTTACGCTGGTTTCACCGAAATGAAAACGGTTCCACCGTGTTTAGTATCATAACAGACGGGCCCGTTCTCTCAATTGGCAAATGGTATCATGTAGCAGCAATGTATGATGGACTGAGAGGAAACGCGAGGATTTATATCAACGGAAGGTTGAGCAAACAAGAGACCGCTGACCCTGGTGTATTCCTGTCTCGAGACTGGTCTAAATATGCTGGTAATTGAACGCATGCTGTTGTTTATCATTTGAAATAAGGCTTGTAGCTCATCACTTCTGCCGATTCAGTTGATAAATTTATACTGCGGTGGGTGGCCTCTTTTGTTTAAAGAGCTGGTATGGCGTAAGTCTTCTGCAAAAAACTGTCAAGAGTATAACTAAGCCCTGACTGTAGAAAAATTTGCTCATTTTCAACCATTACTCAGGTATAGGCGAGTATGGTGGCAGAGGTCGCTTAGAAGGCTACGTAGACGAGTTTTACATTTACAACAAGACTCTTACTGAACCAGAGCTGAATTTACTCCTAAAGAAGTGCCAGGGTCCTCAGAGCACCATGGTCCTGCACCTGAGTTTTGACAAAAGAAGTGGCCCAAAATTTCTGGATGATTCAGGACTTATGAACCACGCCTACATGGGCGGACCACCTGCGCTGCCAGGCCAGCCAACCCCAGCTCCGCCACCTCGTAAGTGTTTTTGAAGCAGATCTGAGAGCGTTGCTTTTGACACTAGATCTTACGGTAAGGAAAGAACACAGAGCAACAAAGAGTCCACAGGAGTATTGTAAACATCTTTGTTTTTCCACTCAAACCATAACGTATCAACGGATTCAACGTTAAATCGTGAGCCCCAAAATTAAACATTGCACATTTTGTAACGCAGGATTTCCGTAGTACATCCTGCGCGTATTTGTTTGTGGGTGTTTTTGCTGTTCACACCCCTATTTGAACGTGATTTATACTGTAAACATTTAGTATAAAAGTAGTTCATTTGTTAGTTTTGTTAAATCCCTGATGAAGTTTGTATGATCAGACGAAACCGGTCGGATAATAAACGAAGTTGACATGATCTGTTGCTGTGTGCTGCTCACTATAAAAAGAGTAGCCTTTAAATTTCTTTAGGAAGGCCAATTGACCATATCAGCAGTTTATACTAAGTTTTGTCACTTTTCTCCTCAACGACGCAGCACCAGAGTGGCCATAGAAAATCACACCTGCGTGATGTATTTGGTTTTGTCTTTTTCAGCCTAGTTCCACACTGACTTTTTTTCCAACGTGTTTTTCGTTTTTAGCTGCCAAGGGAAGCTGTGGAATTGGTGTGCAGATCAGTGCCGGGCAAGCAGATATTAAACTTGATGGTAAAACATTTCGAAACAAGCCCATTGACGCCGTTACCTTAGCAATGTGGATAAACGTCACGTCAGTGAAGGGAGTTCATTACTTGTTTGACACGATTGGCGGGCACTCAACGCATAAGCACGATCAATATCTCCTGACCCTGAATAACGGAGCCGTCAGCTGGAGTCACAACGACCAGAATGACAAACAGCTTTTCAAAGTGACAACAGATCCTATAGTTACTGAGAGTAAGAAGCGCTCGCATGTCGCTGAGTTTACGTATAGCCAGGTCCTTCAACGGTCAATCGCTCGTAAAATAATGAAAATCAAGGTTACCTGCAAATTTAAATGTTATAAAACTCATTTTTGGAACGCCTTCAGGAGTGGACGTGGTTGATTACCTTTGGTGTTTTCTCAGTTTTCGTTCGAGGAAAAGCGAAGACAATACAAAGGTTCATAAGACGTTGAGCTATATATGTCGTTAGATTTGACTTTATACAGGGTCATGAAGTGGTCCGAGCTTCATACCCAAATCAAATGTTCTCCCTGATCCTTACCCCAGAGCCCAAACTTCTATCCACTAAAAACTCAATTTCCCAGTAAAGAGAACGGCATTTCCCATTTTGTCATTTTACTACTTCAGTGCTCAACTCTTTCACTTTCTTGACAGTTCAAGCATTTATCTGTTTTAGAGCCTAATTGTCAGTGCCAGTTTTCATCAAAAGCGTAACGAATGCAATTAAACATAAGTTTCGTATCACACCTTTCAGATCAATGGGTACATATTGCTGCAACTTACAGTATTCAAAGGGGCCAGGCCAAGATCTTTATCAATGGCAACATGAACAAGCAAGGGCCTGGAGCAGGGAGGTTGTCAGAGGACTGGGACAGCTACGCGGCGTTCGGAAAACACGCTGGATCCGTGACTGATATAGACACGCTAGATGAAGTCTACATGTATAGCAGAGAGCTGTCACCATTTGAAATAAAGACTCTCTACGACAACTGTAATTTCGGAGCGGCCACAACACGTGAGTTGGAGCTGGACATTACTAATGAGAAATACTACATTTTCATGGAAGATGTCACTCCTTTGATGTCTTATTTCTGAAAGATTTAAATGGCAGGGAACGTTTCCAAACCTAAATGAGACAGTATGCTAACTTGTCTCAATGTCGGAATTTTCGGGAAATCAAAAAATGTCCAGGAGCCCATGAATGGGAGATGATCTCTCCCATACAAGCCCTATAAGTCAACCTTTGCGCTAATCGTTTTATTTTTACAGCGCAGCTGCTTTCTCGGATTCGCACACACTGATTAAAACGCCCAATATGAATACAGTCATTATCAAACGTGGTATGTCGGTTATTTTACAAATAAAAAGATACACGCAAAGGTTGACTCAAGGATGCAGTGCATATGGAGGCTCCTGGTCGTGGATTCCTTAACTTATACCCCACTGCCAAGAAGGGCAAAGCTATCGTAACAAGCAGTAGTCCACGGCTTCTGGGTGACTGGGTCGGGCTTCAGCTGCGGCGAATGGTCAAGCTAAGCTGGCTAGTCTCGTAACATTTTAATTTATCTCAAGTATCTTGTTTTAGCGAGCACGGGCCAGGTATTCTACTTTGGGTTTGACCGTGTGTCCGGGAGTGCTGTGTTCGATGATTCTGGAAGCGGTAACAACGGCGAGCTGACGAGTCTCGCTACAGTGACCAAAACCAGCGGGACTTGTGGCAACGGTCTTAGGCTGCACGGGGGTGAGTCAATAGCAAACACTGACACTGTTCAAGCGCCATTGCAAAAACGAAGCGAAACATAAGATCGAATCATGACAGTTTATCCATCCCAGATACTATTCTCATTGCATTATTTCCTCAGGTAATATCCTCATTAATGGCCAGTTGATAAAAAGGAGACCTCTGTTCGGTGTGACCATTGGGCTGTGGCTCAAGTTAGATACCAATCGCGGTCAGCAGGCTATATTTAGCACGTGTAACCCCGATAACCCGTGGAACAGCCACGTGCAGTACTCGTTTGAAATCGTCGATGGGAGAGTGAAATGGTTTCATCGCAACGAAAAGTCGCAGGTAGGCTGATTTATTGAGCGCTGATCCATTCGAAATTTCAGACCCTCCTTTGGTCAAGCCCTGGTCATTAAAACTTTTGAAGTTTTGCCTTATTAAATTTAATTCTCTTACCGTGGGTCAAAATTGAATACAAATTCTCGACCCTGACCCGGATTTTGATAAGGATGTTGATTGGAAGGTCGATCGATGGGGATGTCAAAGTTTCAATTTAATTGATCGGTGCACAAGCTATTGAAAAAAATAGTCTACTTACAAAGAAATCGGAAATGGGCGTTTTGAGGTTGTTTGTAACTGTCAAAGTTTTGTTGTTGTTGTTGTTTCTACAATTTGATATCTTCCCAAGGGCATAGCACTTGCCAGTGAACGCTACATGGGAACTGATGGAAATTTTCATGCAAATAACAAATGAAAAATGGATTTTTTTTTTCTGGGGCGAGGGAAGTTAGCAGCCTTGAGTTATGTCTGATGACTAATATAACGAAGTTAATTATACGAAGTTCATCTATGGCAAGCGTCTCAGTTGGAGCTGTTTGAAGGGTCGTTATTTTCATTTCTTCAGACCGTGTTTAGTGCCGAGACTAACACGCCGGTGGTACCCGCGGGGACCTGGACTCACATCAGCTGTACATACACAGCACCTGGCGGGAAATCAGAGATCTATGTAAATGGTGTTCTAAAGAAGGAAGAGTTTACCGGCTCGGGAACTCTCTCACAGGTAACTATTGTCCCATGTTACAATTGTTAGATACAAAACACTTTTTCGTCAGTACAGCCTCAGGTTATGACAATTTCAGTTGACACAGTCTCTGAAAGCCACGACAAAATTTACTACTTTTTCGTTTCCTTTCTCAAGGTGTGTCTTGGCCATTTGAAAGGTACAAAATCACACGATGTCTGCTGATACAGCCAAGTCGTCGAAACGGCTAGAGCTTAAAACAATAGCTTTTGTAGCATGAAACAAATAAGGGTACTGCAACCTCCCCTTTGATGCAACACACCGGTTCATGTCTATTACCCTAACAGTGTGCCGGTGGTATACCCCTTCATACACCTGGGTCAATTTTTTCACTGTCTAAGGAAACAATGCACACCAATGAGTAATTTGTAGGAAAGAAAAATATATCATATCGCTATTGAAGCAATCTCTTGGACGGTTCTCTGTTTCCCTTTTCTTCAGGACTGGGCTGGAAAAATAAGCATTGGAAAATCATACGATAAAGCGGCCAACGGACGGTGGATTGAACAGAACAAGCTCTATGGCATCATAGACGAGTTCTACTTATTTGAACGTGGCTTGAAACAAAGCGAAATCACCCTGCTGGCTCAGACGTGCAATTATCACAGGACAGTGCTTCACTATGGATTTAACCTCTTCACTGGTAAAACGGTGTATGACCAATCGGGCCTCGCTAACAATGGTTTGGCTATTAATGGCACGACTACGTCTAGTAATGGCACATGTGGCAAATCAGTTAACATGACCATGGGACAAATTAAAACACCGGGAGATAGCTTCAGGGAAAAACCTCAGAAGGCAATCTCGATATCAGTGTGGATTAACCTGAAGACAAACAGGTTTGAATCATGCACTCACTGTTGTTCACAACTCGTGTATTATGTACTGTTTAAAAAACGAGCAGGAGTGCAATTTGTTCTCTTGGAACTCCCACGCAAAGCCACGCAAAGCGTGCACTACGCGAACTACATTCGATTTAACAAATTGACGTCAGTTTTTTATGCGTCTGTCCTGTTATTGATCATAAATTTCGTCATCACATTGTCAAAGTAGCTGTGGATCCACGAGGCGATAGCCGAGTGGATCCGCAAACTACTTTGACAATGTGATGACGAAATTCATTGTCAATAACAGGACAGACGCATTAAAAACTGACGTCAATTTGTTTTTTACGATAACAAAAAGGTAGGAAAGACGAAATTAAGACGAAACGCGAGACCATTATAAATTCATGTGTCTGTCCGCATATTGACCATAAAAATTAGCCAATGAGCGTGCGTGAATTTCTGCAGTTATCGTAAAAACATGATTGGCTGCTGAGCATTTCTCTGTCTGAGCGCTTGATCTAAAAATAACTTCAGAGGAAAAAGGGTGGATATGAGGGCTATATGGGGAATTCACTCTCTTAGCTTGATGATCTCTTGTTTTTCCTTCAGTCCTTATTCTTTGTTGTCGATGGTTGAAGGAGGTTGGTTAAAAATGCGGCGTAAGAGAAAGTTCAGAGAATTGAAAACTGCCGATGAAGAAAAGCACTCTTGGAAAAATCCGTTCCAAAATCAACTCGATATGTTCTGTTCGTGGGTCAGTTTTGTATATTTGTGACTTTTTGTAATGGCTGAAATTGCGATGAAAATGATTAGGACTATTTCATAAAGATAACGAGTGATCTTTGTATAAGGGTCGTTTTCATTTGAGAATAAGGGGTAATTCTATACTAGGGGGATAACAAATTCTCCTATAATTTGTTCTTCTTGTAACAATTCCCTTTTTTTCCCTAAAAAGGTCTAAAAAGGTTCATAGTTAAAAAGTACACAACCTCCACCCTTCCTTTTCAATTGACTGATCCGTCACAGAGCCTTTCCTCAAGCTTAGTGCTGATTTTCAGCTAATTCTGTTGTATTGATTCCACACCGAACCATTAGCAGTGTAAAAGAGAATCCAAAGTCACCAGTCTCGGTCAAGTTTTTTTCCCCTGGATCCGCGCCGGTGTAAATTTCGGCAGCATGATAAGACCACGAAACTTCAATTCTTCAAACTTCATACAGTATAGTGCCTTCTTCCAACGAAACTCATTTGTGTTAACTCCGTTTCACAACGCCATTGTAGGGGTCGTCATGAGATCTTTAACACAATCGGGAGCCACTCTGATCACAAGCATGACCAATACGACTTCGCAGTGAAGGATGGGAAGGTTATATGGTATCACCACCAAGAAAACGACAAAGAAGTTTTCAACGTCGTTACACTGCCCGTCATTCCCGCGCGTCAATGGAGTCACGTGATTGTGACGTATGACTCGGCTGCCATGTTGGCTAAAGTCTACGTGAACGGAATTCTGGTCAAGCAGAAGTCTGCAAGCGGAGACCTCTCTCAGGACTGGGGGCATTTTGCTGGAATTGGAAGACACTTTTATGAAGGCACATACTTGTCAGGACTTATTGATGAATTTCTCATTTATAACTATGCTCTTAGCAACACGGAGATCACGTTTTTAGCACAAGGAAGATGCTCTAGACGGTAAAAGAAACAATTTAAATCAACATTTTTTTTACTAAAAAGACTGAGAAAAGTAGTTTCTGCGCGAAACGAATTTTCACATTTTTATATTCAAACTACAACTTCGATGTAGTTCCTCATGAACAAAAGTACGAGGAATAGTGCGAGGCTAATGGAGGGGGTGGGGGCGGGGGCTGTCAACTTAGTTGTGGAAAAATCATTTTACTCTGGTCAATCAACACAAAGACGAGCCCCGGAAGGCTGACTGGACGTTCAATGATGACTATTGAAAATCGTTCTTCACACTTCAGGAGTCTTAGTGTAAACAAGTTCGTACATTTTATCGTCATTTGCATGCAAGGCCCCCTTTCTCCCAGAACAATTTTTCTTATACTGCGATGCTCATATCGCCTTCGGCAGAGGCAGTACCTTCCCTTTTGTAAATCGATCACGCTCAAATTGTAATCAATACGGTAGCTGCGCTCTGTACCAGTGGGCAATGCACATTTTGCTTAACCCTAATTTGAAACCGTAAAAAAAGTAGCCCGTGTCCTTCAATGAAATTCTTGTTTACTTTGCTTTTAGTTATCTCCCTCCTTATTTAGTATTTATTTACTTGAATATCTGGTATCATACGAGTTAATTACATTTTAATGTGCGGGGAAACAGTAGGACATGATGTACCCTGTGACAAACAAGAAAGATTGCGTCGATTGACTGTGTGCAAGGGTATCACTGAAGGAGGGAGTTTTTCCAAATAATACACCACATAACTTCCAAAACGGGATGTGGATGGGAACGTTATGCCCTTTTTGTACAAATGATCAGACGCCCTTTATGGATCTTGACAGACACTGGATTTTTTAGAGTATACTCCCTTAGCCCCATTTTATAGTTTTACGAGATAGCGGCAATACAAAGCCCTCGTTCACCGCAAAATACGCCTCAGATAAAGGCGAGGCTATTTGAAACATGTTTCGCGTTCCACGACAGACCACTAGTTACTCACTTTGCCAGTTCCGACCAACAAGTCAAGTCTAAAGCTGTTGGTTTTTGACGGAACAGTGGCAATAGAGCGTAGAAGCGAACAATAAACAACTTTCTTCTCGGGTCGAACTTCCTCTCTCAAATAACAATAAGGGTGCAAGGAGCGTGATAAATGGCATGTCACGATGCCTAAGAAAACGTCCTC
>BLFK01000113.1:3636909-3651909 GCA_014634185.1 Astreopora myriophthalma | reverse complement strand
TGCTCTAATTACTAACTAGGGTACCATAGTAGAACAAAACAAATCTGCTCCCCTTTCATTGTATGAGCGGTACAGAGTAAGTAAAAGGCCCACTACCATGAAAATGAAAAGAACTCTTGATCAAGCCATCTTGAAAATTCTGCTGCTTTCCAAACATATCACTAACTGACCTTAACATTCAAACAAATCCCCCCATTAATTAATTTTAAAAATGATGCAAAGTGAAAGATGCAAAGTGACAAACATTGCTATTCCCTGCATATGAGAGTATCAATGTTATATATAAATATGTATTTTCCAAGATTGCCCCAGCTTCTTATTGTTGGTTCCCTAAACAAAGAACGGGCAACCACATTGGCAGCCCAAATTTATCCTGCAGAAATTGAACTCTATTCTTTTACAGATAATTATGTTCTTTTGTCTCAATGAAAATCATGTTTACTGATCACACACAGTGTTCTCACCAGGCCGCGCCATTGCAGGATTGCTGCACAAAAAATTGAGATGGTGCATTAAAAGCCAAAGCCCGCGTCCACTGCGGCGCAGGGACAAACTACGACTCAAACAGACTTTTGAACGTCTACAGTTGAATTAAGTTTTAATGGTCAACCGAACACCCAGCATTTTGCTCGTTCGAATAAATAAAAAAGCATGTTATCAAAAGATTGGAAGTCTTTAATTTTATTGCCTTTACATTCGTTGGTCCCACTTACGTGGGGAAGATTGGTGTACGCATTGTTATGGAATTGTAACCATGGCGTCCGCCATATTGGATCAGGTAGGTACTTCATGTGATGAAGTACCCCTAATGTTCTTACAGGGCCCCTATTCTTAAGCAGAGGGAGCCCTGGGACTCCCTTAGGCAAAATCCTGGTGAGAACACTGCACACATGTGAATAGGCTCAATTTAACAAATCGCTGCTAAACTATACACACACAGACAAAATGCTATCCCTCTACACACTTTTAAAAACTGATCCAAGGTCTTCAATAAGATAGATGCTGTTGGTATGATTTGCTAACCTAACTAATATCAACACATCTTAGCATAATTTAAATGGGAGGAGGGGTTGTGTAGAACCTACCTTGCTCTGAAAGACAATTTTTGCTCCATCTATTCCCAATCGATAGCATGATATGGGCATGACATGAGGGAGCTTCTCTTTTATTTTACTCACTGTGTGTTGATTGATGAAATCTTCCTTTGGTACTTAAACAGAAAGAAGGACAACTTTATTAAACACCTTTATTATATGGCAAGGTAGTCTTGAGGTAAATTCCACCATTCCGATTGGTTCTTTTGTGGTTGGGATTTTGCCATATGGACACAGTCTGTATTTTTGTCTTTGAAAGCCAGGCAAATTCAAATTTTCCAACTAAAACTGTGAAAAGAAAACATGCACATCCTCCATTCTTCACAAACTTGTGGTAGCTTGTTCTTTCTGAGATGCTCACATTATAAAAAACACATTATGGCATTTTGTTATTGTTTGTACTTTTATGTTATAAAGGCTGGGGTGAACCCAATAAAATAATTCTTCTTTTCTTCCTTTTTCTGGATGAATTTGAAACCCAAACTCTTTCCTCTGCTTTGGCATTCATCCACACGTGAACTGCAGTTTTTGTCACCAAAAACAATACTATGAGCTAGCTGTGAACTTATCAACTATTCTGGTTGGCAAAAATGCAACTGTCTGACAGCGCTGACATCGTTTTGAGGCCAAGGCAGCTTTTTCTATTCACTAATTAATGTTTTAATATTTTTCTTGGGATCTTCGTTTTTTTGGTCCTCGGTATTCGTTTCCCGCACACCCCCGACAACTCTGCCATTTGCACCTTAAGCATTGTGTCCGTTTATCAACATTTCAAATAGAAGAAGCCGGCCTACCCACCTTGGGCTGGGGCTCTCGCTTGTCGGAGTATCCTAAGTTTCTTCTTTTTCTTTTTTATTACTTTCCTAGGCGAGGAATCATTTTCTGGTTTTTGTCTCTTCGTTGGCTTGGAGTCGTTGAAATGTGACGGTACGTGCCTGGCCAATCCCTCTCTGGACGAAAAAGTCAATGTGCATCCACTTATCATACATTTAAACGGCTTAGCACCCGTGTGAGCGTTAACGTGTTTCGAAAGCCAAGAGTGTGAAAGACTCGGTTTGTCATACACTTTGCAGCCTTCCCACAAGCACACGAAAACGTCTTGAGTGGACATCGGCTCAACGTGAGCGGTCCTAACATGTTCCGATAATTCGGCGGCGTTTTGCAACAAGACATGGCACGAAATCCACTTGCATTCCACAGCTCTTTCATCCTTATTCGTAACAACTTTTGAGCAAGCTTTTGTCTTCCTGTAGAAGATAAAATAATTAGGCTGTTTCAGTGAGAAAATTAATGTGAATGAATCAAACGGCGTTCAACTCGATACATTGCGGACATTGCGGTTTAGTCCACCTTTGGCAAGGCAGGGCTGCAAAGCTGAGTTGAGAAACACAAGAGAAAGCTACCATACTTACTCCTTAAAGTGTACAATTGAAGGAGATGACTCGTTATTTTCTAATTCTCTCGTTTTGGCAGCGCTGGAACTAAGGCTGCCAGACGGGTAATCAGCCGCGTAGGATTCGTCGTATTTTGGTGATTGTTTCACATCTCTTCCCAGGCAGTTCTCATTCCCCCGTATCTCGAGTTCAGGAGTACTACACAAGCTACTTGGTGTTGCAGTTCCCAATGATTCAATGTCTACCATAGTGTGACAGACAGGCGATTCTAACTCTTCGACATCCGCCATGTTTTGCTTGTTTCCACAATCACGTGGAATTAAAATGCGTTGTTTTGGGTCAACCAATCGGCGACAAGAATGCATTTTTGGGTGGTACTTGGTGTAAGACATCACTATTATGTCCCGGACAGCACCCAAGTCATATAGTTACGATACCATTCACGGAAGTGGAGGTGGGTAGTGGTGTATATTTTTTTATCTAAATACCCACCGCTAGCCACCAACAATGAGGTGAATAGTTGTTTTAGTATATACTAAAACAGTGAGATAATATAGCACAAAAAGATGATTTTAACTCATTTATTCCTGTAATGGTTACAATATTTTCAAGCACAAATCCCGCGCGCAAATTGACGAAAATATTTAACATAATAAATAAACTGTCTTCAAATGGGGCTACAAACTCTTTCTGTAGTTGAAACCATTCTGGAAAAAATATCCTTGAACTTTGATTCGCAAGTGAACAAGTGACCTCAACTAAGGTTACGCGAGATTGATTTGCATTTCTAAACAAAGCTTTTTCACTGGTTTTTATCGATAAACTCGGGGTTAAAAACATAAACTATCACCTTTAAACACAGCCAATCCAAATTTGGTCGCTTTCTTTGTGTTTTCAGGAACCGCTTAATCGTTAATTTTGATAACTTCTTTGCTTGTTACGGTTGCAAACCGGGACCCCATTTTTCGCAAAATTCACGTGAGGGAGCGTAAAAATCGTGAGTTGCTCGGAGGTAAATACCAAAGAGTTTGAATAGTTTGAGTAGCCAATCAGAGCATGCCTTCAACGCCATCCACTGTTTTAGTATATACTAATAGCAGTTATAGATAATTTTCACTCACGTGACCAGCGGCCATATTGATTTACAGAAATAAAGAGAAATATTTGGATAAAAATGGAGTTCAATTCCCCGAGGATTGTTTTGGGACACCAATATGGCCACCGTTTCTTTGTCTAGGTACACCAAAGTGGCCGACGTGACGTCATGTGAAAACTATCTAATAGTAGTAGAAGTATTCGTAGCAGTGGTAGCAGCAGCAGCAGCAGTAGTCGTCGTCGTCGTCGTCGTCATCGCAGTAGCTGTTGTAACTGTAGTAGCTGTAGTAGCCTCAGTAACCGTAGTAACTGTATTAGCTGTATTAGCCGTAGCAGTTGTAGTAGCCTTAGTAAAACCAAGTAGCGAATTACTTCGTTTTGTGGTTGTCTGAAAGGTGTATTTCCTTTAGAAGCTGATTGGCTCTGGTTTTACAACAGTCGATTGAAAACCGCTCTATCACTGCAGAAGAAAGACCCTTACCTCGTATAGTTCATAATGGTATTGAGCCTTCGAGCAATTGTAACAAGACGCTGTGGGAGTTGTTGTCTTTAGATAGGTGTGGTGAAGTCGGTTTCAGGAAGGGCGAGTACTGTGCAGTACTTTCACGAGGTGTAAAAGAAAGAACACGGGGAATTCCCTTGTTTCACTCCTCTCCCCCAAACTATGAATTAATTCGGTCGAAAAACCACTGACAGAAATTTTCACTCAACCGTTGTACTGAAAGCCTACAAAACCCTACCCTGGGTGCCAGAGGTTCTATTTTTCTTTCGCGAGGAGCGAGCGGCTGGCACCCAGGGTAACAAAACCCGCGAATGAAATTACCAAGTCCACACAAGCCTTATCTTTAATGATCTTAATTAAATTGTAATTAAATTCTACTTATTGTTTTTCGTGATATAAGCGTAAACATGGTCCAAAACGTCATAAAAATTAAAGGCTGACTAAAATCGGCAAAAGATCAAGAGCAATAATTTCTAGAAAGTACCGAAAAGACAAATCGTAGGTCCAAAAAGATTACCTGTGCTTCCCGTCATATTTATGTCCGTTCCTTTGCTATCATATGTCCACATGGTTAATAAGTTAATCTTAAGTCTTACATTTAATTATATTTTCTGCTAAATCAGCAAATTTCGTGTTCCTTCAGCTGTTTAGCGTGTCTGTTCACAGGTTCAATTCGTTAAATTCCTCGCCGCATTGTCAGATACTTTCGGAATGTGTTGATCACTTTCCTTACCCACATTTTCGACGTCAAAAACCCTTAAACCAACGAAACACAATTCGCACTTTTGTCGCGTTCACCTCCACGTTAGCTCCACTTTTGTCTGCATGCCCCGTCTAATTTTCAGAGTTACGCAATTCCGTTAGACCCCTATGGCAAATGTGAAGCCAACCATATATAGTCATAGCCGTCTCGGAACCTTAGCTTGGGCTTCTCTGCCCAAGCAAAAACCGTGCGGTCAGCGAACTCTCGTCGTATGGTCTGTTGACTGAGTTTATTTGTTTCCAGGTCCACTGAGGCCGTGGCTTCATCGAGAACAAGGACTTTGCTTTTACGGAACAGCGCACGCACTTAACACACCATTATCTGTCCTAAACGTCGTCGTGGAATTATTTTTTCTGCCTGTATGTGTTAAAATGGCAGTCACTAGTATATTTTAAGCATAGTAATTAGTATATAATTTAGGTAGGATTTAGATCATACTTTGTAATGAGAATATTAGATATGTATAGTCACTTGGGTGGGTTCGGTGTCTAAACCTAGTATGGGACATATGTCCTATTGTTTAGCACCTGTACGGTGTACAAATCCTGAAATAAATAAATAAATAAATAAATAAATAAATAAATAAATTTAAATCTTCGGATGTTTGGTTTTTAACCGAAACTTTTTCAACTACTGCTAAATCATGGCAATTTTGTCAATGTCGTTTTGACAGCTCGTTAGACTGATTCAAGCTTAAGATTTGGAACTTGAGTTTTCGAACAGGGAATTTCTTAACAATTAAGAATATATTTTAAAAGAAATATTAACGAAAAGATATTAGGTAACTTCTCGATACATCAACGACAAAAAAAATACCTCGTTCTTTTCAGTCAGTGTTAGGATAATATTTCCTATTGTTTTCAATCGTCTTATAGAATATTCTTCGGCGTGATCACTGAATCGATCTTAATATATTTTCTCGGCCTTAAACTGCGAAACATTGTTTTCAAGACTTCGCAAATTTGCATTTGATAACGGCCACAAGATGACGCCGAACGTAATGTCCTTTCGTTAACATGAATTCAGCCGAAAATTTGCGGTGTACTTTCAGTTTGAGTGGGAAAATGCCCGGCCCCCGGGAAAGGTCTCAAACAGAGTCAATCACTGGTAGTTACTACAGGTCCAAACAATTTCACGAAACATCTCAATCCAACCGATTGCATTTGATCGAGTCTCGGAGTATTCTATCTTCGTTTATGGAAACGTTGCAACGAGGAAACAATCCAAAGCGATTGCAAGAAGGAACGTAACACTTTTATCTGATAGAAACGAAGCACTTCGATGCAATTTCGTTGGACCTCATGCCGGACATTCAGCCTCTGCAGATAAAAGTCAACCAACACCCTTTGCTGCGTATAGCGTACTTTGACTAAAAGGTTTGACTCTTTAAAGCGTGAGTGGAATTTAAAAGGTCAACACTTAGCAGCGTAAGGAAACATATGGCTATTTCCAAGTCGTCACTTTCAAGAAGACTAGTAAGTATGCTTCCACTATAAGTCAACGCAAGACGCTAGGTTTTGTACGAGTGGTACTTTTGCGTTTTCATTACACAGCTCAGTAGATTGGCCGAAAAATCGGGCTCACTATAAGCCAATCAAAAGAGCACAACCAAAACCGTTTTCCCGCACTTAGCGTCAACATCACAAACTGGTCTTACAATACTCAGCTATCTACTACGACTAGTGCAGCTACTACTGCCACTACAGCTAGCTACAGTTACTACAGCTACCACCACCACCATTTTGAGCTGAAAATGATAACCATTTTTTTTTTCAAAATATAGACAAAGGAAATAAATATAAACGGAAAAAAATTAAACAATTTTTTAACTTTTCACCAGGTCCTCCCGTCCACCAACTTATTCCTGTTCTCACTTCCATATTTGGAATATGCATAATGATAAGCGTGTCTGAACACGTGTCGTCATTTTCACTCATTCGTCCGCCATTTTAGATTCGAAAGGGCGAAGCTCTGCCGAAGATTATTTCGAGCGATCAAAGCGAATACTCGCTCCTAAGTCAAAGCAAGGAGTGCTAAGCGAAAGGCGCCGTAGGATACCAGGCAAAGTATGCGCTATTTTCATTGTCATGTTACCTATTACTTGTTTTCTAGCGGAGTTAGCTTGTAAATGCCGAAGCGCGCGGCCATGGAATCTTTGATTAATTTTCGCAGTTCACTTAAGCGTATGTGGAAAATGTGTGTCAAATATTCTTCCTTATTCGTGAAGTTCTGCATTGGCTGACTAGCAAATGATTCCAGTTAAGCAGCATGTCTGTATTGAAGATACTGTACTCACGTTTTCACAATTTTTTAGTTCATTGCTTCCCGGATTGTTTTAATTCTGTCGTCGATCGCTTTGTGACCAATGCATCCTAGATTATTCATTCCTTCTCAACGGTTGTAAAGCACTGTATGCAAGTGGAAACAGCGAAATGTTTGGCTTTGAATGTAAAAGAAATAATTTGGTAAAGGTAAAGTTGAAGATTTCAGTTCAAGTGAAATAAACGCGAAATGGTTTTAACTTCGCTATATAAGCACTTTGTGTCACTAATGATAAACACGTTTTACTGCCACGTTTTGTGCGTTTGGGGTACTGTGATCAATTTACCTAACTATTTGCATTTTGCGCTTCCGTTATGCAGCATTCCTGTCCGCCTGAATTGCGTGGCGCAACGCAGCAGTGAGTTGTACGCAGAAACCTCGCAGCAGGTTCGCAGACAGCATCTTGGCAGCATTTGCAGCAATAGCCTGTGATTCAATTTCGCCGGTGAGCGCTCTTGACTGTAAGAATTGCAAAGCGTTTATTGACCAGCCGCTGGCAGTGTCTCTTGACAGTATAATTGCATAAATTTGCCCTGCCTCGGTGGATATGTCTGAGAACTCCGAAGATAATGATACCAACAATAACACCACTGATAAAAGCCCAGAGGGTGTGAAAGATTCAATTTGTCGTGATTATCAGCGTGGTGTGTGTACTCGTGGTTCAAAGTGTAAATTCAAGCACCCTGATGGTATGGGAACTGAACTCACGAACAGCCCGATGATCTGCCGAGACTACCAGAATGGAAAATGCCAGCGTTCGACTTGCAAGTACCTGCACCTTTCCAATAATGAAGAGAAGATATTTCTGCGCACAGGTCAAATTCCTCCAAAACGCGATCCCTTCAACTCTTTTAGAGGAGAGCCAACCCGTGCTGGGCCAAATGATCCTGTCTGCAAAGATTACCTAAACAGGAAGTGCACAAGGGGGCAAGGCTGTCGTTATCGACATGTAGTTGAGGAAGGTGTAGAAATGGATTATGGTGGCTATGGTTTTGATGGTCCATATGGCAAACGTCGACGGGAGTCTTATGAAGGTCAGAGTTACTACTACCTAATGGATGAAAATGAATCACTGCGACGTAGAGTGGCTGAACTTCAGAAACAGGTCACCGACTTGAAAGCCACAAATGAAGTTCTTCTGGAGCAGAATGCAAAGTACCGGAATCAGATAGGTGACCGTGGCAGCTACAATGGTAGTGGAGGTGGAGCCAATGACACCACAGGGTACTCCTCCAGCTATGGAACAGGCAGCAATCAGTCTTACACCACATCATATCCACCACGAGAGAGCTATACTGCAAAGGATTCTTACACAACCTACACCTCTGCACCTGTGCCAACAAGCAGTACATATGCTGCTCCAAGCACTACATATGCTGCCTCAAGCACTACATATGCTGCCTCAAGCACTACATATCCTGCCTCAAGCAGTTCTTATCCTGCCTCAAGCACTACATATCCTGCCTCAAGCAGCTATACCTCTAACTCTGCCTATGGCACAGGCTATACCAAGTTTGATTAGGTTTGTTCCACAGCATGCATCACCTTGCGATACCAGGCATTGTTTCCATCATGGGCTTGTTCCTTTTTCTTTTTCTTTTTTTTTTGCTTTTTTAAGATAACTTGGTTGGACTCTTCTGGTGCAAAGAATTGTAGAGTGAAATTTGCAGCAATAGTGACACAAAAGACCATTATTTTACTCTTGAAATTGTTACTGTTCTTCTTAAGTAAACTTGTCCACCATGAGCACACAGACCACTTGTAAAGTGGCATGCTGGTTGTTTTGCAGGAGGGAGAGAAACTGGTTTCTTTTTTTATATGCTGCCAAATGAGCCTCTTCTGAGTGTATTTTGTATTATTTTTTAGAGTTACAACCTATGATGAAATGTTGGAGTGTTTTTTTAATTTTGAGTATGCAGACAGTGAACTTTGCTTGGGGATTGTACAGTTTTTCTTCACATTAAAATCTGTAATTTAAAATCTCTATTTAAAATAAGTTACATATTCAAATCAAGAGTTGCTTTTTTGGGTTCCAACTGATAATTGTTCAGGTCGCACTTTGATTTACTGGTGCAAACCAAACACTGAATGAACTGGTATGCACTTCTCATATGAGGTTTGTTGAGCTTCCCCCACCCAAGATCAAATCTGACCTTATAATAATTATTAACCAGTGTATACGGGATTGCCTCTGTTATGCTCATCCAACAACCGTCTCCACTGGATTTCGCAACTTCTGGAGTTGCCTTGGTAACCGTGACGGTCTTGACATTAGAAAGGAGGACACGCACGCTACGGGAAAGCACACAATTGGTATGTTACAAGTCAGAAAAATTGACCGAAAATGTTTTCCGAAAATCTCCGCAAAATTAATTTGAATCTCCATAGCACGTCCCATGACAGCCCAAACAAAACAGGTAATGTTGACGAAACAGTTTCTATGGTTTAATTAGCTGACAACCGGTCAAAGTGAAATGTGATCGGTTTCAGAGCTGATGCAGCATGTATGACGACATGCACCCGTATGAACGTGATCTGTTGACAGGAATATCCTGTCGTCTAGAGTTTCGCCACATTTGCTAAGTAGGATTTCGTAATGTATTTGTGCAATACGCAGTAGCTTTGCCTTACCAGCGTGAAAGGAAAGGTTGCTTTCTTCATTTACATATTGCAAGTGGTACGCTTGCCTGAGCAATTAGTCTGAAACTTCCGTTCAAGCTTATTCCCTCCATATAAGGAGGTAGGGGGTTGCGATCAGAGCGCGAGACGTACGAGGGAAGACAGAGTTGATGCAGTTTGAAAGGCGATTCTGTTTGTCTCGTACCTGCAACTGGTAAATATCGAATAATCATCGGAAGGAAGTTATTTGGATCAACAGGTCAGTGTGCTTTTATGTAATTGTTTTAGCACGGATATTAAACATACCGTGTATTCAAAATTCGATTTCCACCTTGACAGACGTTGATTTGCATGCTAAGCATAATTACGAGCAATTTCGACGGCTTTGACCCCACATTAGGGCTATATTCTGATCTCCTCTCCACAATTACCAATCTAAGACATGAGCTAAGAGTATTCGCTTTATGAATCGTGAATTAAAATACCCTTGATTGGGCTTCAATCAGGATTTGTCATCGTTGTATTCTCTATAACCCTACCTAAAGAAAATTTTTTGGCTCATTAATTTGTAAGTTTGATGTGAAGATCAAACCAGTCGATTCAGGCATCGCTGAATCTTCAATTTCCTTAAGGCACGAGCGTTACCGCTTACGACTTTAGTGATGACACAATGATCACATCGAGTTTTCACCCGGAAGTGAGACACGAAGTAGTCTTGTATTCGAAAAACTAGCAACCCCTTTCATTAAAAATATTTTGAAAATTGTTTCCAGTGGGCGTGCCAGACCATGTTAAACCGAAAATGTCCATATATATATAACGGAGTAAATGCAGAAGTACATTAGTGCAGAAGCGACAGAAGTTATGGTTACTAAACAATGTCACATTTGAATAATCATGAGATTAAATCCTTTCTATTTGCAATTTGTGGAATGCTAGAGTACGTAATGAAGATAAAATTAGGAAGTGCTGGCCGTAATAAATGTTTTGGCATTTTATTAAGACAGTGTCTCAACCTGAACATAAAATGGCCATTTTTTTTCCGATTTTGATTCAATTCATTTCCCAGATTCTCATCATACTTTAATTATATGATATTGCATGGCAAACATCTTTCACAGAGGAGAGTTCTAACAACATTGTCCTTTTTGTGCATGTGAACTCATTAAGGCCCGGCCAAACAATAAATATTGGACGATCCAACATGATTGGTGAACCAACATTTTATACTTTGCATGGCCACCATGTTTGGTGACCATTCAACATGCTGGTCGATGTTGGAACATGTTAGGCACAGCATCAAACATTTGATCCAACATCATCCAACATTTCTCTTGTTTTCATGTTGGATGTGTGAAATTTTGTGCCTTGGGCCAGTCTTTAATAACCAATATGTTGGATGCGCACACACTCATTGTGACTGCAAATTGAGTCATTACCATGGGATAGCGATGATGCCAGTCACCTTTTTCAAAATGGCAGAGAGCAAGGAATCACCACAGAATTCTGATCAAACTTCTAGAAAAACATTAACACCAATACAAAAAGCAAGGCACTCAGGAGCGACAAGGAAACTGATCCGCTACTCAATCTATTGAAAGATGATGCTTGTGGGATTTTTTTTTTTGGGGGGGTGGGGGTATAATTACCACCTGAAAAAGAAGAGAGAACAAACATTACATTTACTTGCTCTAATTTCTCAGTTCCTTCAAGCCTGTCCAGCAAAAATAACACTGATACACACTGGCATGTTGAAAACAATCACAGATGATGTGATACAATGTGGCACATACTGAAAAATGTTGTTACCCACAGCCCTGTGGGTCTTATGTTTGATCAAACATGTTAAAGGAATGTCTGATGTCATTTGCCCACCCCGAATTTTCAACATGTTGGATCATGCAATATTATCGTTTGGCCCGGGGAGGGGGGGGGGGTACTTTAGGAATTTCTGGGTGGGGATGTGCCGCTGGGACCCTGGAACCCTTAGCCTATACCAGAGCTAGTTTCAGCTGGATTTTGCTACCCTATACTAGAGTGAAAACTCCCCAAATCACTCCTATCCTAGAGTAGCTGTTTTCCAGAGACTGAGGTCTCTAGCACAGTCTAAAGCAAAGCCAAAACAAAACCTTATACCACAATTGCTTCTCTCCTAAAAAAGGATTTATTTAAAGTTGTCCAGTTTTTTTCCATCAAGTCTTCAACCAACTGGTCAGTTTCGTGAAAAATGATACCCTATTCTAGACCCAAACGCTCTGATTTATATACCATATGCTAGAGTAAACGGCTTGAAAACCATACCCTTCACAGCAGCACATACCTATGTAGCCCATAAATGGCAGTACCCCCCCCCCCTCCCAGGCTCTTGGTGCAATAGTTGATTTGAATATTGCTCATTTTACCAACAAATTTTGCTCATTTCACCAACCAATTTTGCTAATTTCATTGAAGACCGGAAAGCCTAGCACACTAAATGTGGGAACTAAAAAGAGCATTTCAAACACAAAGAAAACTGACTATTCTTCCGACCTTGATTGTGGTCAGTTATTTGTTCTTTTTCTTCTCCAGCCTAGGCATACTGTTTTTCCTTCAATAGAAAATGTATTCTCAGGGAACTGGAAGACGTGGAAGTAATGAATCCTATTCCAGTGGTAAGTACATGGAATAAGTAAGTTAAACAATCAACAGAAATGCAGCAGATCCTTTACTTAAAACGAGAGCTATGTACTATTGTCGCTGCTAGGTGCTTAATATTAATCTGTGCACAGTTCTTTTAGGTGGTAGATATATTTTGGCAGGTCTATCAAGAAGCAGCAAATCATTATAGCAACGTGGCATGTGAATGCATCGCATTGTGCTGACCCCCCCCCCCTTTCCCATCTCCCACCCTCGTTTTTTCTTCTGATGATTCCAGGTCATCTTCCTTCTTTCTTCCAATGATTTTGGTCTTTGAATGTGGCTATAAATGTAATTTAGGCTAAGTTAAAATCAAGGCAATGCTGGTCAGCACTGATTGCGGATCATGGGCCCCTATTTGATACACGGGGTTTCGCCGAGATGATGCGTACTTGCTGTGGGGGGGGCGTGCAGTTGTTTCGACCTCAAAATCGTGCCTTTGTGCAGCGGTTTGCCCCTCCCCTTGCTTCCCTCTTTGTTGGCCTTGGTGAGTGTAGAGGTTGGTAAGTATCTCCACTGAGTTTCTCAGTGTGATGATGCCTGGTGGTGTTTGCTGCTGTCAGGGTTGTCATGGATACGTTCGTGCCCTGCTCGAGGATTTGTTAGACTGGCCGGCCTGAAAGAACAGCTGGCTCTCATTGGTGTAAATGGAAAGGTCAAGGCTGGTCTGCGTAATTACTGACATGATCCTTGCTTGGAATACACGCAAGAGGTGATGTAAACAACATGGTAGATTTAGCTACAAAACTTTCTAACATTCCGTCAACATTTTTTCTCGCCTCTCTCTCCCCGGATCGTGGAGGAAACTCTGTCTTTGAATGATATGGAATAGGAATTTGTATTTTTTTCAGTTATTTGTTAGTTCCTCGCTATCATTATGATGGCTTCAGGAGCCATTTCCAGTTGTCATCCATGACATTTGAGCTACAAGTAATTTGTTACCTCCAAGTGACCATATATATCCCAAAAGGAAATACATTTGGTAGGCCGCCCATTGAGCAAAGAAAACAGATAGCTATGACTGAGTTTTAACCGCTGACATGCTATGTACACATGGATCTAAAAAGTTTAGATTAATATCATTCAGAAGTTTAAAGCTTCCATCAAGTACTTTCAAATTGAGAGACATTCAAAATATCTCGAACAAGGTTAAATACGGTGTACAAAAGGATTCCAAGTATACCAACGAAGATGAAATGCTCAAAGTTTGGAAGCTGCATGCCTTCGACTTTCACTTTTGACCAGAAAAGGGCAATGTATTTGTGCGCTTTCACACTCCACCGATATAAAAGAGAAATTTTTGAAAGGTGGAAAGAGTTTGTGAAGTAGGTTGTTCCATAAACACTTAAAAACACCAGTAATCGGGAAAAACTCAAGCCAATCACTCCCCAGTGCGTGCATGTTTCATTGACAGTAAAAAAATAACCGGGGTTGCCGTCTGAAAACAATTTAGCTCAATTTTTTTTCGTGTCAGCCTAATATGTTAGGCTTCCTTCTTTGACAGAATGTCCAGAAATCGAGTCATAGTACTCATTTTCTCGTCGTGCATCCTTTGAGCAAGGTCAAACTTTTAATTTGTTGTTCTTCTTTACGCTTCTTTAAATTCCGTCAGAAATCTCCGCGGCCGATGAGTTCGACCTTCGTTTCCTTTTTTTCTTTGGAACCGCTTTTGTCAAGGGCAATTCCTTGTTTTCTTCTGAAGATATAGAACCAGCACTTGCTGTAGTCGATGAGGAAACAGTGGCCGGTGGAGTTATTTTTTAGTTACCTCTGAAAAATTATGCTAGCTCCTCCTCAAACTCACATTCCTTCTTATCATTTCCTGTTTTCATGTTGTGCTCTCGTGCTTTTTTGTACTTCTCCTCTATTTTTTTCCATTTATTGGTGCACTGCTCTCCTGTAACTCTCAACGACAAGATGGCGTTTAATTGCTCTGCAACTCTATCCCATGTCACTTTCTTTTGTAGTTTTCCTTTCTCAAAGGGGTCGTTTTCTCCCGCCGTAGGGAAATCAATAGTTTGGTGCTCTTTGACAACCACGTTATAAGTTTTTCCTTGTTTTCAAGTCCTGCAGTGAAATAACATTTGTTTATGAAGACTTTCGCCAGGTAATTTAGGGACCAAAACAAATCTTACTTTCAATCAAAACAATGCACAAATCTAGGTATATGTTTATTACACTCAACACAAATCTGCGATGAACCTTCCGCCATTTTTCAACGCATAGAATTCCCTCAGACTTCTCGTGTTCCATGCAAGGCTGAGAGAACTGAGTGGCCCTGACCAGCCCTACTTCATGAGCAGGGCCCGTATGGCCAGAACCAGTTCTCTCAGTCCTCAGAACTCGTGTGTTGCATTTATGGATGGACCAGTAGTTGGCATGGACCGGCCAGTTCTGACAAATGGTAAGTGCTCTTAGGCATCTTCCCCAAGGTCATCTATTGGCGATTAGTTTAATTTGAGTCCTCGGTCTCACCCCTCAGAATTTCTAACAGAGGTCCATTATATTGAATTAACTTGTGCATGCATGCATGCA
>BLFK01000113.1:3614766-3625669 GCA_014634185.1 Astreopora myriophthalma | reverse complement strand
AGCAATGGTTTTGGTTGCAATCTTGTAATCTACGTTAATTAAGTAAAGTTACAGGTCTCCAGTTCTTTAAATACTGGGTATCCTTTTTTTCCTTTGGAATCAAAGATATAATCACTTGTCGTTGAGATATAGATAGATTTCCAGTATTAAAGGTGTAGTTAAAGCTGTTGACAACATATATAGGTGCTAATAATGTCCCAGAAAGCCCGATATATATACGTCCATTAAATGTCCGTAGAGAGGGAAAGCAATTGTCTCTGGGCTGTGGTAAAGCGACCCATCTATAATAAGCCTTTCTACCTTGAAAAATGCAGTACGCTTTTCTTGCTTGGCGGCTTTTAGTACGGGGTACAGCTTTTTCCTCATTTCTTCCACCTCCTTTGGAAAGTCGTCGGAAATTCTGAGATTGCGGCCTTTCGTAAGGTTTTTGATGAAAGATTTCATAAACTCTTTGTCGTGGAAGCAGGAAAGCTTGACAATAATCGGTCGTGGCTTGGAATTCGGAGTGCCATCCGATACTCGATGCGTTGATATCCTTTGCACTCTATCGAACTGAATACTTTCCTCGTCCTCTTTTGGTATCTTTAAGTCGGTACATAAAAAGTTCCTCAATAAATCTTCTGTGTCTTTGTTTGATTCATGCTCGCGTTCTTTTATTCCGTAGAATTTCAAATTACCTCTGCGGCTGTGACACTCTAATTTAATATGACGGCGTTGTAATTCAGTGAGATCACATTGGATGCGTTGAAGTGAAGCTTAAGTGGTCTTCTGTTGTTCAGTGATGTTATCTTGTAAACCTTGCATTTCTTTTATCTCAGTTTGAGAACTTCCGAGGCTTTCTTGCATACTTTTCTGTTCATCTTCGAGAGATTTAACTCGGCTCTTGTAGGTTTCAAATTCGTCTGTTAACTTTAGTAGACGTTCAAGCTTCTCATCAATTTCAGCGAGAAGAGCGTTTGTTGACTTGCATTTTGGGCAGCCGTTGCTGTCGTCCTCAAAGACGTCCTCGTCTGTTTGTGAACTTCCTTCGCGTGTGCGCTTCATTTTTTTTTTCCTTGAGAGCTTCGCAGGATATTTTTGATTTGTTTTTAGACATTACTGAATTATTATTTAGTGAGAAATGGCCATATTCGGGACCAAGGCGGAGCAATTTTAACGGAGCGATTGAAACACGTCCGCCATGGTCGGCTTCGACACCAGTCCCAAATAATTAAGTAAAATAAAATATAAGGCAATTGACAAAAGTCTCGGAATCTGTATTCCATGATTATCTCGTTCAGAAATATCATGCAATACCTTACTTTGTTTCTTTTACTTTTCTCCCTTTGGATCTTCTCTATCTTTAATAAATTACCAGCTATCATGATGCATAAGATATCTAATAATTTATCACCTGCCAACGTACCATATCTAATTTATTCAACTATCTTGAGCTAATGTTCATTCGTATGATACAAGATCATCTTCAAGAGGTGACCGAATGTTGAGAGTTCAAGAGTAGTTTAACAAATTAAAGCAAGTCTTTTTCAAGAAACAGTGTTAGAATTTGGAGTAGTTTACCTTATGACATGCCGCAGCTGTCCAAATACAATTTTAGAATTAATATCCACAATTTTCTACTTCAGAGACTTTCAAAAGTTAATGCAGAATATATTGTTTTGCCCAATTTAATAGCAAAAATGTGACTTCAGCTTGTTATCATGTTACTTTGCATTTTTTGTGTTACATGCCCTCCTCTAGTATAATCTTAAAACATTGTACATTATTTGTAAATAATAATTAAATGATACACTGGTAACTAATTTAATCTAACTTCATATGTTTTGCCCTTGCAAATAAATTATCATTTGTAAACATGCATTCTTTATTTATGAATATACGTGCAAGCACTGCTCGCCTCAACTAGCTTATGCTAACCTCAAGCAATACATAATTATTTCTATTTCCAGAAATTCCAGAATCTGCATTACTGTACATGGGGTGAATTAGAAGTGCTATACCAAAATATTAATTTTTTTTGCCCAACCGTTTTCCTGTTTTAACAAGCTGTTAATGCTCAATTGGTTGTACATTAAGACAACCTAAAAATCTCTGTTTAGGATTTCAAGCAAAAATTAATAATATTAATTGGGAACAGTTTTCGATCAAAGTTCTCATATTTAACTGAGTTATTTATGCAGGTACGGTAATAATCTTTGCACTGTTAATGACTTTTTGTGTCATGATGTGAAACTTATTTTTGTTTGTTTTCTTTACGTGCAAAGGACCAAGGACATTCGGATGGCTACATCAAAATGAGAATGGCAAAAGGAAATGAGGAGGATCTTTATGTGAGAATGCCACAGCCTGATGGCTCTTACTGTTTCATCTTAAGAAATTCAGACATATATACAGACATCGAAGGAGGCATGGAAAATGAAGATGAGGATTACTATGTGAAAATGCGAGATCAGGATGGTCACTTCTATTTTCTTCAAAAGAAGGATGGAGCCTGTATTAAGCCAACTCAAATTACCAATAAGCAAGTCTCAACGACTGAGCCCCATGGTGCGGATGTTTATGAAAATTTGGGCTCAGACAACCAGTTCTCTGGTGAGCATAATGATCAAGAGTTGTATGAAGACATGGCCTCTGGTAAGCATGAAGAATTGTATGAAGACATGGCTCATGATGTGCGGACTTATGATGATGTCACTCGAAAAGAAACAATGTCCTCAGATGAACTTTATGTAACCATGGAGTCAGGGGAGAGTGAAGATCTTCAAAGCTTCTGCATGACAGGTAACAATCTGTTGAAGTCATTCTCTTCTGTATTAAAATAATAACTGTCAAAATTCTTTGTTTGAGGTGGAGCATTTACGGTTGTGACAGCTACTACTGTAGCCTGTGCAACACAATATCGAGTTGCTGTGGGCATAGCATGCAAGGTCATATCCCACTGTTCATTAATGCCTAATAACTTACTGCTAAGATTCTAGAGGTTGCATTTTTAGCACAAAGTCCGAAGGACTGATGTACTTTTGTCGGTAGGGACTGTAAGACTTCAAGTGAGAACAGCAATGTGTCCTGGTGCAAAATGTCATTGTGTTTAACTGTTGAGGACACAATGTTTATTCTTATTCAAATGGCTGTTAACTTGTAAATGTGTTAACTCTGTCTTTGGGTGGGTGAGGCCGTATTTTGACTCTCTGACACGGAAAGAAGTTTGTACACAATGAGTGAAGAAAAGACAAGCGAAAAGAAAGGACTTAACAAGAAGGCCAGCACATCCACTTGAGCTGTTCTTCCCTTCCCATTGCCCATCGAGGGGAGACAGATACCAAACATATCGCAGCTTTGATATTCAAACCCACTTATTGTTTAAGACAACTTTGTGCTATCCGATCGGAACCATTCGTCATAACAGTCACATGGTACAAGGCAATACATGATCTCTGATGATGCAAACTGTATGTGATGGAGTAGTATTGATCAACAAATTTAATCACAGTTCAAAGGTTGCAGTTATATTCAGCAGGATAATTGATGATCAGTGTATCTAAAATTATCCCTGAATAGACGTGGCCAATAAAGCAAGTAATTTGGTCAAGAATGGAGTAACTTCCAGAAAAAAAAAGAATGGAAAGAACGGTCAAAATGTGTCTTCGTAGTAAATGATTGGAAGGATAATGCCCAGACATGGATGAAAGCAACAGGACTTGTTATTGAATGCTCAAACCAAATTTTGTACCTTGTTTTGGGACAATTAATTAAACCTGAAGAGTGGAAAATCAATATAGATGTTTTGGGAGTTGACTCTGAGTTTGCTGTGTATTAATTGAAGTTCCATGTAGTAATGTGACACAGACAAGTGCATTTCCTGATTTATGGTGGTGAGCTCTCACAACAGCAAGTTTGTCAATTGAAAGCACCTCTCACTTGTGATCCACACTGTCTTGACAAATAGTAAGACCTTCAGGTACTATGAAATGATGTGTAATATCCACCAAAATTATTTATATTAACTAGAGCAAACTTTCACATTTCTGTGTCCAAGTCATTCTTCAAACTAACAGTATTTTCCCGCTGGGTTACTGATATTTCAACACTGGCATATTGTCATCTAATAATTATCTAATAACATAAATGTACTAACAACTTTTCACTGCAACATGAATTCATATTTCAAAAACTCATCTTCCATTCCACTTGTAGTTGCAGTACTTAAATGTTATTATTACTGATTTAAAGTGTCAGTGATTTAGAGCAGATTTTAATTGATCGTCGAAAGTGATTATGTGATTGCTTTAGTTTTGGGTTTTCTTTGCTCTTTGATTAGGTTAAAAAAAGTTATTCAATTCAGACAATCACTCTCATTTTCCCACGCTTGGCACCAGCTGACTTGTGTTTAGTTGCCTTGTGTTCTGATGAGCTAGTAAAACTAAGTCCTGAATGACTATGATTTGTGGTTGACTGAATGTGTATTTCTTTCAGAATATGATTGGTTCGCTTCTTACTGTCTTTGGTCTTGGTTTCATGGTGCTCAATTGAAACTCAACTCAATTGAAAACTGGTCTAATTATTTATGACATAGAAATAACAACAACATGATATATTACGTAAATTCTAGGAGAAACGTAGACTCGGAAAAAATCCGAGTCCCAGATGGGATTTGAACCCATGACCCTCCATGATCTAGTTGGATGCTCTACCACTGAGCTACTGGAGACTCTGTGGTGAGCAAGGGTCAAATTGTGGGTATTGACTGGAACCGCATTGCGCGGCTACACAGCCACGTGCTGGCTCATATGAACTCACTAACAGCATTGCGCTGTCACATTAAGGCATCATATATGAACTCACTAACGGCATCACGCCATCACATTAAGGCACATCGAGATGCGTCCAACCAACCTCGAGCTCCTAAGTGAGTATAACACAGAAATAACAACATGATATATTACGTAAATTCTAGGAGAAACGCCTTAATACGTGTGTACTGTACATGTATGTCTTTCCTTTTTGTCCGGATCTACTATGCTGGGCCTGTTTTGGTCTATTGTATGATCTGTCTGGATAATCAAATCATAGGGAAATAAATGGGGATCTGTCTGGAAGTAATAAGGATCTGTCTGAACTATAAAATAATGGGGAAATCTGTTAGTAGCATTGTAGTCACGCATCTCCTCTACAGACTCAGGGTCATGGTCATACCAGTTTTGCTTACATTCCAAACCAATTTTTTCTGCCATGCCATGGTGTTTCACGTTTATCACTTGCTTTTAATTTCAAACAGAACAAACCCCAGACAAACATGGTTACGTCAAACCGAGACCAAACCAACCATTTGACGCTGAAATGTTTACAGCATTTAACCGCTCAGCCAGTAGTGCTGCTGCTGTAAGGGCCAAACAACTTGAAACCCTTGGAAAAAAGTCCAAGACATTGCCGCCTCCTGGTACGTACATAGCCATATGTTGTTTAAATTTAGGTTTAAGATTTAAGTTTAAGATAAAATTACAGTAGGTTAAGGTTTAAATTTGTTCCTGTTTTGAAAATTAATTTTTAAACCAGTTTAACTCAGCTTTCCATTGTCTTGAACACATTGCCATAGTCTAAGAACAATGGACCCTAAGAAAGAAACTGGTTTAAAAACTTTTTAAGCAAGGATAAATTAAGACTACTTCTACTACAAACGTAATGACGACAGAGCTGGTCGTGTTATCTTTCAAAGTCTGGGCTTGTGATGCCAGGCAAACATTGCCTTCTCAACTGTGAACTATAGCAATGGCCTTGTTTTATTCCAGCTCTCTGCAATGCCAATATGTTGGAAGAAGTTTATCCTCTATATGGAGGCCTCAACTTTGTAATAGCCATAAACTTGAAACAGCTAGCTACTGTGTGTTTGATGATCTGAGTTGTCAATAGAATTTGAATTAGGTGTCTGGCCAACCTTAGACAGCTTACTATGGTTTTGTGGGCTAGAAAACCGGTTTTTGCGACCTCCAAAAATGACCACAATGCATGTCCTCTGGGAAGCGAATAGCCCATGTACAGCACACTTACACACACACACTGGCAATGACTGCACCGTTGCTGCTTTTGTGTGAATGGTATTATATTGTGAATGGGGTTTTCCTCCATTACCTTGTGTCACTTAGGCATCGTTCACACTTGGTACCCGAGCATGGTGCCCGATGGGCACCAGTGTGAACGCAACTTTTTGCCTTGTACTCGGGCACTGAGTAAATATGAAGCTCAGAAGCATCAAATTGTATGCAATTTGTAATTATTGTTCGAACAACATCAAATTAAATTTAGTCAACTTGTTTGGAAAACTGTATTCAGAGGAGGGTCATTTAGGAACAAATTTCCACCTGTGCTTGAGGTCTTCTATTAATAATGAAAAACACTCCATCATGATGAGGTTGTTCTTGTGATTTTTTTCAATGTCAAGAGTTTAAAAAGAGTTAGTCATTCAATAATAAGCCACTTACAGTCCACTGTTAGCTCAGAACATTAATTTTACTGGACTCGTTTTCATTTTTTGTCTTTTTTAGGAGCAACAGACACTATGACCTTGATGCAAAGCATGTTTGATGAAAGAGTTAAGTCTGGAAACCTCTCTGAGATGGAAGCCAGGAAAATGATGGACAAATTAGGGTTATTACCAAATCAGGTATTAGCTTAAATTGCTTATTCTACCTCAATGTAAGTTTTTAAGGTTGACATCTGGAAGCCCTGTAGTCATTATCGCCAGGCCATTGGAGAAGGCCGTAATTGTTAGAAAATCAATTTATTCTTGGTTGGTTGTGAAAGTCTCAGCCTGTGCGATATCCAGTACTTCAGTTATTCGGAAAAATGTACCACTCAAAATTGTAGAGTTTATGGAGACACCAATAATTGGTAGCTGGAAACCAGTGAAAACATCAGGAGTTTACTTTGGCTTTCTCAAAACCTTTCTTTGCTCTACTGAACTTGTAAACATTCGCATAAACACTTTTCTTAACTTATTGGTTGTTCAGAGCTCAAAACCACAATGTGAATCAATGTTTTCATGTTCATGGCATGTTTATCAGCAGCCATCTCTTTATGTCATACAGTCTGAAAGAAACTGAAATTTAAACTGCTCTATTTTCCAAAGTAAGCATGCTATCAAGCTGAAAACTTGAAAGCAAGTATATTTTTAAAATGTATTTTGCATAATGAAGATGAAAATATCTGTTTGCCTTACAATTTCAGTAGTTTTTTTTATGCCTTTGACATAGGTAAAATAGCAGGTAGCAGGTGTTCCAAAGACATAGTAAAATCTGTATGACGTCATGTACATGTGAGGCTAGTAGTAGTAGGGTTGTTGTTCGTGTATATTTTTTTTTCTGTTGATAGTGTTAGAAATGGTCCTTAATAAGATTAAGATTGACATGGAAAATAATTATTATGTTCCATCATCAGGGAATAATTCATAGGTCAGGGTCCACATCTTCAAGATCTTCCTCTGCAAGTAAGCTTATCAATTGAGATACCAACTTATTTAACCCCCTCGAGCTCTCCATCTGCCCAAAAACCATTAAACCATGTCCCCATTAACCCATTAATGCCCAAGAGTGCCACTTACAGATTTTACTGTCTAACGCCAGACGATTTTACTCCTCACTGGGGCGGCCCTTGGGCAGGAAAGGGTTAATGAATATTGGGCTATTACAGGGAATAGTTCTGTGCATTTAATACAACATCAGTGATTTACTGCAATGCATTTTGATTATTGTTTGTTGTCATATACATGTATCTTATTTCATTGGGACAGTTGGAAACTTTAAAATATATCAATACCATGTGACTGAGATCCATTATTTAAATTATTATTATTATTATTATTATTATTATTATTATTATTTCACTGTAGCTACAAGCAGTACTAGCAGTGGGATATCACTGAGCTCGGAACCTGAGGTACAGTACAAGTTACATGCCATTATTTAAAGTATAAATGGGGTATTCTCCCGATAAATAAATTCTATATATGTAATGGACAGCTCTACTACACTGGAAGGGTTGACTTATACCTTTTTGCAGGGGGTATAATAAATAGCGGATATCACATGGCTGCTCGGATATACAAAATTTCTCTTCGAGTGTTGAAAAATATGTTTCAACATGAGAAGAGAAATTTTGTCTGTCCAAGCGTGCAGTCATGTATTGTTCTTTTTATTATTAAACACCAATGAAATACAAACCAAATGAAGCTATGATCCTCACAGTTAAAAATGCAATTACAGCAAGTGCGTAGAGAAGCCTGAAAAAATTCAGGACTTCAATGGGGTTTGAACCCATGTCCTCGCGATGCCGGTGCGACGCTCTAACCAACTCAGCTATGAAGCCACTGATGTTGGGAGCTGGTCATTTGTGGGTTCAAATGTTCCCGGGAAACCCCACTGAAGTCCTGGATTTTTTCAGGCTTCTCTACGCAATTGCTAAAATTGCGTTTATAACTGCGAGGATTATAGCTTCATTTGTTTTCATATCCGCAGTTAAATATAAGAATCATTTCATACATCATTTCATGATCATCCGAAATACAAACCATTTCACTTTAATATGTTGTACTCTGACAAAGGTGTGATTTATTATGTAACAACAACAACAATGATCTTTTTACGTGTGAAGATAACATGACTGTTATTTTCACACCTAAAGATGTCGTGTTTTCGCGCAATAGCTCACCTGGTATTTCATTGGTGTTTATATAATAATTAAATTATCGTTTGGCATTTGCTCATGTTAGTGGCTGGAAAAAGAGCTGTGACTTTGTACAGTTTCTTTACTATTGGGTATAGGAATTCAGTGAGGCTCCAGTGTGCCAAAGAGGGTCAAATGCTCAACTATCCACGGTGATGCAGTGTAACTTATTTTTTTGTCAAATTTGTTTTCTGGTGGGCACCACGTTTAAAAAGCATGGTGGAAAAACCTCAAAAGTGACTTTCGCACAGTTTTTTGTCATCATTGTAGCCAACTTCTGCCAAACCAACTGCACTAATTAAAATTACTGTCCCATGCTGCATGCAAAACAAAAAAAGAGACAGGGCAAACTGCAATGAACTGCCCATCCCAAAATTTTCTCCCAATTTTTTTTAACCCTCTTACNNNCCCCCCCCCCCCCCATTTTTTGTTATTTTCTTGCAAACATCTTTTGATGGGACATCAGAAGGGCTAAATGCCTCAAGTGACTGCAGTGTTTTGGGGGATAAAAAGAAGCCAAAATTTTTTTTACAGCCAGTATTTTCAGATTATCATCCTCCTGTGCCCATCCTTTTTTGTTATTTGCTTCACGTGAGCTGAGATTGGTCATTCCATAATGTAATTACCGTGTTTTCCGTAAAATTTGGCCACAGTTTCGCAAATGACCAAAGGCAGCCTCATAAATTATCAACCTAAAACGTTTTTGCTTTGAGCCTTTAAGTTGGAGTTAATCCTAAAAGTTGACGACCAATGACCAGGAGTCAGTCAGTTGTACACTGTGTCTTTGAAATTAATGTGCTTCGTTGCCTGATGAAAACCAGCAGTATAGCAGTCAAAATAGCTTGGTCCCTGACCTATAGTGACAAAATTCACCGTTAACAATTGGCTATTAATTAGCAGTGTAACCCACTTGATGACCCATTTTCAGGTTTTTTATTTATTTGTTTGAATTGATGTGGGGTTAACTTTAGCTGCAAACATGTACGAACTTGTTACCAGTGATTAATAAGCTCCTAATCAGAGACTAATGGTAATTTGATAAAAACAAGAATGACAGACTAGACTTGATTAATATTATTAGCCTTCCAAATTTTTAGGACAATGTGCGAATGGTCTACGCTATGCGTAAGTTAACTGTTAGGCTATGAGTGTTATCACCTGTACTATGTTAACAGGAGTTTCTGTTATTCAAGTAAATTTATTTGCAGCAAGGATTGTCTTTTCACTAAACAATATGAACAGTACTGGTAGTGTACATATTGGTTCAAAGGTAACAGTTGTTAGACCATAATCAAGGTATAACCTCATATAGCATTATACATATATTTTGTCATATGTTTATATGTGGTGCTATTGTGCAAAAAAGAAAGCAAAAAAAGACAAATGGATTATTATTACTATTATTTATACTTTTTGTTCCTTTTCAGGTGGGGTTTCCTGATGATGCAGATCCTGGTGATGAAGAGTTAGTAATCGGTTAAAAAATTAGTATTAATAAATTTTGCTGAGTATAGTGCTATTTTTTTGCCACATGTACTTTTAGAATTAGCAAGTCTATATTTAAATATTGTATATTCTTTTTCTGCAGATCCAATGTCAGATAATTTTTGTGGCACATTAGAGAAATTTATGAATTGCAAGGCAAAGGTACAGGGCAAAGGACTATACTGGCCACTTTTTAGGGACTAACATGGGAAAGGGAATTTTCAGTCTGTGGGAAAACTGTGCAAAAGAATGACAGACAAATTGGAAAAATTGCAACACGGGCAATATCGAGCAAAGGTTTAGTCCCTAAAAAGTGGCCAGTGTAATCCTTTGCCCTGAACCTTTAGTTTGCAATTCATAAATTTCCTGAGCTAACATTTTACAAATTAAAAGTATTTGAGAATGGATCCCTATATGCAAACCAATCCAATCGGGAGGGTTGGAATCTCTGCTTCAATTTGAGCCCATATTAAAAGCAGTCTGGATTAGTCCCTGGATGCAGTATTGTGGACCCAGCCTTCAGCTACCATAGGGGTTAAAAGTCAACCACTCAGCCCATGTCTCCTTTATTCAGGGAGGGTTACACTTGACAGTTTCAGCAACTGGTAATCTTGTGGTCCTCTTAATTAGTGTACTTCGGGGCACTGTCCAGATCAAATCAGATTGCTGAGCAAAAAATTGAACCACACTCTGACAAACAATC
>BLFK01000113.1:3591038-3609756 GCA_014634185.1 Astreopora myriophthalma | reverse complement strand
CCCCCCCCCCCCCCCGCATGGACTTTCACTTTAAATGATTGAAACACTAAAAGTGACATTGTTGCACATGATGCAAGATATTGAATGGTCAACTGCATGAGTACTATTCTTTTAATGAATAGATCTTTGAATATTTTGTAGAGCACATCAGCAAAAGGCTTTAAAATCATCTATATGTAATTGCTGTCTGTTGTGTTTCATTGTCAATTTATCCAGCTGTATCGATTAAAGGAATTTGTTACATAGCTGGAAGTGTTTTCCCCAGTAGCCCTCTCTCTTTTTAGTTACTCCGAGGTGACATGACATTTAAAAATAAAACCATTTCTCATCAAAATATCTCGGACTGGGTAACGTTGCAAAATCTGTCATTGGAGGGGAACAATGCAATATTGCCTGCCAATTCACTGCTGTTGCATGTGATCACAGTTTGATTGTAGATAGTATAATGGTAGCATTTGACTGTCAGCGAATTTTCAAATTAATCTGTTGACTTGCAATGGCAATTCCTTCACGCTTTGGTGGAAAAGCTAAGGCTTCTGTGGAAATTGCCAGCCTTGACTTGTGGATAAGAAACATTGTAAAAACATAAGAGCACATACTAAAGCCAACTTAAATGTACAGGAACTACTGGTTAATATTATTACAGTGATATTCCTTGTTTTTCATGTTACATCTTCTATAAATGTCTTCATTGTGCTATACAACAAATCAGTGCAGTACTCGAAAGGACCCCCTTAACCCTTGCACACCTGGAGATTTTGCAGAAAAACGTGTTTTGAAGCGAGTCGAGGGGTTTTCTGGTCAAAGACGTGCTAAACAGAGCTAAAACTTACCACAAACCCGTTTACGGGTCGTACAATGGACGGTCTTCTCATCCAGATGCAAAATATTTGCTTAGGAAGTTCGGGCATGCGCAAAAAGCAAAATTTCGTTTTTGGGTTTAAAAGTGACACAGCAGTCTCGGCTTTTACTTTTCGCTTTCTCTCCTGCCCTCTTTTTTCGCTTTCCCGGCCTCATTTTTTTTGTCCCTTGCTGGGCATTTAGTAGGCTTTATTTTGATGTCAGAGTTTTTAGAAAACCTTTCGGGATCCTACGATTAGGTACTCAGAAAGGTAGGTGGGTAATTGAACAAGATTTTCCTGAGGATTTTCAGGTCAATGTTACGTGGTTTTTGGCCTTTTTCTCCAGTTTCCTTGAGTGAATTGTGCTCATTCTGGTATGGTTTGAAAGACCTCTTTACTCTTCACAAGTTAGTGGGCAAGTTTTTTCTTAACGGCCAAAACTGATGACGTCACAAGGGGTACAAAGGACATGGATCCGCTCGGGCGGTTACGGGCGGTTCAGGGGCGAATGTTTTAATGCACAAGGAATTTATCAAAATATCTTAATTGTGCAAGTTTTTTTGCAAATTTTGTAAAGAAGATGCTGAGTTTTGAGCCTGGTGAACGAATGAATCAGTAATGATGTGGGCAGCCTTTGTCAAAAGCACTTAATGTTAACTCATCTTATTATTTTATCACATTATCTATTTTTTCTAGAACTATTTCGTTGATTATTAGATTAAATGTATTTTTCTTTACAGATTCAGCACCACCCCCTGTAGTACCACGAAAAGCACCAATGCCTCCATCACGTAGCCCGAGGTGAATACACAGACTATTTGACAAGCTCTGAACTGTATTAGAGTTAAAATCAGAAAGAGCTTACTGGTATGAATCTAAAGATATAGTTGAAAGAGTGAATATAAAGTATAAAGTCAATATTCTGTTTTCCCTTTCCTGCAGAGTTCACCAATTACAATTTAGACAGAGGTTTTTTGTGTAGGTAAACGGACGATGACAAAAGTCATCAGTCTTAAGAAGCACTTGCGTTTTAAAATTTATAGACGAGTTTATATTTGAATATGCTTGTGTGCATCATCATCGTTGTCATAATAATAATAATAATAATAATAGGGTGCATTCTTTTGGAACTATTCCAGAATGTTCAGTTGACCTGGGCATTTTTGGGGGACTTATCTTTTTGGATTGAACAGAATAACATTCTGTTTATTCGGCTGCTGATAGCAGAATAAAGGTAAAAACAGACTACGGTGTACTGGGAATGCATGCAGAATGTGCGTTCTTTTGGGATGATTTTGATAGCAAAAATCTTGCTTTGACGTGAAAAGGCCAATCTTACCATTAGTCATGTCCAGACTATTGCGAGCATTAGTTCGCGGGCCAGCTCCACAATAACCCATTCCATTTTCGGAATAAGTGTTCTTTTGGACAACCTTATTCCAGAAATTCTGTTCATCTTAAACTGGATCAGGAATAAACAGAATAGTTCCCAAAGAATTCACCTTTAGTATTTGTTAAGGTACTTATGTACAGTAGTGTAGCAGATTATTGGTTAGCACTGAGAGCTAAATGACAGAGGTGCTTTATGCACACATTTTAAGTCATTTAATTACTCAGAAGAAACCAAATGAAACCTAGTTTAGAAAAGCAGATTATTTTTGATATTTTGACAGTTTTCAATTTATCCCTTAACAAAAAGACACCTAGTGGGGCTTGAAGAACCACAGGACCCTACTCTATGATTTTTGAGTAGCACAAATTTTAGTAGCATTTGGTCTATACTAGAAGTTTTCATAGACCAGAAGTAAAGATGGAATTTTGGAGTGGATTAAGCTTAATTCAAAATAGTGCACAAATGGTACTATGCTGAATCGTTCTGCTTGTCCTGAAGGGCAACCACAGCGAGAAAAGCGTGTCTATGATCACATCTATGATCTATTCTTCAAAGCCTAGTCAGTGCATCAGAATGGTTAATTCCGTGTGAATCTATGCCCCAAAACAGAAAATCATCATTTCTTCCATCTTGGAGCATAAGAAAAATGTTCTACACCTTCCGTATAAATGCACATTACAAACGCTTGGACAGTAGTCACACCATTGTAATCTAATAAAAAAGAATAATTTAGTAATAGACCCTATTCATTAATGACGGCGAATAAATTAATCTTTTGTCTATGTGCCAATTTGCCCAACTAGCATGATGTGGACAAAAGAATTCCATGATGATGAGGCTTGTTGGGCTAATTAGCACAAAGACAACAATTTGTTGGCCGCCATTTATGAATAAGCTCTCTTTAACCGGTGTTTTGACATTTCTTGGGGTTAGCATGTTCGTGCCTACCTCATTGATGGATTAAATAGTCTCATATTTTTTGTAAACAATGGCTTTTATTAAGCTCAACTGATTATAAGCTTAAGCTTGAGTTAAACTTTATTTTTTTACAGGTATATGTAATGGACGGTTCAGTAATTATGGGTCAGTGGGGGCTGGAGGAACTTTGGAATATTTGAAAAAACCTGGAGAACAAAAACATTTACAGTTCATAGTATTTGGTCAATTTTTCTTCAGCAAGTTGATCAGTTAAATTAATACGCTCATATTGTAGATCAGGTGTGGTTTTTATATCCGTTCCACTGAAATGTAAATATTACACTGATCAAGAATAAAGTCTAAGCTTTGCATCCATCCAACCGAATGGCTTCATCTCTGAGGGTATTTGTCTTAGCTTGTTGTTTTTTGCCGTGTCAGCGGTGCCTTCCTTTAACCTCAACCAGCACTTTTAAGACTTCAGTTACAAAAAAAATGAAAACAGAACATAACACCTAAAAGACCTGCCTTAAGTATTCCTGTTTTATTTCTTTCCTGGGAGTATTTGCAGTCGACCATCAGCAGTGGCCAAAGTGCTTCATTGCGCAGCTGCGCGAGCCTTCCGTCTTTATTTTCTGGCAATTTTTTTGTTCGCGCGCATTTTGCAGCAGAATGCGTGGAGGCTGCTATTTCTTTTAGTGCTATTTTAAATTCTTGTGTCGCCAATGCACTTGTTTCCTCTCCTTTCATTCTAGCCCTTCTACTCTCATTTTCGTTCTGTTTTCAACCGTCTAGAAGAGCTCCTGACCGGGGAAAATGGGGAAGGGTTCATTGGTTCTATGATTTCAATCGCGTTGGTTGGATAAGGGAATTGCTTCGGAGGCGAGGGGACGCACAGTGATGTCTGGTGTGTCTTTTTACGAAAATATGTTTGTATCTCAGAATTCATTGCGGAATAGAGTTAAAATGACTGCTGCTGTCCATTCAAGGCTGCGTGATAACGGAGCGTATTCACATGACGCCACGGCGGCCTTGTTGGTGTAGTAAAACAAAGACTGAACGACGGCCATTTTGGTGTACCAAATTAGTCCCTCAGGAACTGAACTTTATTTTTATGCAAATATTTTTGTTTGTTTGGGCAAACCAATATGGCAGCTACAAGCAATACGCCATTTTTAAATTTTCGTCACGTGAGTGAATACGCTCCATGTTCCATTTTCGAATTGTGCGAAACAAAATCGAATGAGAATGAGAGGACAAATTTGCATTTTCCTATGTAAAAGCAAATGGGAAATGAAAATTTGTCCTCCTAACCTCTTCTCTGTTCTTTTGTCCTTGAACATTTCGAACATGACCTATTGCTTTTATTAATCATCTCAACCAGAGGGTAAGCTGTTACAATGAGCATTTTCGTAAATACTGAATAATAATCTATCATCATAATGCAAGTTGCCACTCGTACAAGCAAAGTTTAGTGTCAACTTTTATGTGACAATTTTTATTTGTTGGTGTACTTAAAAAAAGATTTGCCTGAATTTTAAGTGAGAAATGCACGTGCTGAAAAACTTCCGCACCAGTTTTTATGTGGCAAATAGATATTGTCACATATAAAACTTCGTGTCGAGGACTCGTCATCATTTGCGGCATTGTGGCAAATGATCATGATCATGTGTGCACTGATTTCCAAAGCAGTCCTCCATTACACAGGAGCACATGCTCTGTCACTGAAAAATTGCCACGGAATATTTGCTCTTGTGGATTTTGCTAAAATTTCATATGAATCCTGGCGGTTCAGTGAAGGTTACTACCTATACAACAACATCTTGAAAATAATCGACCGTAACTCTCAAGTTCCACGACGCAATGAACTCTTCAGTCTTGAGGAGAACATGGATTATTGTTAGTTACTGCGCTCCGCGGCGCATGCGTTTGTTTCTCAAGACAAGGCTGTGAGATGACTTAATGATGATCGGTCTCTTTACTTCGCTTTTCTTGCCCACATTCGACGGCGGTACGCCTCCTGTACAACATTTCTTGGCACAATAGGAGGGGCAGTACTGCGGTGTTTGCTGTAAACATTGCATTGGACAAGGGGCGGGGGCGGGAGCAGGAGCAGGTGCAGGCACCGGCGCCGGTTGAGGAACTGGTAAAAAGACTGGAGGTGCCGGCATGTAAATAGGCGGATAAGTGTATGCTATTTCTGGCACAGTCGGAGCTGCTTTTGGCTTAGAGACGGGTTTTTTGCCAAGGGGAGGGGTAGGACATGGAATTCCGGTTGTACATGCAGCGCTGCAGATCGGAGGGGGACAAAGATTTGGGCATGCATTCGGCTTGCAGCCGGAGAAACCAGGCGGGAACGTAACTCCTGAAAGGAAAAAGAAGGAAAAAACTTGAAACAGCAATCCGCGAGACCTAAGCTTAACCCCTGCTTAATAAAGAATGATTTTGGATGTGAAGAGTAGCGGGAGGGAGGTAGAGTCTTGTTTTCGAGCAGGGACTCTTTAATTTATAGGGGGTGAGGTATGAACTTAAGTCAAAATGGAAACAGCAGTTAACAGATGTCAGTCTTTTTAGAATTGACAAAGGAGCTAGTTTTTGAGATCTAGATCTACAACATTAGTACATCGATAACGATCATTCCACCGTGTCGTCGCGCGACTCGCTGCAGCCCGTCATTGGCTCGTCTACTAAGATACGTCGACTAACTAAGCCATGTATATTTAGAACTGACCCTCTATGGTCCTTTGCCTACCTGTTCCATTGTATAGTCTTTTTGGTAGCTTGTCCACTGGGATACCCCCGATAAACCCGGTCTTGAGGACATTCAGTAGAAGCTGCACAGGGTTCGGTATGGAACTGAGAAACTTCAGATAGAAATCCACCAAGAGGCTACCCGGGCTGTAAGTGAGAGCAGAGGAAATTGTGAATTATTACTCGGTGATATTTGAACGTATGGATGAGAACTGATACAACTACGGGTTTATCTGGGTCCCTAAACTCAATTCTTTTCATTATTCTTTGCACTTTGTAGTGAGGTAGCCCCGTCGACTGAGGTAAGAAGAACACCTCCCTTTATACACTTGGAAGGTCATGTACTGACTGTACCTCCGAAACGTTCTTCATATTATGCTACAGGTTCAATGCTTTGGCTGTTTTTGTAAAGTAGTGCTGCACAAGCTGTCTTATCACCCCTAAAGCACGGCACTTGGGGAAGACATGGTCGGTTGCCGCGGAAGGCCAGGTATTTGAGTTCATGTGGTTAGCTGAACAAAATTTGATTTCCCAAGGATTAAGACATCGCACAGGTTGTGTTGACACTCGGACGTCGTCCCGTTAGATAACATTTTTCTCCACTCACCGGAAACTCTGAACACGGCATTGTGTTATGGCTTTTCCTGCTTTTACAGTGGACTTAACCTAGTTGAGATTGTAAAAGTGTGGACAAGCAATCTCGCAGTTGATATAAATACTGCGATATAACTTGCACCCAGGTGCAATTAATCAATTACCACATGAATCTTCTGTATGTAACAGAATTGTACCAAAATGTTTACCACCAAACAATTAATTAGCGAGCCCCTCCCAGGGGATGGGGGCCCCTTGTTCCCTTTAAAAATTTGCTTGTGTTCCCTTGTTCCCGAAATTAATTCCGAACTTTTCCCCTGCTTTTTATCCCTAAAATTGGTTTGCGTTCCCTTGTTCCCTGGGATATTTTGTCTTTGTTCTCCTGTCATTGTTTCCCAGTTTAAATTAGTCATGTTGCCTTGTTCCCCAAAACCCCTGGGAGGGGCTCATTAGCGCGCCGATCTTCTCCTCTATAAAACAGAGAGATATCGTCGGTATATGCCATCATTTTGATGGGCAGAGTTCGAGTGTCCAATCACGTCTTCTAAGCCGGAGTCTCTCGGCTTAATCTCACAGATTCCCGCCAAATCATTGTTATTTGTTATTGCCGCGAGCGCAGCGAGAGCAACTTATTTTTGACGGTTACTGGGATCTTTTTGCGACTCGTCTGGGTCTTTTTTCGATCATTACCCAGAGTACTTAGCAAACTTTGAAAGATACAGCGCGCTATTTTTTTTTAAATTAGGCGGGTACTCTATACTTAATTTCTCTGCTATTTTATCCATGCGCGTGAAGCCCTTCAGATTCAAGTGCATTACCAGCGTAAAATTTACACGACAGTGGAAATCAAAGTTGATACAATTGGAGGTGGTCTGTTATAAAAATGTAGCCAATAGACCTGATTGGCTAACTCAATGTTCAATTCAAACCCTTTGGGAATCAAACACTTTGTTCCAAGTATTTCCATATCATTTAAATGAGAATGCTACATTACAATGCAAATACAGTAAACAAAGAATCTTAACCCCGGGAGATTTGAATTGGGTACAACATTGAGTTAGCCGATTTGGTCCATGTGCCTCCCAAGTGGTAGGTAGTGAAGTAACCAATCTCGTCCCCAGAGCCCACATATCTTTTGGTCAGCGCCAAGACACGGAGCTCTGGAATAGTCAATTTGCAGAACTACGTTGATTGGCTACTCGATTTATCAAACTGCTCATGCGTAAACTATCGGAGGTAAATTGCTTGTAAACAAAATCAGAACTGCTGAGCGCGAGTTTTAAACGAACTTAAACACGAGTTTTAAACACGAAGATTTGTCGCTGCTGTCGTAAATAAACCGTGGAGTTCTAATGATCGCCGCATTTCACTTCTAAGGAGATCAAAGATGAAACCCAAACTTCGGTATATGACTGACCTGCCAAAACCCGTTGATAAAACCGCTAAAACATCTCTTTTCATCAACACAACCGCTTTCAAAATTCGATATCACTGTTCTTTCAAAATCAAATTGGACTCTCCTAGCTTTTCCAGTACGTATTGCATGCCTTTGTGGAACGCATCCACATCGACTTTATCTCTGGACGCCATATTGTAGACCACAGCATGGTTCCGCCGTGTAACAGGAACTCCCAAAATCTTGGAGTCTGTTAATTGATTATTCCAGAGCTCCGTGTCTTGGCGCTGACCAAAAGATACGCGGGCTCTGGAAACGAGATTGTGAAGTAACAGGGCATTCGTTCACGCGCAGAGGAAAACATGATAAGACTTTGGAAACATGATAAGACAAGTTGCAATGAAAACTGGAACAGCGCGAAGTAAAAAGAAATTATTGGCTTTATGGCCGGACAAATTAGTACGGTATTCCAACTACCATAACGAATGATTCCTTTGCATTTATTAGTGGTTTTTTTTACATGACGTCATGACGGCCACGTTGGTGTCTCAAACTTGAACTCTATTTGTATGCAAATATTTTTCTTTGCTTTGGGTCAAAAAACATGGCTGCTGATCACGTGGGTGAAAACCAAGAATTCTCTTGCTCTTGTCACTGAATATAAACACACCGCTGACCCATTCGCAGCACTGCACACTTGTTTATTTTGTACAAGGTGGCACTTACCGTGTTGCAAAGCTTATTGGCGAGAGCCTTAAACTGAGCCGATTGTTTGTTGTTGAGGGGCGGCTTGTGTGCAGCACTGGGCAACCTCACAACTGCATTAAACGATTTTACCGGAGAGCCTGACACAGATCAAGGCAGAATAAAGTCAGTCATAATACAGAGACAGCCATAGTTATCGCTTGTTGAGGTAAGCTGTACGAGTTAGTTTTCTGCACCAGCCCTGATCTTTATCATTTCTATCATCGATTCGCAGCCGAGCGAAGTACTAATGTCGCAATAATTTTCAGCATATTTGCATACAGTGACCAAGTAAAATGATAACTAATGAGCTGTTCAGGGCAGTTTCCAAAAGACGACAAATTGCTCAGCAAGACTTATATCGTCTTTGCAGAAAGAGCCGACGAAAACTGCCGGGAAACCTCTGGACTCAGGTAGATTCAGCTATTGAGGTAGTACTCCCTTTCCTTTCGTCGCCAGGATGACAGCTTTTGTATTAGTGAAGTTTTTTCTTCCATTGGATGCGTCTTTCATGGTGATTGAAATGAACACATTTGTTGACCTTTTCTGGAATATACACAAATGTAAGGGCGTTCGTTTTTAGTTCAGTACACATACATACCCGGCTTGTTCGTGAGTGCAGCTGTAGTGCCGGCTGGTTTCGCGGTGGTAGGTACTGTAGGAGGTGTTGTAACAGCAGCTCCAGCCGTTACAGGTGTACTTAGCGTAGGTTTGGTGGATGCGCCAGCTGCTGGAGACGATGTTGCTGAGGATGTCACTATCAGCGGCTTTGTCGGAGCTTTTGTGGGCTTTCCGGCATTTTTTGCGGCAGCTGCTGCTTGAGCTGCCTTTGCTGCCTGAGCTTGAGCTGCAGCCTTTGAGGCTGCTGCGGCTTGCTTTGCAGCCGCCGCTTTGGCGTTGACTGCAGCTGCGTTGGCGGCTGCCTGAATTTTAGCTACGTTTGCTGAATTCGCTGCTGAACTTGCTTTTGCTGCTGCCGCGGCTGTAGCTGCTGCTGCGGCTTTGGCGGCGTCGGCTGCTTTTGCCGCGTTGGCTGCTTTTGCTTTAGCAGCGTTAGCGGCAGCAGCCGCTTTGGCTGCAGCTGAAGCTGCTTGTAACTTTGCAGCTGTCTTAGCTGCAGATGTTGATTGAGATGTTTGTACCGCCTTCAGAGCCGCCTTTGCTTTGGCTGCTGCAGCAGCAGCATTAGCCGTCGCTGCTGCCTTGGCTGCATTGGCTTTATTAGCTGCCGCCGCTGCCTGAGCCGCCAATGCTGCTTTCTGCGACGCTTGGGCTTGAGCTGCCGCCGCTGTTTTCTTTGCTGCAGCTGCCTTTGCGACTGCTACTGCTTTTGCTGCAGCTTGAGCCTGAGCAGCAGCTGCAGCCTTAGCCTTTGCAGCTGCTTGGTTGGCTGCCGCTGCCTTGGCTGCTGCTGCAGTCTTTGCATTCACTGCGGCTTGTGCCTTTGCTGCAGCGTTTGCTGCTGCTGCCTTTGCTGCGGCGACAGCTTTTTGAGCTGCTTGCACAGCGCTCGATTTTGCCGCTGCTTTTGCAGCGGCTGCGGCTTTGGCTGCGGCCACAGCTGGTGACACAGTTGCTGATGTTGCTTTTAAAGTCGCTGCTGAGGCTTTTGAAGCCGCTGCGGTCGCTTTTGAAATTGCTACGGTTGGCTTTGAAGCTGTTGTCGCTGGAGTTGCTACTGTTGGCTTTGTTGTGGCAGGTGTGATGGCAAGCACAATTGTTGCCGGAACCCCAACAATACTTGGACAAGGAGCGTCATTAAATGGGCTTGTTGCTGGGAATTGGAATTTAAAAACGTTGAGGGCATCGACTGGTATAACATGCCAGAATGTCATATTTAGGGAACGTCAAATGACGGATCACTCCATGCCGCAGGCCTTAATTAATGGGTCTTCTTTCCTTCACAGTGGATCTCAGAAGTAATTAGGCTGAACGTACGGGACACTTGGACGGTGTCCAATCGAAAAACTCTATTTACCACACATGATCGATAATTGAACTCATTATGCATGTATGAGACAGTGTCAAGTGATTACAAAAAAATGTGTTAATGAGGTTATCTGATTGGTCCATATCAGTCACATGAGGTAAATAGGACTTCTTCGATTGGACGTTCCCTAAATGACCCGTATGTTCAGCCTCATTACTACTGATCTCAACTGATGAGACACAAGCTAAAAAAAACTGTTGTCTGCTATTTCAGTATTTTGAACTAACTCGACATTCTACGGAAAACTCACGGTTGTACTGGTATATTTTCTTATAAATTAATTATCGCGTGTTTCATTTTTTTTGGTTCTCCATTCATGTTTGTTCGTAATTCTTTATCTTGTAATTAGAGCTGTATCACTCAGAGGGATTTGCCTATTTTGCCGGGACCGAGGGTCGTCTTGCTCATCGCCAGTTTAACTTGCCCGTTATTGGTAGTTCTTCGCGTAACTTTCAGTGACTGATAAAAGTTTGATAGTGATTTGTTGGTGACTTACGTGGAACAGTGAACGCAAATGGAACATCTAAACCATAGGAAGCGTTGAAAGCTGAAAAAAATGAAATGAAAAAACAAGCAATGTTAATGGTATCTTGAGACTCCTTTTCGATTTAAAATTACCGGTTGGGGTGAGAACGTCATTCAATCGATGCCGTGAGAGACAAAAGCGAATAGTTTACCTCGCTTGGCACCTATTTCTAGGAATTTACTTCTCTTCTGTGAACATGGCACTGTATGTAGACACAAGAAAGCATAAACCATATGTTAAAAAACAAAGTGTGTCTTCACCATATTATATCTGTTTGAGAACGCGTTATTGAAACAGCTTTATTTTTCGTGTAAACATCATAAATTGTTGCGAGCTAGCGCTTCAATTCAACTTTGTGTTGCGCGTACATTTTTTATACATTTTGACGCGTGTTGTAGGAACTTGTAGCTGACGTGAGCACAGGCAGCCCAATCGTAGTATGTTAGATGTGGCGTTATTTACGGATTTGAAGCTGTAGTTTTTTGTGGTATATATCGAGAGTAATTTTAAAAAATGGTATTGATCATTATTTCGTGGTTTCTTCAAGTGTCTTGAGCAGTCAAAAGCCAAATTTGCAGGTATTTGCACGTGAAAATTGCGAAGGATTGAGTCGACTTGTCACTGTTCCTGCAAGCGGTATTATAGAAACTGAAAATAATACGAAACAGAGTATTTTTACCTTTACTCTAATGTCCCTTCGTGTATCCTGGCTGGTTTAAAGGCCTTTTTGTCAACTTTTTTCACCTGAAGTACTGTCGACAGTACTTCAGGTGAAAAAAAGGTGAAATACGGCTTGTAGAGACAGCTACAAGTCGACTCAATCCTTTGCAATTTTCACGTGCAATTGCCCCCAAATTTGGCTTTTGACTGCTCAAGATACTTGAGGAAACCATGAAATAATGATGAATACCATTTCTTTTGACTTATTCTAGATATCTACCACAAAAAAAATTACAGTTTCAAATCCGTAAATAACGCTACGTCTCGCATACTACGATTGGGATGCCTGTGGTTTGGAGAGATTTGAGGGGCACTTACCATTTACACTAACCATCCGGGTAGAAATTTTAGCTGTAAATATTATATGATGCAGCTTGTGCTAATAAAAGCTGGGTAAAGTACAAAATTGACTGGTATCAAAAGGAAAACCGAAAATGAAACAGAAATAAGCCACTGATTATGCAAATGCATCAGAATTTCTGAAAAGTTCCAAATGCGATACTGCGTACCATTTGATGTTCCAACCGGAATTTCCGGGTTTTCCTTGCAGTACCCAAGGTGTCTTTCTCGTTAGCGTACCTCTCTTCGATTAGACCGTTCTACTTTCGAGAACAATATGTACTTGCAAAGTTTGCCTAGTAGAGGCATTTATCGCTCCTACAAAAAAAAACATCTATACCTTTACTACTCATATGTGAACGCGCCTGGCGGACTGTTCTAATCTTCCAAGGCCTTAGCATGTTATTTTCTCTGAGTTTGCTTTCCGTTAAGAGAGCTAGCGAAGCGGGGTTGATCACAGCCTGGCCTTGGTCATCCTTGTGAAGTTTGATGGCCTTTTCGAGTCTTTCCAAGATGGGCAGTGTAATAGACTTCTTTTCGTTATCTTAAATGAAACGACCATAAACAAAATTGATTATTGTTTTTTGCCACATAAATAATCTGCTTCTCCCAGAAAGCAAAGTTCCGTTTGATCAACGTGCGTGTAGAGGATCTCAGCAAACACTAACTGGAAAGGTCGGCTGTTCTTCCTCTACAAACATGGTTACAAGCCTATCTCACTTTAAATACCCAAAGCTTGATCGAGAGAAAAGTCAGCTACCGAGTAACACGACCTATCTAGAACTTAGGGGGCAGAGGGAGTGGTTTTGGTGGATGTTGTCATAAGTAACACCCACTAAAACTGAGAGATCAATTTTTGAATAAGCTTTAAATTTAAAGTGCAACTAACCCCTATTTTTTTTATTCGCTAAAAATAATTTCCCTATTTGTCTAAGCATTTCTGCGAAAAAAATTTTGTCCTAGCGTTTTTCGTTCATTTTTAGTATCTTGCCAAAGTCTTCAAATTTGGCGCTGTTTTCGGCCACGGCCGAGCACTTAGAAGAATGAGCCCCAGTTGTACTGTGACGTCATCAAAGGACATCAAAACTTGCCACTGAGTCTTCTGATTCGTTAATACTCTCTGAATCTGGGTCGCTAGATATTCCATATCTCGTGTTTGTTCGAATTTGAGCGCGTTTAAGTACACTACGCCGTTAAAATAACGTAAAGAAACCTGTCCGAAAAGAGCTTCCCGGTCATGTGCTCTGTAAGACGCAGCAAAGCGATTCCTTCGATGACGTCATGGAAAGGCTCGTCCCAGATCCCACAAATGCTCGGTCATGGGGCAGAGGTACTTCAACTTTCAACAACCGTAGAAGCGCGAGGATTTCATCAATCACAGAAATTTTTTCGCCAAAAGTGTCATGGCAATTAGAAGTTTTTGTTTTGCGAAAAGAAAAATTGGGGGTTAGTTGCACTTTAACCTCAGCCTCTCGCTGCCAGTGGAAACCCGAAGGGTTTCTTCATATCGTAATTGCATCAGATCTTGTGCTCAGTTATTCAATGCTTACCCCGTCCCCGTCTCCCTCACCCTATCCCCCACTGATTCCGTGGTACTTTTCCTAATTCTCGCGACTTTCTTCACAGGCAGCCCGAAAGAGAATGTGCATATTCTTGTCTGGAAGACGGTCTTATTTAAATTTATTATGATGTATCTATGTGTGAGCTTTCAAATGCGCCTTATGGTTACCCCGTCCTCTGAGGACTTTCCCGAAAGCTCGTAGGCGCAAATTGCACTGAGCGGTAAGGTTCAGAATCGTATTCAGGTGGACGTCCCAGGCTTCAACAGACCAGACACACCAGGAACTATGTCCCCTGCACTTTGCGAATGGTCAGTAATGCGGATTCTTCAATATTATTAACTCATGCCAATTTTTTTTTCTGCGCTATCAGCATATTATTAGCAGTTATCATAACTCTCAGGGCTATTAAATCCCGAAACCTTCTACACAACCGACAGTACGTTGCCTTTGACCATACTGATAGCAGGATGATATTGCTGAAGTTCACGAAACCCACCGATATTTAAGATTGCCAAAACAAATGAACAAAACGAAAGAAACTTACGTGGTTCTCCCCACGAGACATGCAAGATCACCAACAGACATGTAATAACAAACAGCCTAACGAAGATATAACATTTAGAACAATTAGTTAACGGTACACGGTTAGAAGACGATGAGGCGGAACACTTGGGGCACTATGAAACAGTTCCGAGCCTGGAATTTGTTTCAGTATTAGTTTGCAATAGAATTCCACGTTTTTTTAGCCGGCCTAATTTGGCGCCATTGAGTCCACAGGTAGCCCAAGGTCGATATATGAGTATCTGTAGTGTACAAGAGCATAAATAGGAGGATTTGTATGGGAAAAACGGTTTTTCTCAAAATTAAAAAAGCTATATTTACAATTTAAAATTAAAAAAAAATAGCTTACCTTGCTTCAGTCTTGTGTTTCTTTGTCTCTGGTACGGTTTCTGGGTCGATTAAGAGCGATTTGGGTGGTTTTTGGCTCCTCTTCTTTTCATTTGATTTGATTTCATTTGATTCATATCCGCAGTTCAAGATATGAAGTTCAAGATATTCAAGATATGCAGTTCATTTGATTTCATATCTGCAGTTCAAGATATGATTCATTTCATATATCATTTCATCCATTCATTCATCACGGGAACATTTGAACCCACAAATGAACAGCTCCCAAAATCAGTGGCTTCATAGCTCCGTTGGTTAGAGCGTCGCACCGGCATCGCGGGGTCACGGGTTCAAACCCCGTTGAAGTCCTGAATTATTTCAGGCTTCTCTACGCAATTGCTTAACTTGCGTCCATAACTGCGAGGATCGTAGCTTCATTTGATTTTATATCCGCAGTTCAATATATGATTCATTTTATCAGTACAGATACTCATATATCGAGCTTGGGCTAGCTGTGTTGAGTCTAGCGTTCAAACTCCTTTGCTTTGGCAGAATATGCCAATGACCCAGCCTCGCCATTACCTCCCACGTCACACGTTCACGCCGGCCTGCAGCCTAGCCGTCAAAACGACCCAGTAGTGTGGGCGTCTTGTTAGCCCTCTTCAATCATTTTGTAAACGTTAACACAGGCCAGGGGAGTAAGTCCCTTTAAGCCAGTAAGCCCGGGCTTACAAACTTTTCTTGGTATATCTGAACAAATCATAGGCCTACTTGACTTCCCCTACCTTCCCCGCCCACACTACACTTACGAGGTATGGAACAGGTTTACAAGCCAAAAATGGCTTGCTACGCTGACTTCGCAATCACAGGCCGACTAATTTTGACTGAACCATTGAAATCATGAGATCGTAATAAACTACCATTTGGCTATCACATTGTTTAGATACAAGTGACAGGGCCTGTGTTTTGCGAAGAAAAAGAAAAGACACCAGTAGCACTGGGTAAAACAAACAAAACCATGCATGACGATATTGAGATGTCCATGTATTATGTGCCAGTTCGGCAAAATGGGTTGCGTTCGATGCTTTAAGTCCTGTTGAGTTCATCCTAAGTTAAAAAGGAATCATCTTTCGAATCAAAAGTACATTCATGACTGTCCTAAGATCAAAGAAACGGAAATATTTTGACAGCCCCTAACTGATTAGTTCTCCTTGTTACCGAACCGTTGAGTTTATATTTTTGTCAATGATTGAAGTTTTCGTTACCCAACACGAGTCCATTCATAAGTCAGTTGAATCGTGAAAATCGTTTGTTAAAAGCAACAATAATTTCTGTTACTTACTTCATTTCCTTGTCTCTTAAAACCATCACTTTAACCAAGGAAACATTTTTGAGATTCACACTGAAACTTTACGAACTTCGGAAGTCGCAAAGTGAAACTTGTATGGTTCCCTGTTTTTGAGCAAAGTAATGGCGAAAGAATCCAAAACATTAACAATAACTTGTGGCAAAGAAAACATCACTAAACAGGCAGCAGCGCGACCATGTCTAGCGTCTTGTGGATTTATCTTCGGTCCTAGACTTAATAAAGCGAAACAGAGATAACTCTGGCGGCATTGGTAAGAACAGGAGCAAACAGCCGACTTTAAAACGAAACTATTCAGGGTTTGACTCCCGGAATATCGATCGTAACATAATCGAGGAACTTCAGGTGCTGGCTTCGATGGACATGAAATCTGAGTCTTCTAAAATATAAGAACGAAAAATCTAATCCGGAGGTTCTGCTTTTTCTTGTGGGAGGCAAAGTTGGTTTCAAACATGGTATTTCTGGGAAAACCTTTCAAACAGTATGCATACATGTACAATAATTTCTGACAGAATCAGTACAAGGCAATATTAATTGTCATATGTAAAAGTAAGAGATATATGTTATTTACCGGGCGGGAGGTCCGTATGGGAAAAAACCGTGCCCGAGGGCACAGTTTTTTCCCATACGTACCGACCTAGCCCGGTAAATAACATGTTTATTTTTTTCCTGCAGTAAATTGGTTTTACAGATTACAAATTGGTTTGTTTATACGCAACTTTGTCATGGAATCGGCTTGCGCGCCGTCTACTAACGATTTGTAAAAAATCTTCGCAACGAACGAGTGACTCAGATACTAGAAAAGGAAAGATGTATTAAAGAACAGATATGTTTCGATCTACTTTATGTTAGTTGCATTTGTTTTACCAGTTAGGTTCTCCAAAACTGTTTTTCCGGTGTGAAATTTCGTGCGAAGTTTGAAGTTTTACTACAAAAACAATATAGCCGTTGCTATTAAAATCACTTGAAATCAGATCTTTCTACCGTAAACTGAATAGCAGAAAGCGAAGAAATTCGTTAAGTGTATTCCCCAGAAATTATCCTAAATATAGCAACGATCAGAGGTAAACTCGAATCAAAATTGGCTCAAATTTTACGGCGAGAGAAAGGCAGGATTACACACCATCACAGCGCCAAGCTACAGGCAACCAAGCAAACTCTCACAACTTCAAAACACTCAAATAATTTACTTACAGTGGCTTCCCTTGCCATTCAAAAGTGAAATGAGATAAACTTGCGTCGTCTTAAATGGCAAAGATTGACGATTACTGCTAACTTTCAGGAGCGAAATTTAGGTACAGCGTTGAGCGGGAAAAAAATCCCGCCCGTGGGCCGTATCGTAAAAAGCTGGGGCCCGTTTCTCGAAAGTCCCGTAAACTTTTCAGGCCCGAAAAGCCATTTCTAAAACAGCGACCACTTATTCTAAAAAGCTGGTGTTTTGCTATGTTTGCAAGATAGGGAAGGGCAAATGTTTTACAAAATTTCATGCCTGGAAACGTCTTCGTTTTTAAGATACGAAGGAAATTATGTCACCCGAAAAGTTTCGGGAGTTTCGAGAAACGCACGCCTGGACCGGTCACGAGCGCGTGATTAGCCAATCAGATTCGAGGATTTAGGATTCCGGCCCGCTCGGATGCTTGAGAAAAAAATTAAGTTATTTATTTTAATAGATATATTTTTGAATTCATGTAAAGCGCTTTGGATCATTTTTATGTTAAAAGGCACTATACTGAGGTTTACTTCTAAAAAATCACCCCTAAGAGAATTCTGATGTTATCCGAACATAAAGGGGAGTTTTAGCATTGTTTCCTGGCAAAATGCCATGGAGACATCCCCTCCAAATAAAATAGTGCATAGTGCATAGTGCATAGTGCATAGTGCATAGTGCATAGTGCATCCCTTTCACTCTCAAGGGTGACTTCTGGATTTGGATCTGTCTACATGACATCTGCTTTTAATAAGCAAATCCAGAAGTCACCCTTGAGAGTGAAAGGGTTGTAATTATCATTGCACTATGCACCTTAGGAAAAGCTGGTAAAGTCACTTGATTGGAAGCCTTACAATAACACATCACACAACAGTTGTAACACTGGCAAAGATTGGTAGGTGAAACAAATTACGAGCACTTGTAGAAACCATTCGTCATGGTCAAACAAAAGTCACATGTACTTATTGTTTGTCTTGTGAGCTGCTGTTTTGCCAGTGCATGCAAACTTCATCACATGTACCTCTGTACATGATCACACCCAGATTTTCATCGACACCAAGAAATGCTTGTGTGTTCGCTTTGTCATTCAATGGATTAGCCCACATACTCATGACGTTCGTGAAACCTGCCATATAACTACTATATATTTTTTACAATAACCAAATGATGAGTCCGTAAGCTACATACATGTATAGTCAGTAAACTCAGAAAATCCACGCATTTTCTGAATTATTGCATGTACTCTATATAAAACTTATACACCACGCGTTTCTGTGGTGTATATGCATGATGACCCACTTGGGAAGTTGGAAGTACGCTGGGAAATTAATCATTCTTCATGTGTTTTTTTCAGCATCCCGCGTGGATTCATACTATAAACCATAGAAACGTGTGGTCTATCGCGTAATGTACCTGCAATCCATGAAAGGATGCTGGTAAGCCCTGAGAAAAGATGCATGACATACACTTTGAGGTAGTGAGGAT
>BLFK01000113.1:3573538-3588538 GCA_014634185.1 Astreopora myriophthalma | reverse complement strand
ACAAGTTTCTTTGTTAGCCCCTTGAACAAAAACTTCAGCACCGTTTTGAACGAACAAAAAATCCACAACAAAATCTCGAAATGCACCGTTTTCGCAAATAAGATACGGCCAGAACAATGATGAAGACCAAAACGGGACAACCAAAGTCCCACGGGATCGAGAATTAAGAAAACGCATTAAAGCACGAGGAATTAAACAAACCGGGGGAACAAGCCAACAATTTTCCTGACCCCAGTCGAAGGCTAAAGAATCTACACCCAAACTCCCAGGTTGAAAAAACAAGGAATAAAACCTGGAAACTTATTAACTCATTAACGGAATTAGCCAAAAAGTCAACTATAAAGGGCCCCCAAGTGGAATCAATAGCCCGAAAATAAGAATCTTTAACACACCAGTCGTCAAAATCAACAATTATTCGCAAATAGTGTGCGACTTCGTTCCCTGAACGCGGAATTCACCAATATCAATGCTAACATCGTGTTCCTTAGAGAGCAAAAAATTTTCATTGCCAGCTTATGCAGATGAACCTCGGTACTACCAGACTTAACAATAGCAGCAACACCCTGATTATCTGTGTACCACTTTACAAGACTCCCTTTGAGGAGGTGACTAAAACTCTGCAAAGCGTGTTTGACACACATGAGCTCTCTCCATGTTGAACTTTGTTTAATTTCTATCGCATCCCAGTCTTTGTGCGAAACTGGTCTACCGTTCATAGAGATGAACGCAGCGCAACCAACTGCACTGGCATCAGAATAAACCAACCGAGAAGGTAGCGTATGCTTCCTCCATATATAGATCTGCAATTCAAACTCTGCAATTGCTCCCGCCAAAATTTGAGTTCTATAAGCGCATCAGAGTCCAGAACAACCTGCGCATCCCAGCCATTTCCTGCATTCGATTAAACGATGCATGGCTTTAGTCATGAGCTTGCAAACATCACCCATGATCAACATTTGAGAATTCTCCCGGTAACACGAACAAGCTTCCTTGCAGAAACGCTCCTGCATGACATAACCTCTACCAGTTCGTAAAAAATTCGAGAAATCTTTTCTGGAGGTATAAACATAGGATTGTTTTTTAAATGCCCCAAAATACCCAGCCAGCAATTTACCTGAATGGGGATCCATTGACACTTACACCTGTTGGGAACAAACCCAGATTTAAAGAGATCAGACCTGACAAGCAATGAGTGCTCGTCACATTTCGAAAAACGTTGTGCTGCAGAGATGCCATCGTCCAAATAAACAACAATGCTGAACCCCTTGGAACGCAAATATCTCACTAGCGGTCTCATAACTTTAGAGAAAATATAAGGGCCCACAGAAATCCCAAACGGTAAAACCGTAAATTTGAAATACTTAGTAACACCTTCGAAAACCCACGAAAAACCCAAAAATTCTTGATCGGATTAAAAAAATCTCAATATGATAGCCCGATTTGATGTCAAACGAGCAAGCCCAAGCGGTAGGCCTGGCTAACAAACACTGAAGAAATGATTTGGCATCTTCGAAGTTAATCTTAGACTTCTTAACAAAGTTGACATGCCAGAGATCTAAAATAACCCTTTTCTTCCCATTGGATTGAACTGAAACTGACAGGGGATTAACAACCACCGAAGGAAAAGGACACTCGACAACCGAACCAACTTTAAGAAGTTCTGTGATGGCACTAACGACAAAATCAGAATAGTTCAAGGCGGAATTATTATTTTGTAGATGAATCGACGTTGGAGTGTAGTAAAAAGGGATCTTATAACCTTCTCTGATAATGCTGAGAATAAACTGGGAGGCGCCAATGCCTTCCAAGAATCGAACATTAATTCTAAGCCTGCCCTTAACGACAACACTATCACAACCCTCTAAATAATCCGCATAGCTACGTTCCAGTAAGTCTTTTTCTTCAAGGCCAGAAAAGGAACATAAATCTACAATCAATTTCGAATACTCATCTTTTCCGTGTCTGTTCAGCACTTGATCACTGTTTTGTTGGCGGTAGCGGTAGAGGTGCTTGGCAAGGCTCTATTGATGTGCCAGTGGCTGAAGTTTGGACAAAATATTGAATTTGCCCAGTGTCCGAATTGACCACAGGCGAAGCATTTATCGGAAGGCTGTGGTTGTCTGCTCCGAAATGGCTGATGACCTCGAAAGGACTGCTGAGGGAATTGCTGAGGATAAAAAAGGCTCACCAGCTGCAGAACGATAACTCTCGGCAGCATAAGATGGATCTTGAGAGAATTTGGAGCGGAATTGAGAAGTACTGCGATTTTGCTTTCCTGCGCGAAGCTTGGAAGGTGCCCTTCTTTCTGCCGAACGAAGTTTCTTTTCATCCTCCGAGTCGTCAGCTAATTTGTCTGATTCGTATTCTTCCACTGCCGTCCAACCAGCCGGACTCTTGTCAGCAAACCGTATGGCTTTGTTTCGTTTCTTCAGCAAAGTTTTGGCGTTCTCCAACTCCTGATTTACCCTGGTTAAATTCCCCTCCAGCAGAGAAGCGGATGCGGAATTAATAGAGTCTAACAAACTCAAATTGAATTCAAACTGCAACTTGTTACCTTTGAACTGAAAGCTGTTGGCGGCTTTCGCTGCAGTTTTCAATTTCTTTATCTGAGAGTCAGTCGCAAGTCTCAAGACCACGTTTAAACTCTGAAAAGTTCTTGTCAAGCTTCGAATCGAGAAGGCGGGAAACTAAATTTAACGTTTCTTCGCCAGAAAGGGCACTCTCTTGGCTAGATTGTCCAGGGTTAACGTCTAATGGCGGAAGATCATTGCCCGCTTCACTCATAATTGACAGAAATCTAACGAGAGATGCCGTCGAGTGGCCTTGAACTGCAAAAGAATGCCTTATATACCGAAACACGAATAGTCACGTGCTCTATCAAATTGCGAAAAGCAATGCTAACTGCGAATACCGAACACTCGAAATAGCACTACAAAGAAGCGTGCATTCCATAAGGTGAGAAAATACATAAGTCCTGTTTCACGCTTGTCCTAAATTTGACACATTCAGGTGCGTTCTGCAGAAAGGTGTGTTTTGTCACACTTCTTGATGTGTAACAAAGCACACGTTTAGTTGTGTTTCCAAGACCAGGCACCCAAAACTATAATTCTCAGTGCCATAGCATGGGGAGGGCCCGGCGGGGGGGGGGTCCCCCCCAAAAAAAAATTTGGCTAACACAAAATAAGAATATTCAAAACGAATTGAAGACGTGATCCTCACACTTTCTGGACAATTTCAGCAATTGTCTGAAATTGCTGCACAATTGAAATGGCTGAAATTGACAATTTCAGCAATTGCTGAAATTGTCCAGAAAGTGTGAGGATCACTTCTTCAATTCAGGAATCAGTATTGTTAACGTCACTAACAGCAACAGTCCTCAGGTTACGCTCATCCGTACGACGGCAGTCGTTATTTGAGCCCCTCCCAGGGGAGGTCCTTGTTCTCTTGTTCCCATTAAAAATTTGTTTGTGTTCCCTTGTTCCCAAAAATAATTCCGAACTTTCTCCCAGTATTTTTTTATCGCCAAAATGGTTTGTGTTCCCTTGTTCCCTGAGATATTTTGTCATTGTTCGCCTGTTCCCAAGTTCAAATTAGCCATGTTCTTTTTTGCTCCAAAACCCCTGTGAGGAGCTCTTATTTTCTTCTCCCCCACCCTTATTTTTCTTCTCCCCTACCCACCCCACCACAAAATGACAAAATGACTGAGTGGCCCTACGTGGGAAGGGTACAGGATATCGTGATTGGTCCATTCGTGCGGAAGACCGGGAAAAGAGCGAAACAAAACATGTTTTTGTCGACAGGAATTCTGCTCGTTCGTTATGCAGGAATTCACTTTTATGGAAATGAATGTTTTTTTTCCGGTCATTTGCTCGTATTTTCAGTTTCTAGGGTCCCATTAAGGAATCATGATGCGTATGTGATGTAGTGGCGTGTCCTTGCCTGATGTGATCGTATGGCTGTGTGAATTCCTGTTCTCGTTCACCTTTCTCGATAAGGATATTTGCACGGTTCATTGTCTGGAGAAAACATGGGGCAAGAAGGAGAACAAGCTGTTGACTTTACTATGAAAATTGCCGAGAGATCGGAGCAAGATTTGGTTCCCCTGAAGGAAGATTTAGCCGAATGGCTTTCCAGGGTTCTGAAAGAAGACATTACAGCAGACAACTTTATGGACCGTTTGGAAAACGGTGTGCTGGTTTGTAAACTGGCTCAAACTGTCCAAGCAGCAGCGCAGGATTCTTTCAAAACCGGGAAGTCGGCAAAACCCTTAGCTCCTTTCGCGTTTAAGTTTCATCAAAATGCTAAAGCTGGTACGTTCTTCGCTAGGGACAACGCTGCGCATTTCTTGCAGTGGTGTCGTCAAATTGATGTTCAAGATTCCGTCCTGTTTGAATCGGACGGATTGGTTCTTCAGAAGGAGCCAAGAGAAGTAATTCTGTGTCTACTTGACGTGGCAAGAGTGGCGGCCAACTTCGGTATCGAACCTCCGAAACTTATTAAACTGGAAAAAGAAATTGACGACGAAATCGCCGCTGACGAGGCGAAGAAGCCGGACTTGAAACCAGAGAGGAAGGACAAGAAAGTCCCGAAGGCAACGAGTATTGACGTTGAGGTAAGGGACCAATATTCTGCTCTGTATGTTAAGGGTCACTGTGACATGACATATTACCGTAGCGGCCCTTTCTCAAAGTGAATCAACATTTAAGTTTTAACTTAGCCTAAAACGTTTTAAGTAGTGTGGAAACTATCCTGCGGTTTTAATAAGTTTAAACTTACATGTTATGCAGCTATTTTGCCGCTGTGTTCTTTGTTTAAATGACGTGTTGCCACAACAGAGCATGGAAAATGCCTGTCGTTTAGGTTGTTATTGTTGAAATAATTAGAAGAATGTGTTCGTAGGCTTTTGTAGTGCCAGTATCAGGTGTCAAATATAAGCTTCAAAGAATATATCGAAATATTTAACGTTTTTGGCTTTGAGTGTTTTTTTAGATTGCAAAAGAGTCTGTCACGAATGTACTGCAAGAATCTATGAGCTTTCTTGAAAGTGATAAAGTTGTTATGTTGCAGGTTCATGGCACAGACCATGTTTTTGTCTCATTTTAATTTAATTTCATACTGATCAAGAGAATTTTTAATGAAGTCAGGTGAAACAAACCTATCAATGTGAAGCCCAAGGAGGGTGGCCTACCCACAGGAAATTCACTCAGAGAGCCTTCCCCTGAGTAGGGATTTTGACACATACATGTTGCCCCGGCCCTAGGGAATAAGAAGCTGAGAGGATCCCAACACCCCCCCCCCCCCCAAAAAAAAAACCTGGGGGCTTAACGTTGATAGGTGCATAATAAGTGGACCATCCCCCCTTCCCTTGAAAACCTTGCACCATGCTGGTGGTAGGTGGGGCAGGGAATTTGATGCAAAAATACTGTAGGGTTGTGGATGGAAATTTGAACCAGATGTGCAGTTGATAGTAGCCTGGGTCCAGAGGAATTTGTTCCCAAGGTCCAAGAGAGAATCCCATGTGGGCTAGTGAGTGAAGTTCCACTCTCTCTCAGAGCTTGGGAAAAGTTCCTCTGGCAGCCAGGGTAGATTCATAGCACCTCAGTTTGTGGCTTGTGGCAACATAGCTGGAGGATACAAAAACAAACAAACAAACAAAAAGAACTTTGTGAGCAGTGGCCTTGCCGGAAAAGAGTCGTGAGAATGGCAGAAAAAAAAGAAAGAAAGAAAAGGAAAGGAAAGATTTTACTACAAAGAAACATTGTAAAAGTGGCTCAGTTGGTAAGTGGAGATTCCAAGGGGATAGTATTGGGGATTTAGTGACTACTTGGCAATAATTTGAGGTTTTTGCGACATTTTTTTTTTCAGGTTGCAAGACTTGCTGCTCAGTACCATGTAAGGATTGAGAGAATCAAAGAAGGGAGATATGTTGTTGATGGAAAAATTAACATTTTTGTCAGGGTAGGTAGCTATATAAAAATGGAGAAAAGCTGTATTTATGTACAAAAAGTTTAGTTTAGTTGACAGAGAGAAAAGCTTCTATTATGAATTGGGAAATGATGTAAAATGATTGAGATCCTTTACAGACATAAAACTATATCACAGACTGGTATTCAAATCCCAGCAGTATGCAGAATGTTTGTCCTATGAACATAGCTGAATGGCCTAGCCCTCACGAGTCTGTGCTGTAGCTCAGTGGCAGAGCATCTGAACTAGTAATAAGAAGGTCGTGGGTTTGAGTCCTCTTCGGAGTACTCAGATTTCTTTCTGAGCAAGTGTGAAAAATTGAAGGAAAAAATAACAGCTCCTGACAAAGCTATAAATTCCTGTAACAGATTGAACAGAGCAGCTGTGAATTGATTCTGATTAGGTCTAAATCATTGAGAAAATGTATTGTCCTTTCAAATCCTGAAGCATGCAAAATATTACTCCACTAGAACAGTTTCAGTTGAGTGTTGAAGTAATAATTGTTAGGCAATTGCTTTGGTTTTGGTTTAACTTTTTGAACTTTTCATCCAATCAGATGTAAAAATAAAACCAGTTGTCACTCGTTTTGTCCTGCTTGGCACCAGCTGTCTTAAGTTACTTTCTTTGCATTCTGATCAGCTTGTAAAACCAAGCTCTGAGTTACTTCATTTTGTGGTTGGTTTAAGGATGTATTTCCTTGAGAGCATGATTGGCTTTGTAATTCGTTTATGACCCAACCAAAAACTGCTCTGATTCACCTTTGTTGATTTGTAGAAGTTTTTCTTTGTCTGATAGATTTTAAGGAATCATGTGATGGTAAGAGTGGGTGGTGGCTGGGACACATTGGAACATTTTATCAGTCGACATGACCCAAACAAGATTGGACGAATCTTGACTTGTAAGTCAAACTTGTACTATATATCTCTCTGTTTGGTCCCTTATGTGACGGCTGTTGGCAGTGAACATAAACAAGGTATCATAGTCCTGTGTCAAGTTTTTAGGTGACTGGGATGTTCATGGATGGTGAAACGGCCATTTTATGTTTTCCCAAGAAGACTGGTAACTTTGTTCTTGATAACCTTTTCTTTCTTTAACCCTTTCAGCCCCAAGGGGTGCCCCAGTGACGAGTAAAATCGTCTGGCGTTAGACAGAGTAAAATCTGTAAGTGGCACTACTGGGAGTTAAAGGGTTAATGCATTCTCCACCTGTGGCCTTCAATCTCTGACATCTCTGATAACTGGTGTAATTGGTAGGAAGGGGGGGTCATTATCATCACTATTATTATTATCATTATAATTAACAACAACAACAATGATAATAAACTTGCAGCTATTTTGTCATCATCATAGCACAAATAAAGATCAAACTAAGCCAGTTCATCTTCCTGTTACCAGTTAGTTATTAAGAATGATCCTGTCTCTTATTTTTATAGCGACACCTCAGTCTTGTGCGCATCATCATCATCACCATCATCTCGCAGGAGTGGCATGCTCAGCTTCAACATGAAGTCTTGATTATTTTACAATATCATCTTGGGAACCCTAGTTTTTATATTCCCAGGAGAAAAATTACCGTATGACAAAAAATTACCATCTGGGCCAAGTTGTTCGAGGCAGAGTTGGCACTAACCTAACCCTTGGTTAAATCTAATTAAAGCTTGTAGGTTTTATAGGATTCTGGTTGTGTTATTTATTGTGGGTTACCACTAACCTTGCTTTGAACAACTATGGTAGGCTCAGGGGAGTCTAATTCTGTCTCATCAAGTGTTACCATTATTGAAGCTTTTACAGTGTATATAAATATTGATAGATTGTTTCTACAGTATTTTTATGTGAATGTATGTGCCACACACACACGCACGTGCACACACACACACACACACACGCACAGAGTTTTGGAAGCAACTTTTTTCCTACAATCAAGGACCGTTCATACAAAGTTAGTCCAGGATTAAACCTGTCGCCTTGTTTTTGAGAAGTATTTGAAATTCTTGTCTCATTTTAATCCTTGTTACAAGATAATTATTGAAAGGAAAATATTTTGTGGCCTGGATATTTAGTGGGGTCTATGAATGCCAAAGTGCTGTATGAGCTACAAGTATAAAAATTTAAAAAATGTAAGAAATGGTTGGACATGAAGAGCTTATGTCCAAGGATATTTTTAAGCAAACAGCCTCCCTATTTACATTACCAGATGTACATTATTTTATTCATTAGCCTACTTTGTAGAATCATGCATTGTAGTTATTTAAAATGATGAAGACTGTCTTGCACAAGTTAGCTATCAGTTAAGCTAACCATTTGGTATCAACTGGGATAATAAGCTACATGTAAATTGACCACTGTAAAGAGATTCAATTAACATTTCAAGCATTAATTGTTCCTTTCATAAGAGTGGATTCCTTCTGCTGGAGGCATAATTGGCAGAACATCAGCTTTTGAATCTTTTATGTTGGCCAGTTTACTTTGTAAGGGACCTTTAGATTGGAGTATGAGTACGGGTTTTCCGTTCTGAGCATGTGCACCTGGAAAAATTTAGACCTCCAAACCTAATGCATGTGTTCAGAACCGAAAATTTTAACTCGTACTCGTACTCCATTCTAAAGGTCGCTAAAATCCCTGTTACAACTAAATTGTAAGTAATGTAAAAGTTTGTGAAATAAAAGAAAGGTCATCACTGAAATTAAAATGCCATCACAGTTGACAGAATAGATGTTGTTGTTGTTGTTGTTGTAGCAGTAGTGGTAGTGGTAGTAGCAGCAGCAACTTTATTTAATGAGGGTAATACATGACAGTAAAAACTGATGAACTAGTGGCCCTCAATCGTAATTATAATATTTAGGACTACAAAAATAGACACGACGAATTAGAATTTAAAAATGCTATAAGATACAATCTTAAGATCACATTAAGATTTAAGAATATAAAAACATTATACACATAAGAACCAAGATAAAAAATATTTTTAAGACCATTGTTAAACGCACCTATGGTGTCCTTCTTTCGCATGTCAAGAGGAATCCTGTTCCTTAACTTAGCTCCACGAACTCTAAAAGTACACCCCCCCCCCCACCCCCTTCTTTGGTTTCTCTATTATACAATGAACATACCAAGTTTAACCTTCCATAATGGCTAGCTCTACTGATGCTTCTGAGATCTGAGTTTCTAGGTAATAGTTTCGTTATATAGTCTGGGCGGTCATCTTCATTTCTTATGGGCCTAAATATTAAACTACACTGTTGAAGATTAACTTTGTCCATAAAGGGCATCCAATCAAGCCGTCTAAAAAGGTCTTTACTCCTCTCTCATATTTGCATGTAAAAGTACGTGAGCTGCCCACTTTTGCAGTTTAAATACACATTTCGCATTCTCTTCCGTTGCTGTGGTCCATGAACAAGATCCGTACAACAAAATGAAACAAAATGGCTTAATCAATGCATTATAAAACAGCTTGCGCCCAGTGAGGGGCAAATTACGCTTTATCTTTTTAAGTACAGAAATCCTTTGTGCCACTTTCTTGCAAAGATCATCAATACGTTCTGTATAATTTAAGTTGCTGTCTAATGTTACCCCAAGTAGCTTCTGTGAAGTGACTTGCTCAATCTCGCTACCGTTACATGCAATTTTGAGAGTCTTGTTTGAAATTTTCTTCTCCAAGTGCCTACCAGTTACAAGCAGAGTTTTTGTCTTAGAAGTATTTATCAGATGTCCAATCAAATATCCTGTTTATGTCTTCCTGCAGTTGCTGCTGTACTGCAGGTAGATCTGAAACTGCAGCAGAGGCACTTAACGTAGTATCATCTGCATAGATATCAACAATTGACCAGGAAACTGCCAGAGGAAGATCATTTACAAAAATAATAAACAATGGCGGCCCCAGGACCAATCCCTGGGGAATGCCATGTGTTATTAACCTGTGTTCAGACTGCTCGCTGTCCATAACAACTGACTCGTTTAAGTAGTTCTCAAGTAGGAGGAGTTCCTTTCATGCTACACCATATGCCTCAAGCTTTGATAAAAGGATACCATGGTAAATTAAGTCAAAGGTTTTTTTGTAGTCAACAAACACAAGCCCACTGACATGATGTTTATCCGTGTCTGATAATAACTGATCAATTAAGCGAATGAGGACTGTCTCAGTGGAATCCGATCTTCGAAAACCGGACTGCAAATTGTGTAGAAAGTCACTTTCTCATGTAATTGTACAGGGCTTGGTGGATATGTCTTTCAAAAAATTTTGAAAGCAAAGGGAGCACAGATACTGGGCAATAATTGTTCTTATCATCTCTGCTACCTTGGCCCTTGTACATAGGTGTAACTTTAGCCGATTTCCACACAGAGGGGAAAGTACCTGTATCAATGCACTGATTTATAAGGTGACTTAGGGGTAAGGAGATTGTGGGGGCAGCTATTTTAAGTATTTGTGCACCAAGTCCATCAAGCCCCGTGGCCTTGTGGGATGGCATGCTTTGCAATGACCTCTCGATATTTGCTGGTGTGATATACATGTATGGGATAGTGAACTGTGCCTTGCTGTCATCCTTTCTTAAATCCTTTACGCCCTGAAGAGTGCTACTTTATCCGAAGGTAGATTTCAGAGCAATTCAAGGGGCTGCTTTACAAACCAAAGATTAAGCGCTCCACGATGTCCAGTGGACTTGTTATCACTTGGTCTCCATCTTTCAACTAACATATGGAAGCATGATTGTTCACATCCTGTCTAGTTAGATTTTTAATAAGACCCCATAACCTTTTGCAGTTCTTTTTATTTTCAGCAAATTGGTTTTTGAAATAATGCTCTTTGGTACTCCTAATTAAACTAAGATATGTCCAGTACTTCCTTGCATAGCAGCTCACTTGCCTCATTGTCCTGCCTGTGTGTCTGGAATGGTGGGTTTTCATAATAGGCCACGTCATTGGGCTCATTAACCTGAGACTGCAATCCATACTTTTTCTGAATGATGTGCATGCTACCTTCTGCCCTTCTTGGATTTTGCTTATGCAAAAGTTTAAGGGGCAGAGTTCAAGTCAAATGGGACCAGCTCTAGCCATGGTTTGCCCAGCTTTTTTCAACTGTTTCATAAAGAGAATGCTGGGTACAAAATTCTGACATGCTTGTCCCTGAGACCAAGGAAAGCAAAGGATGAAGAGGACACAAAAACCTCTGGGATGAGTAGAGGTTTCATCACCTTTGTTTACTCTTTTCAGCTCCTGGTCACATTGAGAGGCATGATTATTCAAAAAACAAAACAAAAACAAACAAACAAAAAAACAACTAAAAAGTAAAACGATATATGTATATTTCTAAGTAAGCTCACTGACTAGTTGTAATTTATTAAATAAAGCTAGTTTCCCAACATAATTAAATCATCAAGCCTGTCTCATTATCTTGTAAGACTTGAGCTTCATAATAAATAAAATAATAAAGACATGCACCTAGCTATATTAAAAACAAATGTAGTGGTGCTCTATTCTAAATGGCTCTATGTGCCATGGCAGATCTTGGTTTCAGTACGCAACTGAAGTGCTGGGGGCACAGAAAGCCTATGTTGTATATTTCTTAAAAAAAAACAAATTGCTCAGATTTTTTGTGGCTCAGATTTTGCATGCAGTCTTGCAACTGACCAAGAAATTACTGAACATTCTGTTGTTTATTTCAACCATTTGTCCCTCATTTTCATGATATTAGCCAATGGCATGCATGCAAAAAAATGACTTTTTCCATGGTGGCGTGTCTTTTGTTGTACGGTAAAGAAAAGAAACCGTTTCTGTGAACAATGAGATCAGCACACCCCTGGGGATAAAATGGCTGTTCTTGCCATTCTTGACTTTTCTTCGTTGACACTTTTTTTTGTTGTTGGTTTTCAAATGTTTAGACTTTTCCTGGCCCTGGCTATCTGCCCCTGGATCTCTGAGGCAAGGCTTACAAAATCAGCATCTGTGTAGCATGTTACGATGATAATTATTCCTAATTAGTGGGCATTATTTCCATCAAAGTACTATTAAATTGGTTATTAGACTATTCCATGTTGTTATTATTATAGTGCTGTACATGTAATGTTAGTAACATAATTCTCCTGACACTCCCTAAATAATTGAGTACAATTATTGTACGCAATGCAGGAAACGTACAGTACATTAATATGTCTATAACCATACTAAACCCCTCTTCCTGTCCTCATGTGTACATGTGGTCATTTATACAGTATCAGGACGGACCAAAAATTCATAATGTCTTACTCTGGCTCTCTGATTGTCAATGCACTGTGACTTTGACTGTCACATTTAAAGTTTACCGAGATTTGGCTTAAAGCAAGATTACCAATGAACACTTATGACTAGATTGAAGTAGTATCACACTGTATACATAAATTATATGAAATTTCTGCTGTAACATTTTTCATCCAACAGTCCACTGCAAATAAAAAAAAACCTTGTTAAAAAAAAAAAAACGTTTTAGGCAACAAAGTCAAAATAAATGGGACAATCAGCCCTGTTCCCAGGTTAAAGTTTTTAACCTCTTGGTGCTTAAGAGGTCCCCAGTGTGAGCGACAAGTAAATAAGTGCATTAGCCAGGGTAAAAACCATAAAGTCACTGTTGGGAGTTGAAGGTCAATAGGGACATTTTTGCAAGATGAAGAGGTAGTTAACCGTATCGTTATGGAGAGTAAAATTAATCCATACAAGTCACTATTCGGAACTTAGAGGGTTGAGGGTGCAGAGCATCGATCCGAGTGTGTGTGTGCATGCCAAGGGCTGCCAATGGGGACAACAATCTGCAGTACTGTACCTGAAGATATATATAACCTTATGAGGGATGAAACACACAAGAGCCAGTGGGTACACATTGACTCAGTATTGTACCACTCACCTACTTCACAAAATGGTTCTGTTACTATTAATATTAAATATAATGAAACCAGTTAGACCTGTGATATACAGGATACAAAATTTGTAGCCTGTACATTACAGGTCTAAGGTAGTTCTAACTTATAACCTTTAATCCTCCTTCAGTTGAACCCTGCTTCAAAGCCTCTTTTTCTGCATCCTCTCTTCTCTTCTGCTGTCGTTTAAGTCTTTCAGGGTCCTTTACCCCACGACTTTCTGCCTGTTGAGAAAGCAGGTGTAGATTAGTCCCTCACAATGAAAAAAGGATGAAAAAGTGGTGAAGTTTTTTGTTCCCTCTGCAAAGCCAGGCCAACAGCAGGTAAAGCCTGATTTCAAATAAGTTGGTAAGAATCTTACCATCATGTAGAAAGAATTCTACAGTTGCTTTGATGTTTCTGATATTGCCTGTGATGTCTATGATCAACCCAAGATGACTACAACCATATTCTAATCCTCCACCCACAACAATATTACAGCCAATTCACGTTGACTGGTCAGAATTCACAATTGGGTTGATTGAATGCTTTACAAAGCAAAACATCACACACTGACAGGCAAGAATTGTAATCTCATGTCAACAGAATGAATGCAACACTCAGCCTGCATCTGCTGTATTGACTATGACCTTTTTCATACAGACGATGATCAGGAGATTTAAACACTTTCACTCTCATCCTTTGAGACCCAGGGGCAGAGTGTGAGGGCTGGGGGAAAGTCTAAACGGGTACAAACAAAAAAGGTAACGAAGAAAAGTCTTGTTCCTGATTGTTCTTGTTGCCTTGTTTTTACCATTTTGACTTCCTCACTGCACTATATGCTACTGGGTCAGTCTCAAGAATGTTTCATTCAGACCTGTTGCTGTCGTTTTAATGCAGCTTCTTCTTGTTGTCTTCTTCTAGTTTCCTGCAAATGGGTTAAACAAAAATTGAAGCAGTGTTTATAGACATGGCAATAACTGGCAGACATCATTTTACAGCATTACCGACAACTACTTAGCCTTCTTAAAACTATCCAAGAATATCTCTGACAAACACTAGGCAACAATGCTTGAATTTGGGTAGCACCAATAGCCAGAATCCAGAAACCAGAACACAGAAACCAAAATCCGGAAAAAAGTTTCCTACAACTTTACAAATATTTTGTGCAAATGTTTATCTCACTTCAATTTTTTAAAGGTCACAAAAAACATTAGGGCTTAGCAAATGACCAACAAACCCAAGCCACCAAACTGGCAACTTTCGCCGCAATCTAACTTGCAAACTTTTTTTTCTACTCGCCATGGCAACCAAAACCGTCACAGCTTGGAGCGCTGTTCATCCGTTTAGTTGGAGGTTTAACATTGATGTCACCTCATCTTGACTTCACATTCCACCTGTGTATTAAAGTTCCTGGGTTCCAGATTCCAGATCCTAGCTTCTAGTGCTGCCCCTCGAATTGCATTTATATTATCAATGTGACTTTCAGTAACAAACAAACAACAATCATGAACAACAATCATGAAACAAACAAAAATGAAATACCATATGCCAACACCATTAAAATTAATCTAAACGGCATTCGCGTTGGAGTATGAAGGATGCTAGACCAATGAACATTAACCATGGCCTCAGTGCCTGCCACTGGTCTCAAATATGGAAGTTATGACTTCTGTATAAAATCAATAATTATTATGGTAACGACTTTGGGGCCGTTTTCTTGTTCAGTTCGGCCATTTCATGCCAATGTTCGACTGCTGTTGACAGTGTTTTTTTCCTTCATCATTATTTTCTTCACTCACTACTACCCACCTTTCATGGTTTCCACAGAGAGAAATTACATAGAGCAGACATTTACGAGTTTTAATAATACTCACCGGGTCAGGATTTTCGACTTCTGGGTGTGGACTTAAGCAATCTAGACAACTGCCCATTATCAAAGACAAACACCCACAAACATAATTACATGTATTATGGTGGAAATAAAATTTTGCAAGTCAGAATGCATGGCACAATCAAATCTTTGTGTAAACCACCACGAACTGTCATACAATCAAGCACTTGCATTATGACTCGTGCCAGGCCGCACACGAGTCTAAATCTGCGCTCAGGTCGTGCTCTGTCGTCAGGAATGTTGGTTCCAGCACTTTTGTGCAAGCTCTAAGGACAAATCC
>BLFK01000113.1:3559387-3569601 GCA_014634185.1 Astreopora myriophthalma | reverse complement strand
GGGGGGGGGGGGGACTCCCATATGAAACAGACAGGGATGCTCATCGTCTCTCTTAGGGGTGTAAATTTTGGATTTTGGTCTCGCTTAGGGTGTTCCGGGCAAAGCGCCAATATTTTATGCCGCCAAGGTCTCGTTTAGGGTTCCGCGAAGAAACACAGAATTACGCGAAGAGAAACAGGAGTCAAATTTTCTTTTTAGCTTGTTGTTTACCGCATTACCTCTGTGATTATAAATCAAAGATTTATACAAATAGTAGAGAACATTACAATCCGATTAATGAGTGACAATAAAGGAGGCGTTATTACAAGATGTTATTGCAAGCGGTCTCTTTTAGGGGTCAAAATTTGCTTAAGCCACACCCGGATTGGTGTCCTTTAGGGGTCACAAAAAGCTTGAGCCACGCCCAGATGGTCTCCTTTAGGGGTTAAATTCAAAATTTCCGACCAGCATCCCCGTCTGTTCCCTATGGGAGTCCCCCCCCGGGCTATCAGACTGATAGTTCCGAGACATAAACACTCTATTGTTCACCACTAAATTTTCTTTCACACGGCAGTTCAAAAATCATATTGAATTTTTTAACTTTTTTAGATTAAAGCCGTGAAAGCTAAACGTAAATTTTGAAAAAGAAAACAAACAAAACCCTCTCAATACAATTTCAGTTGTTTACTTTCTATAAACCCGCTTGTCTACAGAAATATTTTCACGGACGACTACTATCCATCCGGGTATTTTCCTCGCACGGGCACTATGGGCTGATAGTGTCTCTCCGCGGATGAACACTATGATCAATTTAAACCAATAAGAATCAGAGAAAATTTAGTGGTGAACTATAATGCACGATGGTGAGCAGCAAAAAGCCGTTGTTCTGAACAAAAATGGTTTCTTCAAATCTTAAAATCAATAAAAACTGGAATGAATTCGAAGGTAGTATGTGAGTGGATTTCTACGAAAACAATTACACCACTCATTCTTGTTTTCTATGAGTCACAATTAATAGTCAACTTGGCAAGTAGCACCTAGTTGACTATCTATTGACTCACAGAAAACGGGGAGCAGGGTTGGCGGAGGGGTGAGAGCACTCGCCTTCCACTAATGTGGCCTGGGTTCGATTCCCGGTCTCGGCGTCATGTGTGGGCTGAGTTTGTTGGTTTCTACTCTGCTTCAAGAGGTTTTTCTCCGGGTTCTCAGGCTTTCCCCTCTCCACAAAGCCAACATTTGATTTGATTTGTTCTGATTTCAGTTGATTTGTAGTCTCCCCAATTAGTGGAGCACTCGTGCTCAGCTAAATAATCTGAGACTTACATAAAGTGATTATTATTATTATTAAAGTGATTATCTATTGACTAATAGAAAACTTGAACTCATAGTGTAATTGTCAAATAGAGTCAACATCAATATTCTGACTGCTATTTAGTCTATCGTTTTCACTCAATATCTTGATAACAACATCACGTAGCTAGGAAGACTGCGCCCCCTGTGAAACCACCAGTTCCAGGACTCAAATATGAAAAGAAAAGGTGGCTCAAGTTTTTTACAGCCTGAAAAAGGTTAAAACTATGTTGGTCACGCAAACTGAATTTCAAACAATACTGTTAACAATTACAATGCGAGACGAAAGAAAAAGATTCTTGGCACTGAAAAACTTACTCCGTATTACCTTCCCGTTTTTACTTTTTTTAAACAAAGCAAATCATATAGTCCATCCCCTTTCTTGTAAACTGTGATTTAAAATGCTTGCTCCTACTAGCTACATTACAATAAATTTTCTTTTCCAAATGAATTCTCTGTTGTGTGAGTTTTTTTCTTCCTGTTTGGAATTTTAAAAGTCCATTGACACCGACTATTTTTCCGGAACAGTAAGAGATAAATTTAGACTGAAAACAAGAAACATAAAGTGTGCATTTGTTTGGGGCTATTCCTGTTCCTGTAAGGGATTCAGAAAATGAGAGATGTTTAGAAGTAATTATTGTATTGTAAGCGTTACATTTCAATAAGCTAATCCCCCAGAATAAAACCAATTGATTTTGCATAAAATAAATAGTTCTTTGACAAAGCAGGACCTTGGGAAGCAGTGCCTGGGATGCGTCTCCTTTCCTGTAAACAAGACCTCTTCCACAGAGCCAATTCAAATGATGAATTTCTTAATGCCTACTTCTAAAGCCCCTGAAATATTCAACTAGATCCACTGTAACGATTCTGCAAAACACAAGAAAGAACACAATATTTAATTGATTCAATCCTAGTATCTGAATAAAAATTGATAAATGACTTTATTTGAATAGGAATGCAATGGATGTATACAGAACAAGCAATCAGAAATCAGGGGTTGGGTGTGTGAACGTGTGTTTTTTGGGGTAGGGGGGGTTCAGGTATGAAAATGTAGCAAGTCAACCTCCCAGCACTTTTTGGGGAATAACAATGGAGTACTGTCCTGAACAGAAATTATATCTACACAAGAAAACAGAGGTAGTGTTAAAACATTACCTGTAATGTTCCTATAACCCCTGATGCCATGCTTGACAACTGAAATGAAAAAAATAAATAAAATTACAAATGGCACTTCACTCAATGAAACAGCCATATTCTCACAAACAGTCAATTTATTAAAAACAATCCAATCACCATTTTTGGCATTACTGGCATCCTCTACTGCCCATTTTGAAGTGTCCATTTTACTATGTTTACTATAGGATATACCAACTCTAACTGAATATGACAAGTGTTTTCAATTCCACAAAATAATAATTGGGGTTCTGGGGAAAAAAACAATGCGACATTTGGCGTGGCTTTTAGGTCTTTTAGGTTTTTAGGTGACCAGAAAAGCTTTCCTTTGTTACTTTCTTCACATCACTTGGGATTGCTAATTCCATAACTTATAATAATTCCTTAACTCTGTACTGCATGAAATTTGGCCGCAATTTCACAAAATGACCAAACACACTAAAAAAACCTACTTATGACGTTATTGCCCTGAGCCCTTCAGTTGTTTAAAGCATGCAAGAAGAATGAGACCTGAAAATCGTGATACATGTTCAGTGAACTCTGATACTTGTTTTGCTTAACTACAGACTCTCATGTACAGTCTGTTTTAAATGCCGACCTTTCCAGTAACTCTGGCCATTCCATCCTTTAACTGTGCAAGATCAGCAGATGAAAAGCTGCCAGAAGCACCTAAGAAACAGATCACAAAATGAGAAGGTCATCAGACAGGGTTCACACCCTTTTGGGGGTAAAAATACAAGGACTTTTCAAGGACTTTCAAGTATACAATTTTCATTAAGTGGGATGCCACAGGCATACCACATACAAAAAATCAGTCGCGCTCCATGCCTCCAGGCGTCTTGTTTTTCAAGGACTCAAAGCAGTGCAAAATGAAACCATTGGAATAGGATTTTACCAGTCTTTTTATACTATTTTGTGTTGTTACTTCTTTGTGAAACACTTTCGTTGTCTTAGCCACTTGACAATCTGGGTTGGATGCAGTGTGCAACAAACTTCAAGGACTTTCAAGCACCAAATGCAATTTTCAACGAATTTCAAGGCCTTGAATTTTAGTTTTGAAAGACTTTCAAGGACTTTCAAGGCACGTGTAAACCCTGATCAGACAAGCAGTGAAGTTTTAACTTTTCTGAATTTTGTCTTAGTTTTACCAGGTTCATTAATAAAACCATGTCGCCTCCACAAAGAAGTTCAACACATCACTGTGACATTGCAATTGACAAAACTTGAGCATAAAACTAATTATTTCCTTAAAGTATAGGTATAGGTATAGGTATAGGTTAGGTATAGGTTTATTAAAGATTCATATAGCAGCCTCTAAGGCTGAATTGCATGAAATTACAGTATAATTGTATAAATACAAATTCTAAAAAATTTATGTAATATATGCTATAGATACTAAAAATATAAGTTCTAAAAATTTATAAACATAATAACTAACTAATACTAAAATGAAATAAAAATAAAAAACTGCTCAGTAGCGTTTGCACATTGATGTTATGAAAGTTGATGAAAAACGCTTGGTGCGCGTGGCTGGATTGACAAATTTCCGCGGATTACGAAGGTTATATTTACAAGTGTACGTTGGTGGGAGGAGTTGATGTAGCTTGTGATCTGGATTGTTTACAATGGATTCGAAAAATTTGTTGCATTGATTTGAACGTCTGTGTTCTAAAGATACCATATTGTACAACAGTAGGCTTTCGCTGTTTCTGTCCATGTTTTACTTGATGTTATTTGCATCGCAGTTGAACAAAATAACACACAAAATTTCTTCTTTGGGAGAGTTACATAAATGCCCTGATCATGGTCTTCCTTGTCTTCAAATTAATGTTTCGTCTACACTGTCTGATTTTTGTTACTGTTTGTGAAATCCCAAATCCAAGTTTTTGAACAATAATATTTCTTTGCTATCACTACACTTTTTTCACATGGATGTGAACTGTGGTTTGAATTTATCCTTGGTTTAAAAATAATGTTCTATTGTTCCAGATTATTGTAACTTACACATAGCTAAGACAATGGAAAATGAAAATTAGTGGTTTACAAAAATTTGAACCAGAAAAAATGTAAACCACAACAGACATACCTCACCATACGGTTGTCAATCTCAGGGTTCATACTCTTTTGAGAATTTTAAATTCTACCTTCCATGAATTTCCCATGACTTTTTCCAGTTTCCCATTCCCAAGTTCACTCTCACTTTCAAGAATTGTCAAAATCATCCTTGTTTTAGGTATGTCCAGACATAACTTGCCCTTATTTTATTTTGTCCTTGCTTCAACAACTGCAATAATCTAAAATTCATGACTTTCCACAACCAACAATTAAATTTCATGACTTTCCAGGCCTGGAAACTGAAATACCCTAGCTTTTCCACGATCTGTATGAACCCTGAATCTGAAAGACCATGCATGTCTCACCTGATTTGGATGATCTATCTTCATTGCCAAAGAACTCTGCACTTGACAAACTGCTGGATCCTTGATAACGATCCAGTCGAGACTTGACTGTATACTCTTCCTAACAATACAGAATGAAAGATAACTTATCACGAAATGAAAGTTCTCCATTACTGACTTGACAACAACATGCTGGTAAAAACAACAGTATTTGCTGAGCCAATTTGCAAGAGGGAAATAATATTATTTCTGTTAATTTTTTTCTTTCACCCATGCAAGGTAAAAGGTGGCCGCTAAAAATCAGTACAACTTCTGGAGGACTACTGTTAGTAAACTGAGAATGTAGCCCATCGACAGCCCATGGGCCTGCTTCTTGATGACTGCTAAGAGAAATAAAAAAGTTGCTAAGAATGGTTCCAAATGTATTCTTTCAGTTTGGTTATACGTTATTGGCATTATTTTACTTAATGAGTATTGTCAAAAAATGTACTGCAATGAGACCTGAGACAAAAGAAGAACTCAAAGCAAAAGGTGTGTTTGGTCATTTCGCAAAACTGTGGCCAAAATTAATTTTGTCCAGTGAATAGCAATTAAGTAATGGAATTATCTTTAGAATGAGGTGCAAAGAAATTAACCAGGGGAGGGGGGGAATGGGTACAACAGGATGAAAATATGAAAGCATAGGAAAGTTCACCGCATAATTTTAGTGCACCTGACTTGGTGGAAATTGGCCGCAATTTTGTGAAATGACCTAAATACCCAGCAAAGTAATTTACAGTAGGATGTTTATTTTTGCCCTGGCTGCTTAAATTGGACTTGCATTCATTCATTTATTTTTTCATGCTTTATCATTTGTCAATGTACAAAAAAAAAAAGGATTACAATGTATTTACATCTATTGGTGCCATTCATGTGAGCTACTTGACTTACTTGGTCTAGATTGCCATAGAACTGGGCTGAAGAAATACTCTTGGCATTTCCAAACTTCCTTTGAGCCTCACCTGATTAAAAGAAATCAAATACATCAAATATGGTATTGACCACTTCATCAACCCTTTATCTCCCAATAGCGCCACTTACAGATTTGCCTCTGTCTAACGCCAGACCATTTTACTCGTCACAGCGGGACCCGTCGGGGCTTGAGGGGTTAACAACCTCTCCGTCTGATCAAAAACTGTCCCCATTAACCCTTCCAATAGTGCCACTTATAGATTTTACTCTATCTAACGCCAGACAATTTTACTTGTCACAGGGGGACCCCTTGGGGCTTAAGGGGTTAGAGGGTAAGTACTTTCAGTTTTACAGCAGTGAAAATTGAAAAAGGCTTAAAGCCAGCTACAGTACATGTAATTTGTCCTCCTTTAATCAAATATGGTATTGACCACTTCTTCGTTAAGTACTTTCAATTTTACATTAGTAAAAAATTAAGCCAGCTACAGTAACGTGTCCTCCATGTAAACCTTCGCAATGCCAAGGTCCACTGTCTGAGTAAATGAAATCAAGGCAATGGGAACTCAAAAAATTCAAGAGGCAACAGAGCATTCCTTCTCTTAAATACCATAATAAATAAACTACTGTGTACCTGAATCCAAAGGCTCTGGGTCTGTTTTCCTGTTCGACCTACACAACAAAACAGAAATCTAATTTATAACTAAAAACTACAATAAACAAAGGAGAGGTAAATGGACAGTATTTGTATAAAAAAAATAAAAATAAAAAAATTCTGTCAACGACATAGATCCCTCAACTGGAGTAATGAAATGATAACCTACCTTTCTTCACGACTGGATCTCCTCTCACTTGTGAAGGTTAAGCTGTCTTCATCTCTGATGACATAAATAGAAATAACCCTAAATCCAACGGCATGCTCTACACAAACTGCAATTAGAATCAAATAATTCCATGGCAGAAGGCATTTCATAGTGTACATTGAACATGTACCTATCTTGATCTCTGTCCCAAGAACTTGATCCAAAAGGACTGTCATACCTAAAAATACAAAATATACTGACATTAAATTTCTTATGTAATAGTGAGCTCATGGAGAAGGACATTTTCTCAGTTAAAGTTAGAGGATAGTTCATTTGAATCACTTAAAAAGCATTTCATGCCACTTTCGCAAAACTGCTGATGTGAAGCCAATACATGTATTTGCAAATTCATACATGCATGTCTTCAACTGCAAAATAAGTATTGCCCAAAGTCCTCCAGTAACCACTCTCACTTGACTCCTGTCTGCAGTACAAGATTTTTATCCCCAGACACAGTCTAATACTTACATGGGAGATGGCTCAGTGAAACTTTTTCCATCCATGCCATAACTAGGAAAAAAACATTCAAAATGAAAAGATAGAAATTTAAAACAATTTAGACCCTATTACGTATTTTCCAAATAATTATTCTCTGAGTAACTTACCTTGATTTCATAATAAAGTAGACACTACATGCAGAAGTGTGTGTTTGTGATGCCACGCTATGTATAAGTACCATTTAGTGTAAGAAGTCACTGCTGAAATGCATGCCCCGTCTTGCCTGGTCTAATTTTCAGACTTATGTATTTGCACGCATTATTGACCAAGTGTGAGGTCAAGATGGCTGGATATTGGCCAAGTTCTTTTCTTGCCTTTTTATGGACCGAGACGAAGTCGAGGTCCATAAAAAAGCAAAAAAAGAACGAGGACAATATCCAGCCATCTTGACCGAAAAAGCTTGGTCAATAAAGGATTTATTATATGGCTTTTGGGGAAATTTTTATTGCAGGAAACGGCGGGTGGTCCCGAGCGGGCAAGATAGCTCCATCTTGCCCGCTCGGGTAGCCAATCACAGCACACGATTTGGTTCATCTTGCCCACTCACGGACCTAGCCATATAATAAATGGTCATAGCGATCAGTGAACCATAACTTGGGATCCCCTGCTTGGCTCCTCTAAATATTGGCCGCAATTTCACTAAATGAACAAACCCACTAAAAAGGTCAGTTAGGACGTTTTTGCTCTGAGCCCTTCAATTTGTTCTTTCTACTCTCTATTACATTTTGTTACAATAACATCAGTAGAGAGGTTTTGTTTGAACAACAAACCAATCCTTGGCAACCATTTCTTGTTTTGTCATGCAAGTACACAGTGTACATGATAAAGATGTGAAATAGTGAGAAATTTAACCCTTACCTATCAAAGAAATCCATACCAGAGTGAGAAGACACTCTAAGCTTGTCTGCAAAAGAAGGCTGTGTTTTTGTTGGTTTCACTTGCTCTACCGTCTCCATGGCAGCAGACGCTGAGTGTCCCCTGCTTGATGTGCTTGTACTTGCACCCCTCTTGTTCCCACCCACACCCATTCCCAGGCGCTCCAGCTGTGCTGCCTTCATGGGATCAGAGTGCCGCATTTTTTCCTCCTCTTTCTTAAAGTTGACTGGTTTGTAAGCCAGGTTTGGAGAAATGAGTTCTGCTTCAGCTTCTTTGAAAGTCATGAGTGCTGCTTTTTCCTTGTCTTTGTCCATCTGCTGGGCTCTTGATTCAAGCTCACTGAAGTTTGTAGTGACCTTCACGGAAAAGGAACCCACTCAATTAACATGAAAGGTACACATACTTTAAAAACCCTGGTGATAAACTGGTGCTCTTATTTTTACAGAAACTACCTTCAGTATGCCACCAATGATGTGGCTTCTCTTCTTTTCAGAAACGGAATGATAATGATCACAAACTTCCCAGGCAATGTCACAGAGAAAATTAACCCTTGAAATCCAGACAGTGACTTTATGGACTTTACTCTGGCTAACAGCAGATGATTTTACTCATCACTGGGGTACCCCTTGGGCAGGAAAAGGTTAAATATTTGTGATATACTCTGAAAATCTTGAAAGTATTCTTTAATGTTACACCTTTTGTTTCAGTCACAAGTTTTATTTGGTCCAGTGGAAGCAATAAAATTCTGCATTACATATGAACATTCTACCAACTTTTTCAAACACCTTTTCTGGAGGGAGGGAGGGAGGGAGGGAGGCAGGGAGGGAAGTGTCATGTCACTCATGCATCTTCATCTGTGGACAAGATTCTGAAGAGTACAATGTACCACTACTACTGTCAGTGGTGACATGCTTTAAAGCGCATGTAGTTCCCTCCTAGGCTCCTTCCCCTACAGTTAAGAACTAAATACACTACAAAATTATCATTGTGCTAACCTTTGTGGCACCCAGGCCGCCCTTCTTTGCTCCAAGCTATAGGATCACAACAGAAAACACTCTACATGTATTAGACCATTGTTTACTGCACATTCACAGACAAATTAATCAGGAAATTGTGGAAAGTGCTAGCAGACCGACACCAACAAAACAGACCATAATTTATTTGTGTTGTCTTGATTGGACTGAAACAAGCATGCATAATTATAGGCTCATGCAGGGAAAATCATTTTCATCTTAACAGAATCTCCACATCATCTTCCGATACCTGCTTGTTCCATCTGTGAGATTTTGATTAATGGCCTGTTGCATTATTTCACTGTAAGAGGAAAAGTCAAAATTTGTGACCCAAAGAGATAAAAAAACATTAACTTTCTGATAAACTTACCCCCTTCTTTTTAGTCCCAGCAGGCTTTCTTGTTCCTATCGTGGGTACACGGGCATCTGAAAGGTTGACAAAGAAGTAAAGTCTCTCAAAACACACAAAAATTGTGGATTCATTAACCTGCCTGTTCACTTTACAACTAGTCGATGCAAAAACACCACATTGTTGCAACTGTACCAACCTTGATGCTTCGGTGGAGACACACTCAAACCTTCCATATTCTTGCTGAGATCACTGCCTGTTGGGAATAAAGACAAAACGTGTTAACGTTGGTGTAGATGTACGTGTATCTGGTACATATCATGAAAGGTGTTGCTGATCATGGTTCGTAATGATATGGTTGACTATGTCTTGATATTATTGTTCGTCTCACGACTGTGTCATGATTGTAGTTGCAATGTTTCGACCGTTGCACTGTGGTTGGTGGTGATTATGTGTTTCAATCTGCGCTTGGGTTGTTGTTGACTGGAGGATTTTGATCCTTGTCGTTCAGGCTAGAGATCGTCCCCTCAGCAGTCTACCTTGGTACTTCTACATGTAGCTCTGCTTCCGTATACAGGTCATGCATCATGTACATTCCACGTGTGTACCTGGAATGATTGCATGTTTTGCTTCTTGTCTTCAAGGATTTGCTCATTCCCTAACCTTGGGCAAATGAGGAACAATTGAGCAGTCCTTGCTTCTCTGGAGCAAAATTTGCATTTTTCTTTCGCACTTAAGTACCTTTCACTCCAGGGAATATTATCAA
>BLFK01000113.1:3544676-3559377 GCA_014634185.1 Astreopora myriophthalma | reverse complement strand
CATGGTACCAGAAAATCCAGTTAGATCAATCATTACCGTAAACACCGGCACATAAGACACAGTATTTTTTCCAAAAATAATAGCTCTGAACATACCTCGTCTCCAGTTTTCTACATGTACATGTATCTTCCAGTTACTTGCCTGGTTACTAAACCATGTTCGTAAATGTATTCGAACAGCCCTCAGGAAATGCGAGATTATTTTCTTACAGTCCTTATTTTTTTTTATATTTACAGAGATTATTTTCTTACAGTACAGTTTCAAAAGTTTTCATGCCCAGGATTGACATTTTTTAGTGCATCATTTTACCAGCAATGAAAACGACAGCCTGTCTGATTGTCACTATGCTCGTTGAATTGGAGAACACTTTTGCTTTTCTGTGGCAAAGTGCAAACATACTTTTTTTAATTGAAATAACTTTTCCTCCCACATTTGAGTTCTCAAATTCGGGGTGTGGCTTATCTGCGAGTGCAGCTCATACGCTGGTATTTACGGTATCCATTTAAAGTGCAACCGCAAAGTCCTGCAATTTTTAGATAAACAGGGTGTCTGAAAACAAAGTAATGGAATGATGGTAAATTAAATTTACCTTTTATATTTGGTCCCTGAATCCTCAGTCGAGAGGTTATGTTGTCTAAAGAAGGCATTCTGAAGAAAAAAAAAAGGAGGTTACTACCAGAGATTAAGTCTAGGAATCACTTAAATGGACAAAAATGCAGTGTTGCAACTTAGGAAGCCCTAAGATATCAAACCAAACATGTAAATAACTTAGGATCCCAGAATAAACTGCAAATCTATTGATTCTGCTTGGGGCTTTTGCTGTAACAGGATAATACCTGACATCACTGAATGTTAAATTTAACACCTACAGTGACGGTTACCCAAATTGACCGAAGGTGGGGTGGGGTTTTACATCTGAGAAGGCCTACATGTGTAACCAAAATTTAAAAAAAAGAACATTTTGAAACAAGCTACAGCAGTGTTTTTCATTTACTGCTATTTAATTAAGCTTCAAAACATCAAATTTCAACATTTGGAACAAAATCAAGAAAGGGGCTTACAAAAAATTATTGTTTTGGGTTACTCAGATGGAAGTTTAATTAGGGGGGGCAAGCATCATGTGTTCTGACTGGTTAACTTGGAGGTGATTAGCGAAGTACTTTTCACCTCTGAGCAGTCAAAGCAAATTTCTGACCATTTGTGACCTTCCATGGGAAAACATACAATAAGGCTTACCCGTTCAAACAGGCAAAAATGAACAGATAAACAGCAAACAAACGCTTTTGAAAGCTGTTTGAACACTTTTTCTGAGTGTTCGAACGGGCAACAAAAAATGAACGGATAAGGTCAACTGTTTAAACAGGAAAGCCAATTTTACACACGGGTAGGCATAAGCGTTTGAACGGGGGAAGCTCATTATAAAAATAATTACGAATGGGTAAACGTTTAAACGGACGAACAAATAACATGTAACAATATTCAATGTGGACACAAACAGGTAACTGGCAAACAGCTGATTAACATTAATTCCCAAAGGCATGATTACTAACTCACTTTCAAATGCTTCCAACATGGCCTCCTTTTTGCCTTCCTGTGCCTTTTAAGTGCTTTAGAAACTCAAGAATTTGAAAATTTGGCCAAATATTAAACCAGAGAAGCAAGTCACAACAAACTCAGGTTGCCTTCAACAACTGATCATTCAGCTATTTTTTGGATTTAATTATTGGCCAAAAAGTTCGACTTTTTCTGAGCAAAAGAAAGAGACTAGAGAACTACGACTTCAAACTGCTATAGCGAGGTTATGTGACTTCCCCACACTCAATCAAAACAATAGTCATGTAATGTTTGCATTGTCCTCAAGTCCCAACGCAAGTCCCGACGGTCGGCTGCCAAGTCTTGAGAAAATTTTACGTGGTGAAATGCACGTAAATACGTTGGGGAATACACTGAATATTGAAGGCCTTGTGGTGCTAGTAATGTTGTACATGCAGAATTTACTTCCACTTCATGAAAATCGAACATCGATCAACGAGTTTGCTTGTCAACGATTGCTCACCATTTGCCTTGGTGCTGGATCAAGCCAGAGGTCATTCTGTGCAAACACTGAATCAACTAGGTGGCACAAAATAATTTGAATCATGCTCTACAATGCTCTGATTCACTTTGATGTCCAATCGTCCCTGGCATTTGAACGGTTTCGAACAGTACATTTCTTTGTACACTGGAACAAAACAACGAACGGAATGCCATTTATGAATCTCATGAATATTTGTTAAATGGCTGAATAAATTACCTGAACGGATAGAGCTACCCATTCAAATGTTCTGTGATGAAAAATGAACGGATAAATTAACGCTTTTTTTAAGCGCTTAAACGGCAAACGAACAAATAACAAATGGCAGAGGTGTTTTAAATGGCAAAGCGTTAGTGTTCGTTTTCCCATGGAAGGTCACATTTTGTCAGTGTATTAATGTCCGAAATTTTTGGTAAACAGACCAAAAAAATATATTTGTGGCTTGATAAACGGGGAGTTTATATAGTGATGGATGTCAAACAGAAGAGGAAGTACACTGTATTCTTGGGCAGTGGTTTGGCCACATTTTCGAGCAAATCATCTCTTGTACACTGAGCAGTACAAGAGGGAAAAAGCTTCTCCTTTGGTTGACAGTCATTGTTTAAAATCACCTGTGCTTAAGCTCCCTAATATCCACCACTATTCATCTACACTTCGGCAAAATTAATAATTAAAGGGCTGAGGGCAAAAACCTCGTGGCTTTTTTAGTTTGTTTGGTGATATTGTGAAATTGCAGTCAATGTGAATGATTTATTGATTGACTGATTGATTGGTAGGTAGGGAGGTAGGTAGGTAGGTAGGTAGGTAGGTAGGTAGGTAGGTAGGTAGGTAGGTAGGTGGGTAGAGCTTTATTTACCCTCGGATTTCAGAGTAGCTTTTACAGCTAATATCTCCAAGCATTTGCCCACCCAACCAAGAAATTACATACACAAAGGCCAGACCACAACACTGGGATCTATTTCCTATTCTTTGCAAACAGTGTGTGGGTTAATGAAATGATTATGAAGTGCGGGCTAGAAATCAACTGACGATATGATCAACTGATGATATGATCCTCACACTCGAATCCCGTTGGAGTCACTTGAATTTTTCAAGTGCATATGAGACAATTGCTTAAATTGTCCAAGTGTGAGGATCATATCGCCAGTTGAGTGTGTGGGTTCTTTAATGTCCCACAAAGTTATTTACAAACAAGGGCTGTGAGACTGGATCTATAGTTTATCATCGTTATCCGAGAAGACTAGACAGTCTAACCATTTACAGATGTCATTGCAAAGGCAGAACTTTCTCCTCAGTTATTTAAAGGCCCTGAGTGATGGTCAAGCTAAGGTTCGAACCAACGACCTCCCGCACAACGGTCCCATGCTCTAACTACTGAGCTAATGGGTCAGCGGGCGGCACGTGTAACTGATGTGTACAAAATAACGAAGGAAAAGAAAAATTCTGGGCCCTGCGGAAAAGGGGGGGAGGAGGTAGGGGCACAAGAGCAAGAAAATATGAAAATACAAGTAAAAAATTATTATTTTTTGCTGCTTTTCATCAGATTGCCCTAATTTTTGGTATAATTATAGCATGGGGAAGCTCACCCCGTAATTTTAGTGCCGTTGATTTGGTGGAAGTTGGCCGCAATTTTGCAAAATGACCTAAAAATCGCACAAAAGTCACTTACATTGTTTTTACTTCCAGCCCTTCATTTTTATTGTTAACTACTGGACACTTGCTGAATAAGACAGTGTACAGTGTAACAGGTCCTCAATTTACAGTTACTTGGTAATCTGGCTAAATCAGGATTCAAACTGTTCGTGTAACTGGGGAAAAATTAATATTTAAATTTAACTGGTTAGCAGGTCGTTTAAAGACACTAATAAATTTAGGCAAGAAATTGAAATCAACCAGCTGACTTAACAAAAAAGCCAAGACATCGACGGAGCCATGCATGTTTGTCCTTCCCGAACCAAATTCGGAGAACAATGTGAAATTCGAAAATGAGATAATTAAAGCTTCATTATAAATGACGTGTTCAGCTCGAATAAAAGCTTCTCGAACTCAAAGTAGCAACACGTGAAGATCTCCAGATTTTGGTTGATTTTAGATGATAATTAAATCAAATCAAATAACGAGGGATAACCACTGCGTGTTTGGATCGAATCTATTCCCTTCTATACTTAATATAACGGCTAGTTGGGATAGACAGTCACGTGTAATTGTTAGGATAAGTTGAGCTTTCTGATTTTACGCCTAAACTAGAGGGAATAGAATCAAGACCATACGTTTATCTTCGAAACGTCTTACCGCTTTCGCGTTGCCGCCAACTTGCATTGCCCTCAGCTGTAGCCATGTCCAATTTGTATCCAACTGAGTTGATCTTCAAAAAAACGATGCACCGTGAAAGATACGTAAACATATTCAACGAAGTTTTAGAAAAAACATAAGAAAATCCGCACACGCTAGAGGATAGATTCGGACCGTCACTAGAAACCAACAAATAACACTCGATCGTGTTTCATTGTCTTTCCCTATAAAATGACTTCAAGGAGAACACAAGTAAACAACGGCAAAAAGAGACTTTCTTCTTTACCTGATAAAGGTCAAGTGAACACCAAGAGATCGATGAACAGCGGAACAATCAATGCAAAGAAATACCCCATAAGTTACTGATGCCCACGTAGGATTGTTATGTCCGCAATCGAAGCAAGTCTGAAAGCAGTAAAAGATTCACAAGTCAACTAAGTGAGAAAACTAGAAAATACTTTTCAAAGAGATATTTTTACCTTGTTATCGGGGAGTGTTTTCAAGCGTTTGAAGATAGCGGCGATGTCCTTCTGATTCACTACTGCATCCGCCATCTTCCGTGGGAAGTTTGGAAACGTCACCATTAAACTTAATCACGTGATCAAACTGCTTTGCTACCAAGAAAGCTGGATACTAGTTAGCGTGCAAACGAGGCAATTGCACCCCGCCAAAGTGGCGGGAAAATGAAATGTGCTGAAAAAAAATATTTTGCCAAGATCGTAAAGGAGAAGCAAATGAATTAATGATGAATTGATTTACTTTTCCAGTTCCTTTGATGTCTTGGGCTTATAAGATCATGTTGTTTCGACTTCAAGGAGAAGGGTGATATTCTCGAGATGCAATCACATGCTCACAGTCAACTGAAGCATCATATTCCACAGCCTTTATTCAAGCCAACAGCGAGCTCGGTTAGCCATTCTCCACGAACCTCAGGATCATACTTTGCAAGTCCAAATGGCAACAAATCTGCATCTCATGGACACCAATTGAATATCAGACCTGTAAACTCACCTTCTAGCTCCTACTTTCGCCCAAGCACTCCAAGGCAGAAAGAAAAAGGTGGGCAGTATGATTTTGAAACGCATGACGTCTTCAACCCTTAAAATTTGCAATTAGTTTTCTCTTTCTTATCTTGAAAGTAAGTCAAAAGACCAGATTTCGGAATGAGCGGATCGCAGTTTTACAAATTGTTTTTTGGCCCGTAAACTTTTCGGGACTTTCGAGAAACGGACCCCTGTTCTTGATTCAAGCAATATGTATCCCCATATCGACAGAAAATGAGAAAGTTGAAAAAGAAAGACTACAGTCCGCAGAGAGAATCCAATCCCTTCACACCCGTCTTCACCAAGAAGCAGAGAAAATACGAAAATGGAAAACTTCGACAGAAATAGAGATCAAAGAAAAGGTAAGAATCTATGACTAATTCATGAGAAATAGTTATAGTTGTGATCATTTTAATCAAGTCTAGGAAAAAGTAAGCATAACAGTTGTGAATTGGATACTGGGCTGCAAAAAATAGCTTAGATTTTTTGGAGCAGGTTTGACACGGGTAGTGAGAGCGCTTACCTTCCATCAAAGTGGCCAGCAGGGTTTGATTTCTGCACTCGGCGTCATTAACGGGCTGAGCCGGTTTGTTGTTTCACCATTCTGCCGCAAGAGTGTATGTTTCCTTCGGGTAGGGCTCCACTTATCCTCTCCCCTCATTTGATTTGATTTCTATAGTGTCCTCTATTAGTACAGCTCTCTCATGATTAGTTGATCATCGCAATATTAAATAAAGTTCATGAATTATATTTAGTTATTTTTTATGAAAGAGCACTTTATTTCAGTCGCTTTATTTTTTGTCAACTATACTGAAAGAAATAAGGCGTTTGGATTTTGTTTGACGTACTCGTACATAATTTTCCCCGGCTTTCTTTTGTTTTATCACAGGAGAAAAAGCTCCAAGAAGCAGTACAAACGATCGACTCTCAGAGAAAATCTATTCTTGATTTGCAGGTACAATAAGACGATCTACTTTCACTCCACGTTAACTGAGTCGTTATATAATTCATCCATGTTCATCTTAAACCACAGCAGGTTCTTAAGTCGCAATATGACAAAAAAGTCAGTGAAAAGTAACAACCATACGAGCGTTGATTGAATATTGTAATTAATCAGTCAGCTATCTTTACACAACATCAGAAACTTTTAATTCTGATAGGAATACTAAACGAAGAAATTTTAAAAGTAGATGAAAAAAATTGATTGGCTGTTTTTGTGGCAGTTTCAGAATGAAAGCCTCAGCTCAAAGTTACAAGAAGAACTTGCAGGCAGAGAAGAAGTTGAACACAAGTAATAATTATAAGTTTATGTGTGCTGCAGATGAATGAATGAATGAATGAATGAATGAATGAATGAATGAATAAATAAGGCATTCATATACCCACGGCAGGCTCACAGCGCTTTACAACACTTTTGTGAGGGACTTTGACAGACTGCTTTTACGGCGCAAATGGAAGCCATGAGGTTCAAAATTTTTATTCGAACTAGTAGGAAATCACAGGGACCCTAGGAACAGAGTGACAGACCACTATAGAGTGTTTTCGCTCATGTGACCAGCAGCGAGATTTTGCAAACAAAAGGAAGAATTTGCATAAAAATAGAGTTCAATTTGACTCCTCTAACATGACCGCCGTTTCTTTGTTTTACTCCCCCAACATGGACGCCGTGACGTCATGTGAAAACACTCCATACAGCATGGACTACGTTCCCTACTCTTCTCGAACAGTGTGTTGGTTCTTTATCGTACCACACAAGTGTTGCGGTGAGACGGGGCCTACGGTTTATCGTCCTTATCCGAGAAGGCTAATAACCAACTGCAGATGTGTCATTTGAAGATGGCATTGCAAAGGCAGCAATTTCCCTTTAGTCATTTAAAAACCCTGAGTGACGGTACGCGGCCAAAGTTCGAACCCACGACCTCCCACGCAATAGTCCGGCCGTCCCAACTGAGCTAAACGGTCGGCGGTTAGCTCCGCGATAAGTGGTACAATTTTTTAATATGCCTTAAACCCTAAATAAAGCTGTGCTGAATTAAACTTTGATTTGATTTCAAGAATCCTTCAGCAATTTTTAAGGCCTGTAAATTAGTCGGCCTCGGTTATATAATTTTTAAATTTGGTTTGGTTTGTGACCTCACGAATCATTGCAGCCAGTGCACTCGAAAACGGACGGCTGCCCGCTAAGCTCAACTGATAAGGCACTTGACCGTGAGCGGGTCGTCCACATATTCATACTAGGTCGCTGCTTAAATTCTACTGAAGAGGATTCTGAAAAGGACCTTAGAACTAGGAAAGCAGTGGCCTGGGATGCCAGCTATAAACTAGTTAAGATTTGGCGCTCAACCATCAGTAACACAATCAATCCAACTTAATATATGATGCAGCATGGACGTTGACGACTCGTCTTCAAAGCAGATTAGATGGAACTTACGTGCACTAATCTGTTCCACTGGAGACAACATGCAACCTTGAAAGCTCTCACTAACATATCGTAGACTCACTCTGAGACTTTTTCAATTTGCTGGACACCGTCAACAAGCCAAAGAGGAAGCAACTATCGATATCATCCTTAGACTTGTCTATAAAACGATCTGGAAAAGGTTTACTGTAGGAGACTCATTTTCCACTGACAATTTGCACCCACAAGTAGTCTTGCAAGGTCCCCGCGCAGGGTCGTAAAGGGCGTATAGATAGTGTGCAATGCAAATAAATCTTTAAGTTCTGACAAGAGAAACTTGGTTCTGATTTAATTGCTGAAATAGCAGCGGGCCCTGTTCCCTGGCAAGTTAAAAACAGTGCCATTGACTATACAGGCATTCTGTGAACTATATTATCTGTCCAATCCAATGTTCATGCTTTACTTGGCAATGGCATTCTGAAAGTCACTTGTTTTTACTCATGAAGATAATTAACAGTGAGATTTCTCTTTTGCATTCAGAATCATTTGTACGCGAGATATGTGCAATGCACTAAAAGATCATATTGCCAAGGTGGAGGATAATCTACTGAAGGGTACGTTTTTCCAAAGTGCCCCCTTCCACCATTTCGTTTACGGTCAAAGAGCATAATCATGTTTTCTTCTCTTGTTTAGGAGAAGCTGATCGCGATGAGCTCAGATTTGAAGAGAAGAAACGTGTAGAGCAATTTCAAGTGAGAGTCAGATTTATTTTTTGAGTAAAATGTAGGCTTTCTCCCTTTTAAAGCGCCCACTAAAATCAGTACCTTATTTGAGTCAATTGAACGGTCGTTGTTTTGGTTACTTTGTACTCTTATTGTTTTCAACAGGACCTGGTAGTCAAATTTCAGGATCTTCAAATTGAACAAACGGCCAAGTATAATGAAATGAAAAACAAACGTAAGTTGTGATGGTCAGCGTTTTGCCACCTACTAAAAAGCCTTTTTGACGCATTAATTTCGAAATCACACCTTTGAAAGCAGTGACCCAGGTCACGGCTTTCATTTAATGAAGTACAGGATAATAACAATAACTTTCTTATTCCAGTTGATGGGCAGAAGAAGGATCACGAAGAATTTGTTTTGGAATCTACTGAGAAACTCGAAAGAGCGGAGAGTCAGGTACAAAAACTCCGTTCCCTGAACATCCTTTGCGAGAAAATATCATACTCGCCCTGGCCTCGATCACAAGACAATTTAAACTGGCTTTCTTTATTTCTGACAAAGGTTCAACTGCTTGAAAATGAGAGAAAAGCAAAGGAAAGTCACATTTCTACTATGGAAGCAGCTCTAGAGAAGAGTAAAGAGGAATCAACTTCCTTGGAACACCAGTTGGGTAATTATTAGTACAATTAATCCGTGACCCCCATTCTTCGACTTAGTTGCACATAGATTTGGCAACGCTAGATTTCGATTTTAATTTTACAGCGTCGTTGCAAAAGAAACTGGAGAAGCTCGAAAGTACGATAGCTCCGCAGCAAGTCAAGTTACAGAATACAGAGGAAATGCTAAGTTTAAGTAAGGTGAGAAGTAAACAAACGATTTAGATTGAGAACTGAAATCAAATCAGCTATAGCATTCTGACACCATCAATGCTGAGCAGGAACGAAAACGAATATGAATTGTTCCAGGGCGAATGCAGAAAGATTGAAGAGGAACGCAAAGTCGCTCAATCACAACTGGAAGATTCACAACAAGAAAACAAAAAACTGAAAGCTGAAATGATTAGATTAAAGGAAAAGCAAAAACAAGTATTAGACGAGCTAGAGGAACATGTTTCATCGTTGTTATCTGCAAAAGAGACAATGGAAGAGAGGTAAGCAAACGCAAACCCCTCCTGTCAACTCATTTTTTAATGGGTGGCTTGTATGTTGGCTACAACAGCAAAAGGCTACCAAGAGGATAACAGACTCACAAAAAGGGAGAAAAAAGACGAAGAAAGCACAAAACGAAATATGGTCTTGTTTTCAGTGAATACATTGAATGAATTTTACTCCTAGTTCCCTTTATTGGCATGGCATGCTCACTTTTAGCTTGTTCCAGCATAGTTACTAACTCTGGTTCCAGGTAGTTAAGATTATGAGGGGAGCGGCGAAAACAGGCGCAAGAGGAACATTTTTCCCGATTTTCGCAGCTTCTCACATTCTGGAACCCCTGGAACATGCAGGCTAACTATTTAATTGCCCTGGTGTCATCACTCAAAATTAAGCACTTGTCAGTGAACTCAGTTGACAGGGGTCGAAAAAGAAAAAGATATTTTCCAATGAATTGTCTGGTTTTCCTGATGAGAACTTTCCTTTTATCTCAAGTTTGAAAACTCTCACTAATCTGAAGGAAACCGCCAAAGAAAATATTAAGGATCTACAGGCTAAGCTGGGTAAGTTGTTTTCATGCGAGAATTGCACTGAGGTACAGAACATATACCTTTAGTTAGATTCGTCCTTTGAGCGAGGAGACCTCATCGCTGTATTAAAAACTGAAGAATTCACTCTACGTGCAAGAAATATAGCTATTTGACTTTGAAGCGACTCACCTTCTTTATACGAGACTTTAAGTTCCAATGCATTGTTTTGAAAATAAGTTCTTCGCGTATAGTTTAAAATCGATTGTTCCCCTTGTTATTTCAGAATCAGTGACAAGAGAAAAGGAAAAAGTGGACTCTTTGAACGATCACATCCTGAAAGAAAAGGTAACCTTGCTTGGTCAAATGTAATCCACATTCAAGAAATCAATAGTATGACTCACTAACTTCTTTTGAAACATGCACTGTTTTGTTTTCAGCATGAATTAGAGAAGGCATATGCAGACCTACAGACAAGTCTTTCCAAAGAAATGGAGAGAACATCCTCTAAGGAGGGAATAGTTCGACAATCGAAAGAGAAATTAGCACAGCTTGAGGTAACATCATTTGCTGTCTTTCTGACATTGTCAAGTTTTGTATAGGTTGCAATCCGCCCAGTTACTGATGATATCTTATGTAGTTCATTTAGTTACATTGCCTTTTTATGGATTTTCTCTTGGTAGGATGCAAACTTGTGCTTGGCGAAGGACCTTGACAAAGCCAAGAAAGAGAAAGAAGAAATGGAAGATAAGATACGTGTTTTAACCCTTGGGTTGGAAGAAAAACAGGTGCAGATCTCTACGGATTCAAATATAAGCGAAATGTAACAGAATCTTTATGCTTTCAAACAATACTGAATTGAGTGTTTATCCCCCCTCTAACAGTGAATCCCGCGAACCTCTAATTTAATTTTCAGTCCTCCCTCCAAAGCTTACCGTTGATTCACTTTTCCCACTTTTCAGCGAGCTAACAGCGATCTAGAAGGAAAGGTCTACAATGCAAATTACAATAAAAAATACTTAGAGGAGAACGTGAAAGACCTCCAAGCAAAACTCGAAGAGGAAAGGTAGGAAGGCATTGTATTTTGTAAAGTGTCAACAAATTTGTGGGTTACGTGATTGGATATTTGGTCGATATTTTCTTGACTAGGACTATTGGATCGAACCTTTCCACACCAAAGTTTGCCTCATTTATTTGTTTATAACGACGTAGAACTTATAGGTGCACTGACAAACCTTATCATTCTGCTCTCCTTTTAGAAAAGAAAAAGAAGAGCTACAAGCATGTCTGGAGGACTTTAAAGTTTGTTTCCCTGTTTCAGACTCTTGAACGAGCTCATGGACTTCTTTTTTTATGTATTTTTTGGCAATTATCTTCACTTCTGAGATTAACATTCGTTTTTCATCTTTTAAGTCATCCGAAAGAAGACTAAGAGATCAAATAACTGAGCTAGAAGAAAAAACGTCCCGTCTGGACAAGAGTTTAGCGGTAAATAAATTTTGTCCTCAGTTGGTCCCTGAAGCAGAACATCACCTTCAGAAACGCACACTTTGCTAATCATCGAACGATAACTGACACTGAAAACTTAACGTGTTGGAAACTCAATCAAATCTCTTTTTTCACCTTCAGAGTGCCTCAGAAAGTGGGAGAGAGTCACAAGGGATCATTCACAAGCTCCAGGAGGATCATCGAAAACTTAAGTAGGTGGAGAACAGAGAGACCCAAGTCTCTCTTACACCCTCTAGCTCTTTACAAACCCGAGACGTAGAGCCCTAGAGCTTGGTTTTTAGACGAAGAAGTACACTGACTGGAGAGACATGCATAACATGGAATTGACTACAGGAAAAGGCCTCGCAACAGTTTTTCCATGCATCCCGACTTGTGAGTGTGCCGGACGTGAAAAGAGGTTTTAACTATGCTTTCGTTTTCTTTAGTGAACAGTATGACAAACTGAAGGAAGATACTATATTGCAGGACAAAGAGAGGACTATGATGTTAGAAAAAGAGAAGGACAATGTGAGCTTAATTTCATCAAGTGTATGTGTGCGTGTTTTAGTAAAGTCTATTCTGATGCCCTTTTTTAAAGACGCGATCTTTAAAAGACGCTCTTGTCGAGAAAAACAAAAAAAATTGGAGACTCTAGAGGATAGGGTGAGCATTATGTTATGATGTTGCTTGTTATTTTAGTGAGTGCGACCAATCCTTGGCTTCAAACAACACTGGAGTTTCTTCTCAGTCAGTTTCTTCAACAGTTTTTTAAAGTTTATTTCACATTTTATATGCACGATGAACTTATTATGACTGTACAACGATTTTGCCTACACATATCGTTTTTATTTAATAGATAAAAAGTCTTCAGGAACAGCTCGCAACTAATACCAAACAGACTAAAGAAGTGCAACAAGAAGTAAGCCGGGTTAAAACAATTGGGTTGTATGGTTGATTTCTTTTGTAAAAAGACAATCATTATGAAAAACCGATGGTTCACTTTAATTTTTTTTTTCCAGAACAAAGCATTGAAGAGCAAATTGACTTCTCACACGAAACAGGCAGACAAGTTTGAGAACCAAGTCAGTAAATGAAGGGTTACTTTCATATGTAGACTTACACCCTGCAAGATGACGATTTTTATTTCCTTTTAAATATTGTGCTGTATAAAAGAATGTCGTTTGACGATGAAATGAATACTGGTTAAAACTTTGAACATTTTACTGATGACTTTTTTCTGTGTGTTCCGTTTGCTGAGAGGCCAGTTCTTTAATCTAATGGTATGTTTTCAACGTCGTAGAAGTCGAAGTTGTCAAATGAATTGACTACTTGTAAGGATCAGATTAAAGAGCTACAAGAAAAGGTGAGAGAAAAATAAAAACAAAAACAAAAAGCGGCTTTTCTGTTTGTATGGGTCGATTAATATTGATGCATTGAAAGTTATTTACATTTTGTTTTAATTTTGGAGCTGAAAAAAAGTAACGACGATTTAAAAGCGGCCAGGAACCGAAGTGAAGACTTAGCGGATGGACAGGTAAAATATCCTATAATGAACTGAACAAAAATCCGACCCCGGCAATCGCTTTCAATCGACCCGAAAACTCAACACAAGACCCAAATTAACAATCAAAGTCCTTGTCATGTTATTGTAACCACTGAACGCACTGGCTCCTCACTCTTTCCTCCGTCGTAGCTGGAAACTATAAAGGAAGAACTGGCAAATAAGTCAAAAGCACTAGAAAAAAGTGAAGAAGAGGTAAGACTGGTGACTGAAGTTGTGAGAATTAATGAGGCAATCGCTACCATTATGACCTCTTCACGTCTTTATGTGCCTCTCTTGAACTCAACAGATTAAAGAATTTAAAGATGAAAAAGAAAAAGCCTTACAAGATAAACAGGACATCCAAAATAGATGTGAGAAGCAGATAAATGAGCTATGTGCAACGCTGGAAAAATATAAGGTGCTTTCCTCGGGTGAAATAACGAGGAATATTATTTTGGAAACAAGTCACTTGCACGAACACATGCATATCAATAAGTCAGTTAATTATCCTCAAAGGAGAGAAAATTCAATAGATACTAGACTCTTAAAACAAAACAAAACTAGTTTTCAAAAAGAAATGGTGCGAGCTCAATAACTATTATTCCTCGTTTTTTTTTAATAGCTTGAAAACGAGAAAATAGTCGCTCAAAAAGAACGAGAGTTGGAAGTCTTGCGTGCTAATGCAGAGAAAGAATCTCAGGAACAACATGTGAGTGAATAAATTGTTTACTAGATAGAGTATCAGACTTGAATGATTTATCTGACAGGAGCTTGTGACTTTCCAATAATAGTAGCCTGGTTTTGAATCATTTTATTCAGAGAAAGAAACTCGAAGAGGCCACAAAGCAAATAGAAAGACTAGAGCATGAAGTGAAACACCTCAAAACAAAGCAGGTGAAACGTTCAATCATCTTAACTAAGCTCTCTTTTTAGTAGCTCTATCACGAAATTATGTCAAGGATGTCAGACCACTTTATAAGATTATATGTTGTGTAAAATTATAGAAGAAAAATATAAAAAAACAAAAGAAAAAAATTGAAAGGCTAGACAAATTACAATCTTGGTTCTTACATCGGTAATATTGTATATTGGTTGTTTTTTCTCTACTCAATCTAGGCCTCACGTCAGACGCCCTCAAGTCCCCGCACGTCGTTGTCAGGATTAAAACCAGTGACATCAAAAGTAATGACTCTACAGGCTCCTGCAGTCGTTCCTGAGACTCCAAAACAGCCTCGAGGAATTTTAAAGCAAAACGACGCCAATCAGAAAAGGAGGAGAGTGGTGTTTGCTGGCTCCGATGAACCGCACTCGCCATCATCTGAAGACAACGAGGAGTGCGTGTTAAACATGACCAAGGTCACTAAGAATGTTCAGTCTGCACTTTGTTTTCGGTTTTGTGAACATAACGGTTGATTTTCCATCACAGGTTGGGGAAAAAGGACTTCAGTTAGATAAAAAGGGAGACA
>BLFK01000113.1:3536761-3544666 GCA_014634185.1 Astreopora myriophthalma | reverse complement strand
GATCAATCAGATAGCCGATAAATTCAATAGAAGAACCCTCGGTCGTTTCACGCCTTACGAGATCCTGACACTTCCTGAAAGAAAATATCGCTAAAATTGTATTTTTTTCGTAAAGTGCATTTATTAAGCTTTCTTATGATATATAGTTTGTTAGGGTTTTATTTAAACTGGGGCGCGTACGATTTTTTTTCCGAAGGGCACCCGCGAAGGTGGGAAGTAACCTTAAGCCGTAAAGCCGCTATATGTTTGCCAGACTTTGAAAGCCATATTTCACGTGATTTTCTTTTCCGGTAACGAAGATTAAACAAAGTCTTGGCAATCTCGATAAAACTGATTTTAGTTTATCTATCCGTCTTTTTTAGATTTGTGATAAAAATTATCATTTGCGCTTACTGTTAGTTTGTACTTTGGAATGAAGATTCAGGACTTTGTGTGCTCTATTCTGTGTATATATGTAATGTTTGTTAAATGTTTCCATCCAGCTTAACATTAACATACACTTAGTTTTTAGCATCTTCCACCCTCCCGCACCAAGCATTTCTGTCATCGCTGTTCGAGAGAACACTAAACTGACGTAAGACCTGAACGTTTGGCAGTATCTAATATTTATTGAAAGCTTTATGAAGACAACTTTCAAGCAGGCCTACCCAAACAAACTGCTCCACTTCCACGCGCCATACCCAGTTTACTATAGAGAAAATATAGCGGTGGGGCTACCAACTGAATGGCAGGCTTGAATGTCAAAGAGCCATGCCCAGTTGATCGTGCGACGTTCGACTAAAAAAAAAAGTATTGTAAATGAACACTGAGACTTGGAAGGAGAATTCCCTTCACCGGCAGCTGTTGCGGTTATGTAACAGTATCTCTGGCCTATATCTTGACGTTCCTTGAAGCATATGAAGAAACCTAAATAAGATATAAATTGCTACGAATGTTGTGCTATTGTCCTCTCGGAGTTCACTCAATGGGATCTAGCTCAAGCACATGTGTAGCTGAGTTTATGCCATATGCCACAATCGATACTTGTTTCTTTACTTCCTCTGACGAAACAAGGCCTTTCCGTGCTCTATTAATAGCGTCCACCACTCCACCATACCAATTATAGGTAATGCTCGGACTATGCGTCAAAACGACGTGCCTGCACATGATGGAATTAACATACAAAGATGAAATCAGTCAAAGGCCATTGTCGGTACAATGGCTTACAATCAACGCCCATTGTTAGTAATGGCTTGCAGTGTTAAATTACTCACCTCTGCAAAGGATTGCTCTGTAGAATGGGTTCAAGGTTGATGAAAGAACGTTCAACGTTAAGAAGTCGGTTGTTGATCTTACGTACAACGTAGTCGCTGGAAAAAAGGGATTTTAATGTTGGTGCGGTATTCTCAACAAATTCCGACCTAATTCCTTACACGTAAGGCCGCGGATAAACTATAACTAATAACCGGAATCGCTTCCTAAACGAGGGCAGAATTTCAAATTGTCCTCCCTGTTCGCAAATGACAGATTTGAAAGTCAGCCGAAGAGAGCCTAAATTAAATACCATATTAATATGCCTTTAAACTCACAAAAGCCAGGCTCGCCTCAAAGTATACAAAAGAGAAATGAGATCACACTTACTCTTCTTTATCTGCTTTTTCAACGTATTCATCAAACTTTTTAGCTGTTTCTTGGAACCTTTGTACAGCTTGCTCAAGGAAGACTGCAAGGATCAACAGAAAGAAGAATATTACAGTCGGTTTGTACTACATAAATAATATTTTCGTATTATTAAATTCTCAACCCCGGATAGTGCATTTCCAGCTTTCTCATTGGCTCACTGGATCTTGGTTATTTAACAATTAGACCCGTAGCCCGCAAGGGCTACGGGTCAATAGCCCATTCGGCTTCGCCTATGGGCTATTGACCCGTGGCCCTTAAGGGCGAAGGGTCTAATTGTTTTAGTATCACCCAACTAGTCGGACAGAAAAGGCAATAATAAAGTTAGCAAATGCAAGTTGAAGAAATCTTTATTTGGGAATAAAACGAAAGAAAGCGTCACGCTTTTCGCTACTCGAGGGCTATTACAAATAGTCCTCTAGTGATGCAGGATTTGCATTAGTCCACTAGTTGAGTGATACTAAAAGCCATTAAACCTACGTTTGGCCTTATATGGAAAATGAGTCCGGCAAATGTCGCTTTAGCTTCCATTCGGTGGGAAGCCAAGTTTCGTCGAAAAACGTTGAACGGAAGGTTGAGAATTTAATAAAACGAGTTCCATTTGCCCTTGCTGGATATGAGATTGGTTAAAGCAGGCAGGGCATTTCCGAGTTCACTTCAGTCTCTTTTTAAAAGTGAGTCTAAGCAGCCAAGTGCGAAGTCTTTCTTATGAAAATAAGTTTTTATTCATATTCAGAGTAAAACTAATTACCATCACAAAACTTTCGCACTTGGACTAGCCTGTCCCAGGCTCTTAGTTAGTAGGACGAGCGAGGAAAAACGCGCGCGAGCGCAAGAAAAAAAAACAAACAAACAAACAAAAACGAGCGAGCAAGGGGGAGAGGGGGCCAATCTCGTACCCAGAGCTCTCGGGCTCTTTGGTCAGCGGGTGGGCGCCCGGAGAGACTCTGGGATAATGGACGCCATTTTCCCACAAAATCTGGGACGGTTTCTTTAGAAGTTGTTAAGTAACAGCCAATCAAAAAATTCGAATTTTTTTCATTATCCCAGAGTCTCTCCTGGCGACAACCCGCCGACCAAAGAGCCTGAGGACTCTGGGTACGAGATTGAGAGGGGGCGGGAGAGGTTAGTTCGGCACTCTCCCCAGTGCTCGTACGGTTTTTTTCCTCGCGCTCACGTTTCCTCGTCCCGACTAACTGAGAGCCTGGAACAGGCTACACTTAGACTCACTTTGAAAAAGAGGCTGACGCGAACTCGGAAATGACCTATTTGATGGCTTCGTCCTGTTTTCTTTGTCTCATAATTCTCAAGGGAGACGCCTTTACAAAATACTTTTTATCTTTGTCCTGAAAACTTCGGAGTCATTTCGGATTCGGTAAGCAAAGGGGTTTTTGAGCAACGGGCGTCAACCGGAAGTGGACTTTTCGTATTCTTAGACAGTGGTTTGGCCTAAATTTTCGAGCAAATCGTCTCTATAAAGTAAAGACGCTGAGCAGTACAAATATGGTAGCGACAAGGCAGGTTACAAGGGAAAACGCTTCACTTCGGTGGAGTCCGTCGCTCAAAAACGCCTGCGCTTAAGCTCGCTAATGATATAACGAAGGTGGGCTATTGGTAATCTTACCTAATCCTCTGTAAATTGTACTCTGTTCTTATGCAAACATAAATTATTAAAACATGGCCGTTGATCGCGCGAATGAAAACACTCCAAAACTACTCGAAGTCTTTTGTTAAGTGGGCGGAAATCTTTTGTTAAATCTATCATCCTTGCATAAAAAACATTAGAGGAGTAGACAAACTCCTCCCAAAAATTGCTGAAACCATACTGACCAATGAATTGAGAACAATTCAAATCACTGCAACAGATAACAGACTCGGCTCACCCAACTCTTGAGACGCGTTGTTGCTGGTGAAGTCCTCGGCAAACCTGTTCTGTATGCGCACAGTGTACTCCTTCAGATTAACGCCATAGTGAGTGACATTAAATGGGAGGATCACGGCATCTGCTAGGGTCATGGTTATCTGTGTCCACACTCGTGTTGTCACTTGATGGTATTTAAACTCGGGGTCAATCAGATTTGACATCCACCAAAAGTTATCGTGAACTGTGTGGTACAGGGGATTACTACTGGTTTTCTACACAAGAAAAAAGCTGAGTTAAAGGCTTGCTGACATTGCGCAACAGGCTAACAACCGTACTGGGCATCAAATCAAATCAAATCATTTATTCAACTTCATATGCCTCTTTACAGGATGATAGAGAACAACAACAACAACAACGATCTCAATAAGTATTTTGAGGGTGGTAAAGGGTATTGTCGTGACTCGTGATCGGGTTTTTGTTTCCGTGAAATGTGAAATGGCTAACTAAATTTCTCCTCGTGAATCGTGATTTCCATAGCAGCCGTGAGGCGTGATTTTGCACAATTATTTTCCGTGAAACGAGAAATACATGAGAGTGAAAATTAATAGAAGAGTGAAATCAGAGAACATACCATTTACAGTAATTCAGGGCACTTCATATCAGCATGGAGGGTGGGGGCATTTTTTGATGAAACTTCTAGAAAGTTCCACAGCAACGAACAAGTACACCACTTACACCAACGAAACACAAAATAGACTTTTCTGAAACTTTTAAGGCGTCTAGTTAAGGGCATTTTTGAGAGCGTTAGAGGAAATGTTTTGGCCATAAACGCAAAGGCAGTGAATTGGCTATTTTCGCCGGGCCATTTTGCTAAGGGGTCAGTTAAGCTTACCATTTTGCTCGAAATGAGCAAAAAGATGACCACATTTAAAAAGTGTAAAATTCCATGAAGACGAGGTCTAATAGCCCTATACTGGACTTTTCTTAAGGTCGAGACACACTAGGCGACAAGTCGCTGCAACACGTCGCGGATACTTGTTGCTGCAACAATTCGCCTCGTGTAACATGGTGAATTTTTGTAAAAACCGCTGTCGCTGCAACACGAATCCTAGTTTGAATTCGTGCGACTGATCGCAGCAACAAAATGACTGAAAACTCCGCTGTCGCGCCGCATGTAAAGTGCTGTGCCATGTCGCTGCGACAAAATATAAATTCACCAACGAGAGCGCGTCATTTATCTTCCCACGACACCAAAACTGGCCAAAATGGCCAGTAAACATGTGGAGGAACAATCTGTGAATATTTACGATGAGGCATTCTCATGTACGGGTAAATCCACAAGAATCCTCAACAGCCAGTTCTTTAAAAACAGTGTAATAAGCCCCTCTTTCTTCTCTTCGCGATACCCACCGTCGTATACAGTGTCTTCTTTCCACGAGGGTATGTTCTTCCTTATCTAACAGCAACATCAACAGAACTAAAAGCTTCTTTTTCTTTTGCCTTCGCTGTGTGCTCTGGTCCCCCTTATTGAATTAGTAAACTAGTTCACATTCCCCCTCATGCAGTGGACCCATGGTAGGTGAACGTTGCAAATGTGTAAGACTTGTTGCGCGACTTGTTGCCTAGTGTGTCTCGACCTTAACGTTTAACGTTTAAAGCCTCTAGTTTAATTTGAGGGGAAAAGGGCATCTTTAAGAGCGTTAGAGCAAAAGTTCTGGCCACAAATGTCTCCAAAGTGGTACGTACAGACCACCAGCGAATTCACGCATGCGCAGACGTCAATCCAAAACAAACAAAAAAAAAAAACAAACAAACAAAAAGTCTGGACCAGTAGAGGTATGACGAGTATCCCCAAGATTTCGGCCGGCGGATCGCTTATACCAACGCCCAGTTCCTCGCTGCTTTCAGACACCCGTCCACGGCAGCCAGTCTGCCCCCGACTTGGCAGTGAGGGAGAGAAATGTTCGCTCCTAGACCATATGTGGCAGATCCCTTTCGTACTCACAGCTGAGTTGCGGTTAACTTAAAACAGGATTTCGAGCGATATATATTTGAGATTGTAGTAATTTTCTCTTTCATGTGGTACGCACTGGAGCAGACGGAAGTCCGGTGTCAGTAGACGGTTTGAAAAATTAGCGCATGCGTATTTGCCAAAATGGATAAACTGCTACCGATATGACGGGAAACCTCGGTCGGCGTCTCTGAGCAATCCTTGACACGTTCCGCACCTCACGAAGCATTAACCCTGCGACGGGAAATGATCAGTAAGGGTTGTAAGTGGTATTGAACTAGAGGCCTTAAACGTTTGAGAAAAGTCCATTATAGGACTATTAGACCTCGTTTTATGGAATTTTACACCTTTTAATTGTGGTGACCTTTTTGCTCACTTCGGGCTAAATGGTAAGGTTAGCAAAATGGCCAAAAATAGCCAATTTCGCTGCCTTTGCGTTTCGTCGCACTTTCCTCGCGTTCACCTCCAGGTTTACTCTACTTTTATGTGCATGCTCCGTCTTGTCCGGTCTAACTTTCAGAGTTACGCATGTACATTAGAACCCAATTGCAAATTTGAGGCCAACCATACATGGTCATAGCCCTATCGGAACCATACCTTGGGCTCCTGCGCCCAAGTAATAATAACCGCTTACTAACCGAGCGCGAGGGCCGTACTGGGGAATATTGGCCCGAGGTCGTGGCAGTACGGACCGAGCGAAGCGAGGTCCGTACTGCCACGACCGAGGGCCAATATTCCTCAGTACGGCCCGAGCAAGCTCGGTTAGTAAGTTGTTTATTATATGGCACTCTGTTTCTGATAGTAAAATGCACTTCGGGGCCCACTTGTTCAAAACCCGATTAAGCTAACCCTGGGTTAGAGTGAACTTTGATTCCAGTTTATTTACCATTCACAAAGATTTTCCCTAAAGATTTTTGCTTGTCGTTTGTGACTTACACGAACTGTACCTTACCAGGAGCCCATAAAACTAGGAGAGTATATCTCACACAACTCTCTTAGGAGTCATCATTTTCTCTGACCATCCATATTTAGAACCAGTTTTCCCGCCAAGTATTATCATCTTAGCCAATCAACGTGCGATGGCATAAACATTGTTCTATTTCATGTGGGAAATATACAAAAAAACAAAAACAGGCCTGAGGTGTCCAGCGATCACTCAAAATAGGGAGTACTAGTTGCCGTGTTGTCGTGACCATATTTCGTTTTTAATTTCCTCCTGGTTTCAGATATTTCGTCTGGTGACGGGCAAATTAGTTATGCACGCGCAATATATCGATTTTAAAAGTTAACTATTCATTCGTTCACCGTCATTGACAATCCAGAAAACAACGGAAAACCAGCTACGAAAAAATACCACTTATAAACAATCTAAAGTTGCTGGGCAAACAAAACTGACGAGACAGTGAACCAGGTCATACCTTTACTAACCGAGTTCGAGAGCCGTACTGCAAGTTACGGCCCGAGTGCGCAGCATGAATTAAACCGGAAAAAACAAGGAGCCGTAACTTACAGTACGACCCGAGAAAACGAGGTTAGTAAGATATTTATTATATCTCTTGGTACGAAATGGAACAGAAAAGCACACTGCTGTAGAATACGGCCCGCTAAATTGGCCATTCATAGCGCGCCTACTATCTGAGAGATATAATAAGAAGCTATATCCAACTTACAGAGTCATATGTGTAGCGAATATCCACAATGGGGATTCCGAGACGTTGGATAAAGTTGACGTAATCACTGCCTGCTCTTGGTTGTTGAAGTCTAGGAAAATGCAAAAAGCACCAGATTTTCAAAAACAAACAGAACCTCCCCTGCGCGCTAAGGTAAAATTAACCTATTGATAACTGAATACAGGCGATACCTTGGCAAATAGTTCAGCCCCAGTCTATTAGGAATTTTCCTGATCCATTCAGCGAAAGTGCTTTCGTTTCTTAAAGGACTTGGGACCTATAAGCAATCGTGCAAGATATAATTGTATCACTAAGTGAGACCGGTATTAACAAACGCCCTAGCTAGGGATTTGGTTTCAGAGACTCATCAAGCATTTACGTGGAAATATCGAAGGAAATATGCTTGAAGAGATGTCGTAGTCGCAACTTAGCTGCCATATTTTTGCTATGGCAAGTTGTCAATCAACATATCTCAGATCCGCAATTTGCACCACACACAAGCTATTGAGCCAGGTGTTTCCAATGGAGATTTCCAACTGACAAACGTATATGGGAAATCACGTGACCAGAGCACAACGCACATTCGCAAATGTTCACAAAAATGACCACACGAATCGTCAAGATGCAAATCTTAACATATATATCGATTCCTTTAAATTCAAAAGTCAATACACGTGTGCCGCTAACTCTTTGTTTCACTG
>BLFK01000113.1:3524261-3531761 GCA_014634185.1 Astreopora myriophthalma | reverse complement strand
CAGATCCGAGAATTTTGTTATAGTTACGATTAAATTCGTACTTCAGAGTTTTCCAAATTGCCCTAGGCCCTTCGCGGCCAATTTTGGAAAAGTTCTTTTGCTTACTTTAAGAGTGGATATGCGTCCTTGTAGCCAATCGGGTGCACTGGGATCTGAGGGAGTAGTTTCTCGGCCTCTTCTTTAGGTAACCGGTACATGCCCTCTAAGACAGCCAAGATTACAGAGTGCGTCAATCATTAGCCGAATATGATCAACGAAATAATAAGTCAATTTTGAATCTAGAGTCAGACAGTAATTTTCCTACCGACAGAAGGGTAGCCAGGAGTTTGCGGATCTCCTCGTATGGGAGTTGATTTGATGTTACCACGTTGCACGCCAGTTCCAGGCATCCAGTTATATTTTGGGTACACCTTATCTGTGCCTTCTTTGGCGTAATCCTGAGGATCCATGTAATATATCGCACCAATGGCCCCGAACTTCTGAGCTCGTTTGCTCTGAAAAAGAAGTATGATGTGAATCCGGCCAAAAGAGCTATATTATGCATACCTTTGTTGAAAATCAGCTTTTGTGAAAGGAGACTGATCCCTGAATAGGATCACTCCTGGAAGTTGGGCGTAGTACTTAGCACAAAAGTTTTGTTCAAAGCCCCCTTATTTGTCTGTTTGCTTATCACTGATAGAGCGTCGAAAATAATTTCTACTACACATTTTTACTAAGCTTCGTGATTGACTGAAAAATAGCTTGCCAAATTTTCAGCCAATCAGAGGCAAAAGCCAAATTAAATCAGTTATGATTTTCTCCCGTTTCCCGCGCTTAGCGCCCGCTGCATTAATTTTGTTTGCGTTATGATTGGCTGATTGGATTGTCTTCGTCTTCTGTGATTAGCCGAAGTAATTGCTTTGCTTTTGGTGTTACGACATTAGAATTGAAAATCACTCTAAAGTGTTTGTCAATGTGATATTAATCTGCTCTCCTTTATGTTTGCTCAAAACCTGTTGTGTCTGAGCGAATACATTTATCAAGAACTACCCTTGCTACACGCAATGAGTACCGAATACTAAGTGTCACCCCTTTTTTATATGTATAGTGATTTGCAGACCTGATGAGTTTACATGTCAGTATCTTCAACGCCTAGTTGACAAATACACAACAGTACCAACTAACCTTGGTAGCCCGGCCAACTTTCCCGTATCTCATCATGACGATTTTCCCGGAGCAGTTCACTCCAATTCTTTCCAGCGCTTCGAAGTCTTCATCACGACCATAATTAGCGTATACAAGTTTTCCCTGCAAGATAAAAATGCTCTTGCCTTTTCTTAAAACTGAAAATCACTGAATGATACACACGTCCAGGTAAATTCACGCCGGTTTATTCGCACTGCAACACCTTTTGCGTTCCCGCTCTACTAATGTATCGAGCACTTCAACTTGGCCATTTGGCTTTCATCGCCACCGAGATTTTGTTTATATTAAATATATATATATATATATATATTTCTTCGCGTGCAACCCTAATCGAGACCTTCACGGCCAAATATAATGGCGTTTGGCTTAGAACAACCTAAGTGAGGTGAAAATCCGAAATTTACACCCCTAAGCCAGACGACAAGCATCCCCGCCCCTTTAATTCAGGTCCCTCCGTTGCGAGAGCCTATTAGAATTTTGTTCGATGTTACAAAACCAGCAATTTGCATGACCCTTTTTTTGGAATTAATCTTTCGTTCTTTCTAGTTAAAGGAATTTCATAATAGCCGATTTCCGAGTTGCTGTTTGCCTCTGGTTGAAAGCGAGTCTTGGTGCACAACCATTCAAATGGAAATGAGTTGGGTATTTTCATGCAAATCAAACTCATTATCATTTGAATGGTTTAGCACCAAGACTCGGTTTGAAGCAGAGGCAAACAGCAACTCGGAAATGGCCAATTCATGTAATAATAAAGATTTAAAAACCAAATGTAAGTCTACCTTCGAAACACTAGTCGTAAAACGTAGTGGGCCGTCCAAAGACACGCTCAACCAACCGATGGGATCAAGACCAGAATTTCTAAGTTGCCCTTTTCTTAAAACAATTTTTTTCCCACGCAGAACATCGTAGTTTAAGTTATTATATATTTCCGGGTACTTGTGTAGTTCAAGAATAAAGTTAATGGTCACCATAATCTCAAGGTACCGTTCAACGCGAGCGCGGCTATTGTAGAATTTAGTGAAATTCAAGGCGCCTACGCGCAGCGGTCCTGAAGAAGATAACAAAAAGATATGTTCAGAAGGGCTCCGCGATGGGATGGACAACTGGCGGGATGGCTTATCTCGCAGAGAGAAAAAAGAACACGGCTCTCAACTTACTCTGAAAACGCTCTACTGGCAGTGACGATAACGACTGATTGCAGTCAAGAGGGATAAGATGAAATGATTAGGTTTATCTGAGTACTGGGTATAATTGACAGTTCAGTGACGCACTTCCGTTTATCGTTTAATTGTGTTCGAGCCCGCCGCGTTGCGTGTCACTCAGTCTCGGTTCTCTTAACGCGCTCTGGTAGCTCGGTCTGTTTTGTTTTTGAATTCCAATCAAACGATCACCGTTAACCGTTTTCACGTTAGGTTTCAAATACCGTTTACAAGATTCCTTTCAGTTAACCTTTTGTGTCATCTTGTTTTACCGTTCTTGCCGTTTTCATTTCGTAATGTATTATTCCCTTGAAACGTATATTCGTTTTAATTTGTTTCTGCAGCAACCGCTGATTTAGTAAATACTACGGGTGTGTGGAAAACGAAGATCGAAGACCGAAGACCCGGAAAACGAAGACCCCCGCAAAAATGTAAAACAAAGAACTGTGATCAGCCAAACACATCATTCCTGTTGTTTACAGTGGCTGATGAGTCATTTCAGGTGAATTAACGCAGGATCTTCGTTTCCGCATACCGGCCTCGGGGTGTGTGGAAAACGAAGACCCTACCGTAATTCATGAGAGATGGCTTATCGATCATTTTAAATAACATGAATGATATGTTTTGTTATTTGCTGTTTGGTATGTTATTTTTTTCTGGGGGAGTCTTCGTTTTCCGAGTCTTCGGTCTTCGATCTTCGTTTTCCGCACACTCATATCATTACCGGTTTAATAGTAAACTGAATGGTGTCGGGGCATTGCGTTTTGTCCTCGACACCAGAGTAATTCATAAAAAAAAATAGTCATTTTCCAGAAAGAAAAAAAGGAAAGTCATTTCCAGAAAAAGGAGACTTTCAACACCGACTTACTGATAAAAACTTACCCTAACGCTCCCTGCTGGGGCATATGCATTAAAAGGTGTGACTACATTGCTGTTGTTCTCGGAAGGAACAAGAAATGTCTCTTGAGCTGCAGAGCGATAAATCTCTTCTTCACCACCTCGCTTGTACAGGGCTACAAAACCAGGCTTGGTGGGCCGTGAAAGCATTACGACGTATTTCTTCAGTGTAGCATTGCTGAAGCCGTATTCCTTCCATTTTTCCTGTATGTATTTCGCCAAGTCGAGATTCTCTTGGGATCCAGGAAAGTGGGGAACTTTAGTGAAGAACCTGCAATGACTCAAAATTAGTACTGAAGCGTAGTGGATTTTCGTCTGAAAAAAAAAAATTGTCACCTCGCCAAGACTGACTTATCGACAACCGACCGACCGACCGACCGAAATTTGGGACAATTTTAAAACCGGTCACTAGAAAATGCAGACTCCAGACTGCACCGGAACACTGCGGACCGGGCACACAATCCAGACTAGGGACAAAAAGCAGACTGCAGACTGGGTACAGAACGGAGACCGAGTCACGTAATCGCTTCCGAAAAAAAAATAAATAAAAATATTAGTTCCTGCACAGGCAGACCACCCTCTGTTGGTGTATCTCTTCCGCGGTTGCAATTTGCTCGAAAAAAAAGTTTGAAAGCAAATACTGGAATAAAAGATCAAACGACATGTCAACCGAGTCCTGTGTTAAATGGTTTCTTTTTGTCGTTTCGAGCTGTTTTGGGCGTCATTTTGCGATATCTTTTGTCGTCCGCCGGTTGGGGAGTGAAGAAAATTAGTCCCGAAACCACGCTTACTGATCAAATCGTAAATATCACACCTTCCTCGGACGTGATTGGTTTCAAAAACCATGTATTTTTTACTGACAAATTTGTCTCCTAACCTATAATCGGACAGTCTGTAAATCCGACAGTTAGATAAACCAATCACAATTAAAACTGCAGTTGAAATGAACCAATCACAAGTGACCAAAAATGTCATCGCTTCACGGAATTGCACTTCTACTTATAATGCAAAAAAAAAAACAGAGAAATGGTAAAAAACGAGTTATGATCATTTGTTATTCGTTTGTGACTTTTGAGCGTCATTTACGAAGAAAGAAAATTTTTTTGTCTTCTCATAGCCTCGAAAATTCAGATTTTGTCAATATGTGCTTCTATGGATACACGTGTCTTTGCTATGCTTGGCAGTCGCACCTTTCACCTACGGCTGAACTTATTACCACTCGGATTATGACATTCACTTGACGCCAATAAATTTTCTCGGGGTAATTTTCTTCATTTTTGTTTTTTGTCATGACTGATCGTACAAACTATCTTATGTCGATGAAGAATAGTCAAGCGATCCTGAAATACTTTATAGATCTGAAGTCTAGCGTTTGGTTTACGCTGGGCTCAGAAGAGGAAACCATGTTTTGTGACACTTAGAAAATTTTTTCAGCTCGACTGCCGGTCAAGGTTTTGAAAATACTAAATGGCCGGCAGTCCGGCAATCATATTTGTAAGATCAATACTTGGTTCATTTTGACTGACTGACCGGTCTTTTTACCAGGATAAATAAAATTATTAGTATTATTATTAATTTCCGTACATGTACTCGTAAAAAAGACAAATAAAATGGCTTGCCTGGGTGTGTATGAAGTTACAGTCTAGACTTCAGATCTATAAAGTATTTCAGGATCGCTTGACTATTCTCAATCGACATAAGATAGTTTGGTTTAGCTGGGATTAATCGATTGGTGAAATTTATTGAAAATACCGGACTGCCGGCCATTTAGTATTTTCAAAACCGACCGGCAGTCGAGCTGAAAAAATTTTCTGTGTCACAAAACATGGTTTCCCCTTCTGAGCCCAGCGTAAACCAAACGCTAGACTTCAGATCTATAAAGTATTTCAGGATCGCTTGACTATTCTTCATCGACATAAGATAGTTTGGTTTAGCTGGGATACCGGACTGCCGGCCATAGTATTTTCAAAACCTTGACCGGTTACCGGCCATATAGCCACAGCGTTAAATAAACGCGGCTGGGGCCTATTTCTCGAAAGCCCCGAAACTTTTCGGGCGTATTTCTGGTGCTATAATTCCCTCCAGTATCCTGAGATATAAGACGTTTTAAGCTAAGAAAATTTGGAATTAGTTTGCTCTTTTATATCTTAAAAGCAGGTTAAAAGACAAGATTTTCAGAATAAGCGGATGGCTAGTCCCCAGTTCTCCCTCAGAAATAGAGTTTTTCCTCATGGTCACATAATCTTCGTTCAGGGCCCTGCTGGTCTCATGGCTGGCCCCCTCCTACTGTCTCCAGTGTTTGTATGGGAAACGTTTCCTATTCGCCGAGTGCAGCGATAGAGAATAGAACACTCGCATGATTACAGACCGTATTGGACTTCGCTTAGTCCTATTAATACTATTAAAAAATTAGTTTGTTTGTTTTGTTTTTGTAGTATTGTCTCTAATGACGAGACAATAAGTTATTGCTACACTCGTTACTCGATATCATTCATGTATGTTGTGATCTCGCGCTCGAAGCAGAAACACTGCGAGACCGTTTGAGACAGTGTCCCTTTGTTTATAAACTAATTATTTCCGGAGAACATTCCCCGAAAGCGATTGCTTGACAGTTGGTAACTCATAACATGAAATGTTAATTTGCTCTCGGTCTGCGTTTTGTATCCAGGATCTGCAGGTTGCAGTCTGCATTTTGTACCCGTCCTGCAGCCTGCAGTCTGCATTTTGTACTGACCGATTTTAGAACTGGTCTACTCCGAGGCAAAACGATAAGACTGTGTTCTAATTTCGTCAAGCTTACTGATAAGTAACTAAACCTAACTTACTTCAAGTTAGACCTCAGTTCCTGGGTGGAAACTATGTCGACAGCATCCTTATGGATCTCCTCAATCTGTACTCGCTTTTGTTTGCCATCGTTTGCAGCCGTTTTACCCTCACAACTCTTTGTACTGCGTCCGACAAAATACCCAATGACGATACAAACAGCGGCGAATAGGAGGAAACCGAGAACAATAGCCACTTTGGTAAAAATCCGGCGATTTGAGGAAGTGAATGTAGATTCTTTCACCTCCATGTTCGACATCTTGTTGTGTCAATATGCTTTGAATTTTGTTATCTGTTTATACGTCTTCCGGTTGTCAACAAGGTGAAAATTTAATCCGTAGTTACCAAAACACGGAACCACCCAAAAGTCAAAACCATCCAAAACCACCCAAAACCACCTACAACCACCAACAGAACCAGCCAAAACCACCCCAAACAACCCAAAACGTCCAACAACTACCCACGAAACATCAAATGCAACCTAAAAATGGGTTGCATATGGTTTGCAGGATGTTGCATGACTATTTTGGTATTTTGGTCTGGTTCAGACTTTGCGACATAGGGTGCCTTCGATTGGGAAATCCGTAATTCGGATCTTCGGATTTCCAACCGAGCACAAAATCCGAAAACGGATTTCGCGACGGATTTTGTTAATTGAAATCCATGTCGGGGAGGGATTTCAATTAATGAAATCTGCGGCAAAATCCGTTTTTCGGATTTTGTGTTCGATTGGAAATCCAAAAGATCCGGATTTTAAGATCTAAATCCAGATTTCCCAATCGAAAGCACCCATAATGACATAACGGGAAGGCCACGCATGTAAAAGAGCACGTTGTGTTAATCAGTTTATGTCTCCAGTGTGAACAACACACCATCGACATATTGGGATCATATTAACATGAAAATGACATAACGGTGTGTCAATGACGTTCGGATGTTACTAAAACGGAGAATGGAGAATGGAGAATGGAGAATGGAGAATGGGGAATGGGGAATGGGGAATGGGGAATGGGGAATGGGGAATGGGAAATGGAAAATAAGGAATGGGGAATGGGGAATGGGGAATGGGGAATGGGGAATGGGAAATTGAAAAATGGGAAATTGAAATGGGAAAATCGAAAATGGGAAAAAAATAAAAAATACCCAATTGGATTGTATAGAACAATTGTTGTTAATATGGAATAATTTTTCTCAGCGTCTATTACCTAAGCTTTTAAAGCGTTTTGCGTCAAAATTAAAAGGGGAATTCGCGATGATAAATAGATTTCCGATGTCATTAAAAACCGGGATATTTTGTTTGAGTGTTCTATTACCCACAAAAATGTCATTTTGGTGGAAAAATTTCCCGTTTTTAATTACGGTTTGTTTTGCCAGTTTTCTCCTCCAAGAAAAAAAA
>BLFK01000113.1:3477785-3517785 GCA_014634185.1 Astreopora myriophthalma | reverse complement strand
GTCCATAAGTCTGAACTGGTTGAAACTTTCAGTCAACATCGATCAGGATTTCAATGATGAAGCCGGGTTAGGAGCAAATTTTAAAAATAGCCCAGAACGTGTAAAACCTGAGCCTTTCACCCTTTCCTGGTCGTGGGGCCCCCCAGTGACGAGTAAAATCGTCTGGCGTTAGACAGAGTAAAATCTATAAGTGGCACTCTTGAGCATTAAAGGGTTAATGGAGACATAGTTTTTGAGCAGACGGACAGGGGTATTAACCCTTTCCTGGCCGTGGGGCCCCCAGTGACGAGTAAAATCGTCTGGCGTTAGACAGAGTAAAATCTATAAGTGGCATTCTTGAGCATTAAAGGGTTAACGACACAACGTGCTGAACAAGTATGTTGAAATTGTTTATTTTGTTTTCCATTAAGTTAGCAGATTGTTTTTTGGTATTTTTTGTTTCCCATATAGACCTTGTCATTCAAAATTGCGAAGTTTGCGTTTGGGCTGCCTGTGGTGATTTGCCGGTGTGCTCTGTATGGGGCAGTTTAATAGCTTCTTTGAGGTTTTGGTCTGAAAATGGACCACCGACCTTGTCTCAGACTTTTGTTTGCCAAGCAGAACAGAGAAGCAATTAAAGATACGACGTTTTCAGAGAGACTACTAAAGTGATTACTGATTCATCAGACTGGCCGATATTTCCTTTTAGTGTATTAAGTGCGAAGGAGGCTAAGGTTAAAAGTGACTGGATAGTAAGTAGAGGTTGCTGGAAGTTGTTGCTGAGAAAACTGGAGATTGACGTTTAATTCTATTCTGTTGACCGTTGTTGACTGAAAAGTAAAAGCTGTTTGAGAGTCGTCATCGGAGATAGTGTCAATCAATCGATCGATCGATCGATCGATCGATCAATCCATCCAGTTTCGACATTTTTGCCAATACTGACACAAGCCAAGGCCGCGAGAAGTACTGGGCACGACAGGCGTCAGTGAAACAGTGATCAGCGTTCTTCCTCATCCGGTATAAAACTTCCTTTTGGTCCCTTCTTTTGGTAGACTTGGTATTCACTATTTTCAACTACGTCAGATTTTGTTATCCTTGGGAAATATGGCACGGCAAATACCTCTGACATGTAGCGGACACACGAGGCCCGTGGTACATCTTTCATTCTCGGATATTACCCCTTACGGATACTTTCTTATTAGCGCGTGTAAAGGTAAGCAAGTCTTCTATAAAGCTTGAGCGGCTTTCGAATTCTTTTCTCTCTCTTTAAAATACAGACGACGGTATGTAAGTTTAATATTTTTAGAGGATCTGTAAAAGTGTTTATTTGACATTGGACAGAGAAAATATCTTTGTAAGGCCCATGCTTCTTTATATGAGAACTTAGCTTAGCAGATTTACTGAGCTTTTATAAGCTTAGGATGATTGATATCTTGTTAGTTACCCTTGGTAATTAACTACTGATCCGGGTAAACTAAACTATTGCAGCCTAGTTTGGTTTGAAATTTCCTTTGTCTAGTGTTCATTATCATACAGTAGAGACAAAGAAATCACAACTCAAACAGGTTACTTGGTAAAAATTATTTTTAACTCGAGATTAATTTTTGACTTTAACAACATTAATGCCTCTATGAGTGTTTTACTCAGAGATTCTTTACCTGGGGAGGTATTTGAACACACACACACACACACACACACACACACATGCATTGTCCCACAGGTTACCCATGCTCTGTAAGTGACCATTTGAAAACAGTAGTTGTGAGGCATACTGAAGGTAAAATTATCCTAGTGTAGCTCTGTGAGGGAGAATTTATCATTCCAGGGATTTTATTCGCAATTTTGGTCCAGATTCGAGGGTTGCTTTGAAATAACGTCTCCTACCTTGTTATTTTATAGTGAAGGGCTATGTCAGTACCTAGGTCAAACAAATTATGTCAAATGAACTCCAAATCGTGTTTCAGACATTAGAAATGATTACCAGAAGTCACGTTTGAAGTTTGGAGACCATTTTATTGTTATTCATATTGGGATTATTAATGTGCCAAAGTCGCTGCCTCACAATTACTGTTTTCAAATGGTTACTTGCAGAGGCTACCTGGCCCAGGGTCAGAAATTTGACATCGTTGCCATCTTGGAAAACTGAGAGAACCAGGGATTGCACATTTATTAGGTGCCTGGGGTGGGGAATTGAACTCTAGTTTCCATGAAAATGTCAAATTCCTCTGGATCAACCCCTTTCCTACCCTGGGGTTTGACAAGCTGAGGCACAATCTTCAGCTTGTATCCACAGACTAGTTGTTTTATCCCTTAACAACAAGAAGGAGAGTATAATTTTATCTAATGTACAAACTAGAAAATAGTGTACAACAGTAACTGATTTATTTTCTTGTGGTGGTTTGTCTGGAAAACGGATTATTTGTTTTTTAGATGGAGGTGCATGCAAACATCAGTTTCACACATTTCCAAGCAGACCTCTTAACATAAGCTACATAAGGTTTCTTGAGGTCTCCTCACCACCTGTTCTTCCTTTTAATATTATATAGTGTGAAATGCCTCTGTGGTAAATTAAAGATTGAACTTGCATAATTCTCATATGCCATTCACTGAAAAAGAATTTAGGTATCTGGTGAGTATATAAAGATCAATAGGTGATGTCAAGGTTATCAGCTATAAACCAGCAATGAACCAGCCATTATCAGAGTCAGCTAGATAGCATTCAGCTAGATTGTACACCACATGTTACCAACAGTATCAATCCATAATAATTGGGTTGTGATTAGAATGGATCCGCCAAGATTGGGTTGGACACTTTATAACAAATACATAAAAGAGAATGATGATTAATTTAGCTTAGAGGGCAATGTGTAACTCAAAAATTTCTGATTCTTTCAAAGTCACCGCACCAGACTAGCAATATAGCTAACAGACAGTATGCTTCTGGCCTGTGTTGGACACACCGATGTTTGAGTTTTTTTTCTCAGTCTCTTTTGAAGTGTGAAGTAAGACACACTTCAACCTGATTTTGGAGTCATCGTTCTCTTTCATGCATTCGTCATGAACTGTCCAACCTGATTTTGGCAGATCCATTTTAGTCACAACCATAATAATTGTGATTCAGATGGAAAACCCATGTTACGACAAGGTGACACCGGTGACTGGATTGGGACTTTTGAGGGACACAAAGGGGCAGTGTGGAGTGCTACCTTGAATGACGATGCCACAAAGGCGGCTACAGGGGCTGCTGACTTTTCAGCGTATGTATTCTTTCTTACACATTATTTACAACATTCAGTAGTTAGTAAGAATAGACTATTTTTATTGAGGTTTAAGGTTTTTCACTAGTTACTCTCCTTGTCTTGAACATCTTGGTATTGCTTCTCCCCCCTCTTTAAAATGCTGACCATTATGTGAAAGTTTAGGAGGAGGACTTTTTATGGCAACACTAGTAATTAGGTCTCAGTTGTTGAAAAGGTGGATAATGCTATCCACTGGATAGATCACTATCCAAGGAATAAGGGCTGACAAAACCAATTGAGTTACAGTGTGTGGTATTCAATAGATACTGTAGTAATCTATCCTGTAGTCGATAGCACTATCCACCCTTTGAACTACTAGGGCCAGGCCATTGTTTACATAAGTCTGAGTCATCATAGTTATGTTATTAATTCAAGTTTTGATTTCCGTTTTTTCTTTTCCAATAAAATCGGAAAAGAAAATTAAAAATTTGAATTATTTTGATTTTTGTTTTTATTTTACTTCTGTGTTCCATCCAAATCGAAAACCTCTAATTTGTTGTCATCAGTGCCATACATTGCCCATTATACTTCCAGTTTTACAGAAGTATAATGTGCAACCGTATGGCATGAAATAATAGCAAAAATCAAATTCAACTTTTAATTCCTTTTCCAATTTTTGTCGGAAAATTTTTTTGTCGGAAAAACGGAAATCAAAACTTGAATTTCGAATTTCATTTTTTTTATATTGTGGGAAAACGGAACTCAAACCTCGGGGTCCAAATTTCGTTTTTGGATATGGCCGGAAAACGAAAAACAAAAATTGCCCTTTCAAATTTTGCTTTTCAATGTTGTCGAAAAACTAAATCAAAATCGAGTTTCATTTTTTTCTTTTTCTACTTCATTGGAAAATGGTTGTCGCTTGAGTACACACATTCTGGGAAGATCGTTATAATACAAACAAATTTATATTTTCGGGTAAGATAAATGAAAAAGCAGGAAGTTAAAATCGGGATGGAACATTTTAAAATAAATGTGAGTAACATGAAACCGCATGCATGTAGTCGAATCGTTTGTTAAATATGAAACGTGACCCTTGTGAGCCCCATATATTTTGATGTCTAAAAAAACCCTTTGGTGACTAAACCTAAAGAGTTGGTCACCAAATGGCCACTAAACAAAAAATTTAACCTGGGTGGTTGATCATAGTGTAGTGTATCTTAGAACAAAAGGCTGTGCATGGCTTCAACCTTTCCAACATTGATCAGCACTTTTTGAAAACTAAAAGGTTTCAATTCTAGTGACTGGATGTAACTATTATTTAGTTTTGATTGTGCAATTCCTTTCATCCTGTAGGAAGGTTTGGGATGCTGTTTCTGGTGATGAAATAAGGACTTTACCTCATAAGCATATTGTCAAGATTGTGGACTTTTCTCCAGTAAGCATTAGTTAATAGGAGGGAGCCTAGTTAAAGAAAAGGCAATTTTGAGCTATGGACAACAACCAAAAGTGAGCGTATCATATTCTTAGGGAGTGGTTTTGCCCAAAGTTTCAGGCAAATTGTCTCAGTCTATAAAGGGCGGCAGGTATGGTTGCAGTCTGTTGCTCAAAAATGCATCTTCCGAAGTTCTCTATAGTCATACACAGTTGACTCCACTGATTAGCATATCTCACTTTACGTCATTGGGATAAATTATGTTGCAGACCAGAAGTTACAATAAACCATAAATAAACTAATATTATTTATGTACCCCTTCTCTGTTCCAAATATGTGCAAGCCCCATGCGTTAATACAACACAGGTGTTTTTTTCTTGTGAAGAATTCGTATAACCAAGGCTTTGTTACAACATTTGGGAAGGAAAGCAAGCGATCCAAATTATCAAATGCAAATTTGCAAGGTTTGACCATGACTTATATTTAGTATGAAGAACGCATGAACCCTTGGATGACTTTAAATTACAATAGCCAATATAATTCTCAACAATAGAATGTGGGAACAGAGTGGAAAGTTGAACATTAATACAGAAAATTAAACAAAATGCTTTGTGGAAAAAGAGTCTGCCTGGGTTGACTCATGAAGAGCATTATATACAGGATTACATTGCTGTTAATCTTGGGACTTTTAATCAAGTAGTTTGGTTTTCGTAATAATTATTATATTCTTTGCCAGGATGGGCAACAGCTCCTGACAGCCAGTAATGAAAAACTGATGAGAATATTTAATCTTCAAGATGAAAGTGCAGGTAAAATGATTTTTTGTTGAGACAACCTGAGGGAATAATTATGGTATTCTCTTAATGCAAATGCATGAAAGAGTGCTGGTGATAAAAATGCTGGCTGGGGTAAGGCTCATTGATCAATGTGCACAACATTTAGGTCTAGGGTGGAAAAATTGGAGTGCTGAATGTAGCCAACTAGAGAATAATTATAGTCAACCACTGCATTGTTAAATGGAAGTTGGGTGCCAGGTAATTCAAGGAGCTTCCACTGGAGGCCAGCCCACCTGCCTCTAGACCTAGTAATGCTCCCATGGCTGGCAATCCTTACAAGCCAGCCATGTGCCCCAAGCCATGCACCCAGGCACTGGTCAAACTGACAAGGAGTGGACATATATAGGCAGGGAGGGGAGGGGAAACAAGCCAAGGGAATGCAAGCAGCAGATCAAGATGGCCAGCGAGGAGCCTCAACTTTTGCTGCCATGTAGTGAAAGATCCAGGTGAGCATGCCCCTTCGACAGGGTCCACTGACCACTCCACTCTGCCAACTCCAATACGTTGCTCTCTCCTTGAGGAGCTGCAGGTACATGTACTCTGACAGAGGAGTGCCATTACTACTTGACTCAGGGGCTGGCCCCTTCCATGTGAAGAGTGCACTCCAGTGCTCAATGCCCATTCATAGATTTCTGCCTCAATGACAGTGGAGGGGATGGCACAGTTACAGTTCTTCCCGCGTCAACAGACCCTGATTCGTTTCTGTTCTCATCTTACCCGCTGTCTTCACCATACATCCATTAAGGTGTATTTATCTGGGGACTGCTCACTCCATATCAATAATGGCTTTCCACTTTCAGGTGGACTCTCGGTTAACCCGTCCGGTCTTCGGGTGCGTATCAAGTGCTCAAAAACCAACCCCTTCTGTCAGGGATGCTTTATCTATTTGGGTTGTGGTTCACTGTCAGTGTGTCCAATCTCATCCATCCTTGCATTTCTCACCCTCCGGGGCTCCTCGTCAGGGCCATTCTTTCAACATCAGGATGGCTCCCTGTTGACTCTCCAGTTCCTGTCGTCTTTCATACAATCAAGGCTGTCTGCTGTGGGGATCCTGGATACCTTTTCGGGTCACAGTTTCTGTATTAGGGCGGCAACCACTGTGGCCCAGCTGGGCCTCCGGACCATTCATCAAGACATTAGGGCAGTGGTCCATCGATGCCTATCAACTTTATGTTAGGACACCTGTGATGACACTTGCAAGTGTGTCTGGCCGCTTAGCATTATAGGTATGGCTTTGTATGTCCACTGAAGTGGCTCCTTGTTGGAGAGTGGGTGCCTCAGGTTTGGGCATTTGTGGGGCTCTGGCTTACCCCCTAGCCATGAGCCCCTTGTCTCCAGTCATATTGCTTGATCAGAGGTCTGCTGGCTTGGTGTGGGGGTTCATGGCTGGGTTGTGGGGATTGCCAGCTATGGAGTGTTACTCGGTCCAGGGGCTGGCTGGCCAGCCTCCAGTGAAAGCCCTTGGACATCCCAGGAACCCATCCTCCATTCTGCGATGTAGTTGTTAAATAATGTACACCTACACATTTAGAGGAAACTGAGCAGATGCTCACTGCATATAAGCTGTGTAAAGCAGTGGACTTTGTGTAAAAGTGCCTTGGGACTTCTGCGAAATGTGTGCACACATTTTGAATTCTGGCGTGGGTACTTGAGAAAAGAGTGTATCCACATTGGTGCTCAGCAAGTACCGATACTCAGGCACTCAGGCACCATGCCTGGGCAACAAGTGTGAACCCGGCCTTAGTTAAATTGCATTTAACTACATGTACTGTCCACTGTCTGTGCTGATGAAGGTGTGCTAACTGGTTTTTCCTTCAGGATTAGTATAATTTACTAGGCACTCTTTTATTTAAATTCCTTTCTTAAGGACCTATTTGTATATCATTTTGTGTAGAACCGGACTTGTTAAAGGGTTACACAGTGAATATAAGAGCTGCCTTGTGGAGCAACGATAGCAAGTTTGTTTTCAGTGGAGGAGAAGACAAAGCAATGAGGTACAAATACATTGTAACATAAAACGCTTACCATTTGGATGGATATTACAACAAATGGTACATACCAAACATTCCAAGCTTGAGGAAACTAAAGAGGAATGAGCTATACCATTTGTGTGAGAAAACCAGTTGTTCTGGTGGGTAAACAAATGGAAGGGTGACTCTTTCAATGGAGCCTGGTTCTAGTAAGGTACAGAAAAGTCTCCATTTCAGCAGAACCAGGAAAAAAGTAATACCTTGGAAGGAATTAGACTTATTCTGGAAAATTTCAGTTGAGGTTGACCAGAAATACCAGGAAAAAAGGGAATACTTGGGAGGTACATGTATTACTCTTCTGGAAAATTTCAGTTGAGATTAAAACTGTTCCATCAGTTTTCTGACCAGAAAAACTGGTTTTACCATACAAATGGTAAGTGCTCATGTATTTGGAGTCAGTCTGTGACAAAAATTATGCATGATGTATCAGTTCATGGCTAGACCATAAAACAGTCATGGGTATTTTATTTATTAATTTTTTTGCATTACTGCAAATGGTACATTTTTACTTTCATGTAGTCTTGCAGAGTTTAATTCAAAAGGTCTGCAGTGAATGAGAAAGAGGAGCATTAGAGACAAGCAATAGGCAACAGCAAATACAACAGAGCTAACAATACAATCAATTCTGTAAAATTAATAACACGAAATTCCTATTGGCTGAACACTGCTGCATAATTTCCTTTGCTTTTCATCAAAGTGGGAGAGGTGTCTATCATGGTAAAATCAACATGGTTTGTTTTGGAAGGTCAGTTGATATCATAGTGTTAAGTATGGTTGATGCAATTTTGTTTCTAGGCTTTGGGATACAAGAAGTATGAGTGAAGCAAAGAAGGTTGATTTACCTAATAGTGTGTCCAGTATGGTGCTGTCAAAAGACGGTGCTGTTCTTGTAGTCACCTATGCAAAAACAATCTCATTTTGGGACACAGAAAGGTAATTAACTAATGATGGAAATGAAATATTGAATAAGGAGTATTAGAGCAGTTTTCAATTGACTGTGGTAAAAGCAAAACCAAATTTAATCATTACAGCTGGAATAGAAAGCACGCTAATCCATAGTATACAAGAGGAATAATAAAGATCAAATGCTTTGTGAGCATTTGCTCACTATTTGAAGTGTAATGATTAAATTTACTACCAATGACACTCTTACATATTTCTAAGTTATAACTTAGTTATATTTCAAATCACACTGTAACAAACACTTGCAGCTGATGGGGATCAATGGTCGATGGAACTATGTCTTGTGAACTTAAAAAAGTTGTCAGTTTTTACATGTATGAATTCTAGTTTGTCTGCTTTTATCCAAACAGTTATTAACTATAAAGATTACACTCTATTAGAAACTATAAAGATTACAAAAACATTTACAAGCAAAGATTAAGTTACAAAGCTAAAATATGAATTGTTATCAGTTTGTTATCAATTTGAAATCTGTTGGGGAGAATTTTCACATGATGAAATCAAAGTCATTTTTTCTTAATTGCTTTGCCATTTGAAAAGCGGAGAAGACATAGAGTATGTTTGTGCTTATGGGGCAACAACACATGCTTTAGTTAAATAACACTGTGACTGAAAGGTTATATGCTTGTTCTGTTTAGAATGGAACAGATCAAGTCATTTGAAGCTCCAACAGAAATATTTTCAGCCTCCCTTCACCCAAGCAAGTCTTGTTTTGTTGCTGGAGGTGATGATTTCAAGCTTTACAAGTTTGATTATGTAGATGGAAAGGAACTAGGTAAGACATGAAGTGTTGGCAACAAGTAACATCTGTTCTTAGATAAAGTATATAAGTTTGGTTGTTTGATTTTGATCCTCAATCCCTCCACAAGTTCCAGTTTTTACAATAACCCGATCAAAGCACATGCTCTGATTGGCCCATCAGCTATCGCTTATTGTCAGCGTGTTAGTCAGATGGGCATCCTGGCATCCTGTGAACGCCCACTTTTTGGAGAAAAGTTTTTACTTTTATTTTTATTATTTTATTAAAATTAGTGGATGCTCAGTTCTCAAATCCTGGCTAAAATGGGTGCTCATTGTGGCAGTAAACTCATAGGAATTTAGCACGTCTTCTGAATTATTAGCAGTATATAAAAGCAATAGACCACTGCTGCACAGGTTTGTATCAATGGTTTATAGGCATGATAAATCATGTGGGATGTTGGAAGAACATGGAATAACATGTGCAACATCTGGTTTCTTGGATGCAAGAAGTGGCTATTTTGTGTCATCCTATGAACTCTGTTCTACTTTATTTACTTCAGAATCCTACAAAGGACACTTTGGTCCTGTACATTGCGTCAGGTATTCTCCGGATGGTGAGCTGTATGCTTCAGGATCTGAAGATGGAACACTACGGCTTTGGCAACACACTGTAGGCAAAACCTATGGACTCTGGCGAGCAGTGAACAATGGTACTCCTGAAGGAGCAAATTCATGATGATGCCATACAATAGCCCTTAATATTTTGTAACATTTGTAACAACTTCATGACTTGTTCATAAGATCAGTTATGATTCATTACAGCACCATCTTTGACGATGCAGTGTAAATGATAGAAAGAATACAACAAATTGCTAGAATATGAATAATTATTACTTATTTATAAAGGAATTATCTCAAGGGAAAAATATTGGCAGAAGTAACAAAACCAACCACCAACTGATTCCAAAGCAAGCATGTGTTAGTCATGGGGAGGGTGTATGTGTTTTTTTTTTTGGGGGGGGGGTGGGGGGCTTGGGGGATTATAGTATCATTGATTCAGCAGACCTTACTACTAAATATAATAATACATTGTACATAACAAGGATCTAAACCAGAAGTGGTTTTGAAATCATGGGTTTGGTAGAGATCTCCCATTCTGCAACCTCAATTTCCCAGTTAGAGATTCTCTGTCACCACCTCTAGTAGTAGCCTTATCAGTGGCCATCAAAAGGAAATCTTTGCATAAGAATAGTATTCAGTTCCTCTAGGATTAATTTGGGATACTAACAAGGTGGCCGTGATGACAAGTGCATATGGAACCTCTGCAATCCATCTCAGACGTCTGTGGACAAGGGCCTTTTTCAGCCCGCTTCATTTCAGTCTGTGGTTAAAAAATTCTGGTCATGTGATAACATTTTCACTGCTCTGCGGTTTACAAAACACTGACCTTACAATGCCATCTTAGTTGTTCCTGCCTGCAGCCAGTAAAGAGAAAACCATGAGTTGAAGAAATGTTGAAAACAGAGACAGGTCAAAGTAATATGCCAGGAAAAGCCTTGTCTGAGGACATTAGAAGGGGCATTACAGACACAAATGTGCAAAATGGTGGAGACTATATCTGTTTTTTTTTGGGGGGGGGGGGGCAGTCCACTTTTAGTGGCCTTGGGAACAAAAATGGCATCACATGATCAGTATTTTGGAAACTGCAGAGCAGCAAAAAAATGTTATCATGTGACCAGAAGTTCTGAACTGCAGACTGAAGCCAATGGTCCGTGAAGTGGGCTGGAAAAAAGCCCTTGCCCACGGACATCTGAGATGAATAGTATGCACGTTCATTGTCTTCAGGGGAGAGACAAAAATGTGATTCATGGACTTAATTGCATTATTATTTCTATCATTTTAGTGTACTGCCTGTTTTGTGTTAATTTTCTTTATTGCACATTACCTTTCCTCTCAATTCTTTTAAATTTAAGACTGCAATTTCAGAGAGCTTAATTAACACCAAAGAATCCGATTTTTGTAGTCCTAGTCATCTTGAACATCGATGTAATTTAGAAAAACAAGGCTGACCTGTGATGTTGCACAAAACATTCAACTAAAGCATCAGACTGTTTTAACAGGACTGTACAGTGAAAGTCCCTGGGATCACCACACATCTTTAGTCATATTTTGACACAATGTCTGATCTCTGTTGTTGTTCACTTAGTTTCAAGAAAGTACCACACATAATCAAGAAACAGAAAAAAATTAAAAACAACAATGAGCGTGAAAGTATTATCATTTTGCCTGGTTGAAGAGTGCAGTGCAGGTGCATAGTCTGGTTTGTGGCGAAAGACAAGCCTTTGCCACCCACCGTACCTGAGACTAGGCTTGGCCTCAGAACGTTCAGTCATTGCTTTGTTCAACAGACAATGATGCTGTGAGTTGAGTTTGGGACAGGCTGCAAAATTCCTGAAACTGCAAAGGAATGTTCTAAAATAACTCCCACTATTACAATTCATGTGGCTGCATATTCATTTTTTATTGTTTTCCTCTTGAACATTATAAACAGGGGCACCTCCTGATTGATTGTTTTCTGTGGAAGCTTTAGACAAGCTTGAGTTTGAAATGTTACCTGGACCTTTCGTATTATGAGGAAATTTAATCCCTTTGTTTTCTGAAAGGCTAAATTAAATATGTTCATATCTTGGATGAAAAAAGGGTCAGCTTGAATTTTCGGAGAGACAAAAGCAGCTAGTAAATTCGAACAACAAGTTTCTAGTCCCTACAATTGTTTTCAGTTCCTTACATTTGCAGCTAAATAATCTGAACAGATACTATTCCCGTAAGCTTTTCAAAATACATCCAAACATTCTATAAAATTCATAACAGAGGTGTGGAAACCACTTTATTGTGGCAATAATAAAAATTTGTCATTGGGAGCCCCTGTATAAAGGACAGCTTAAAGAACATAAATTATGTCATTCAAGGTGTCTGTTCAGATCTCCAAGGTGGTCGAGCAAAGACTGTTACAGTTCTGCTGTCCTAACTCTTGAAATTTCAAGTTTGTAGTTTTTGACCTTGTATCTAGGGTAGCAATAGACCAGTGATACACGTACATAACAGTGACATTTCATAATTATCTTCTTGAGAATGGAGACTTCCCAGGGATCATGGATGCCAATATTGTTTCTGTATGGTCTGTTTATGACTGGATGCTGCTTGTACCCATACTATTGTATTTCAAGACCTAAGATCCAAAAAGGATCTAATAATAATATCATTACTATGTCTTAAAAATGTCTGGCTTCAAATCAACCATTAACTCTACTGATCAGAATCTTCACTGCTGGTGTAATCTCCCAGCATAGTCAATGAGCCAAGCCCATTTTGTCCAGCATCTGTTTTGGTACTGGAATCAACAAGGTCGTGACTGTTCAAATCTTGGGTTTTTGCTTCTGTTGCAGATGAAATACTCTTTGTGTTTATTATGGCTGTTTTTGCCACAACTTTCTTCTGGCCATTAGTTTTGTCCTTTGTTATTTTGACCAACGATGCAAGTTGTGTTTTGGTCTGTATTCGTCCAATGGTAATGTTAGCTGATGTCTTCTGCTTCTTTTGAGCTGGTTGAGTGGTGCATGAGGGATCCTGGGAATCAAAAAACATTGTCAACTACGGATAATCTATTCATAGTTTCAATTGTCAGTTTGTGACTGAACAATAGACCATTTGACAGTTCTCTGCCCAGTTACCAGGCCTTTGAATAAAATTGAGGCTGGAGTTGACCTTGTTTTGATACAAACCCCACTTCTTTTCTTATGTTATTCCTATTTACATAAAAAAGCAGGGAGGTTTGTATTGAAACAAGGTCAACTCCAGCCTCAATTTTATTCAAAGGCCTGGGGCCCGTTCTCGAAAGTCCCGAAAAGTTTAAAACAAGCCCGAAACACAATTTGTAAAACCCATGATCGGCTTATTCTGAAAATCTGGTCTGTTAACATGCTTTCAAGATAGGAGAGAGCAAACCAATGGTAAAGTTTGACAGCTTAAAACATCTTCCTTTTCAAGATACGAAGGGAATTGTGGCACCTGAAATATGCCTGAAAAGTTTTGGGGCTTTCGAGAAATGGGCCCTTGGTAACTAAGCACAGAACTGTAAAATGGTCTATTCAAGGAAACATATTTCTTGCATTATTTCTAGTCTTTAACTTTTGGTTGTATAGTTTGAAGAGACAAAGCCTCTTCTGTGCTTCAGTGGTGTTTAATTGCAAGTACCAGTGTTTACCTCAGCCAGGATGTCTGTGGCTTTTCTTCTTGTTGGTTTAGTATGTTCTGATAGCTTTTCACTTCCATCTTCACCATCGCTGTCACCATCACTGCAGTCGCTCAATCTTTTCTGGACTCTCTTTGCCCCAAAATACGTCCTGGGGTATATAAAAAAATCTTTAATAATAATAATAATAATAATAAATAACAAGATCACAAATCAACATTATCATTGACATCCTGGGCTAGTATTTAGTATAACTTAGGAAAAAGCATGAGGGTGCTCTTGGGACCAAGTCATGATAGAGTCACACTGAGGAGGATGCAAAAGTCAGTTATAACAAATACCCTGAACATCGCCAGGTGCTTCAAGGTCATGTCTTGGAGCTGATGATCACTGTCAAATCAAATGACTCACGTGAACTGTAGTCTGCCGATTAGTATAGTCGTTTTAGGGCAATCTAGTTCGATGTAAATTAGTTTTCACCATTTTTAAATATTAGTGTAAATACAGGTATTTCACTTGTGTCTGCCAATTAGCATAGTGGTTTTAGGGCAATTCAGTAATTTGTTTTTGATCTAAATTAGTTTTCACCATTTTTCTAAATTGTAGTGTAAACAATACAGGGCTAGTCACAGTTCGCTGCCTAGCTCATGTGATTTATAGGGTCTGGCATCCAAGACAAGACAAGACAATATTTTATTAACTGACACTTAAACTAATTACAGAGGATCGCTATATACATCACAAGTTAATTACAGAGAATAATTAGGAAAGTAGTTTAGGTAATTGGAGCCTAGAGGTTTAAGAAACCGTAAGGTTTTCGAGTTAACCTCTAGTAACTATTTACAGTTAATTTTAAATAAAAAAGGAGCAACCAAAAAGAAAGAGACCAGACCCAGTTAATAAGGGTGGTTAATCCAGGTGTTGGAAAGATCTCTGTATAACCCCATACATTTATTATGCATGCAGAATTATTATTGTTATGGTAAAATTTAAAGTTATTCAAAGTGAATAAGTCTCAAAGGAGCACTATTGTTTCCACTATTGCTTAGATAAACAAAGAACTGTATGCATAATAAATGTATGGGGTTATACTGAACTCTTTCCCAGGTGATTTATACTGTCATAATAACAAAAATAATTAATAATGATAATAATAATAATAATAATAATAATAATAATAATTAATAACAAGAACAACAACTTCATTTCAGTCTTGAACTTATTAGTTATATAGCCTTGCACAAGTGCTAGATATTAATTGGGAAGACTAAAATCAAATTAATGACACCAAACCGGATCCAGAGAGGATTTAGAGAGGGGAAAACTGGAGTACCTAAAGAAAAACCTCTCGGAGCGAGTGTATGCATTTTACATATTAACGATTCATTCTGGATAAAAATGACTAAAAATAGCTAACAGTAATGAAGCCACACTTGTATTGTTATCAATATTTTGGGGTGCTAAAAATATTTAAAATGTGCACAAAAGTTCAATTTTATTGTTGAATATTTAACTTTTATTCAACTTTCATCCAGTAAATCAACATTCACCTCAATGGTCTGTTAACTTCACCATAATTATTGGCTTGATAAACCACTGAAATACCAGATAACAGACTCTGGAGTCAAGTGACTGCTGCACAATAGAGAGTTGGGCCCATAATCACCAAAGAGGGAAGGGTGGTCAGACATTGGTAAGTGTTGCTAGGGCTCACTATGGCCCTAGGTGCCAACAAAATCAAATATGGTACTGGTACATACTTTGGGTTCTTTCTATGGATGTTTTGACAAATTTTCAAAATTAAATTGAGAAAATGATGGGGAGACTATGAAGGATGGCTTGCAGCAAGTGCATTGAGCTAAGGTAACAAACTTTAAATCAAAGCAGTCCTTACGTACTGAACTTCCTGTTCATCTTCCTCTGCTTCTTTCGCTCGTAATTCCTCAGCGGCTTTTGCATTCAACTCTAATAGACTATCATAGTCAACTAAAAAGATAATACAGAACAAAGGGCATAAGTATGGATACTAAGGGTATAAGTATGATATACCCTTTGAACTTTTACCCAATGTATAAATGCACTGAGAGCATTCATCTTGAGTTAGAAAAATAAGAAAACATTTTCACAGATCTTCAGTCAAAGAACATAGCATGCAAATGAGAAATTTCTCCTGACAGTATTGGTAACTTTAATAACCTCCATCCCTTTTTAAGTCCACCTGACTTCAAAATATTATCTTCACAAAATTTAAACCTAGCACCATAAAACAATTTGCTCTTTCTCCTCAAGTGCTCACTTTTAATGAGTTGCACAAGTTATGTAAAAGTAACAAGTCATTTGTCTACACAGCCAAGCTAGTTAGAGAAATGGGTCTCTTCCTGCGATAACATATCATAAACTGCTTCGTAATTCCTTTCCTGTTCTCAAAGAATTTCTGCACTTCAAAGACGTTTGTCATGTCATCTAAGGAAGAGGCCCACGCCTCTCACTGTAAGTTGTAAATAATTTATAGCTCAGTCAAGGGTCAAATGACTGCTAGCTCTGCTAGGTTCCCTGGGAAATAGAAGCAAAAGTTTGAAGAGAAAACTGCAAAATATGTTTTCTAAAGAGACTTAACATTAAACAAGGTACAAAAACCCTTGTGGTTAGGTTCACTTTAATCAAGCAATCTTTGTGCAGAAAAGCTCTTTATGAACATGTTAGCCCTACATGGTATTCAAAATGTAAACATGTAATAGCATTTTTTGTTCATGTATATCGAAAGTGTCCACACCATTGGCATGCCTGGTGTTGAGATCTCTCAACTCCTCCAACTTCTCTAAGATGTCCATTTCCTGTTTGGATTCTTGTGTTCTCTTCTCAAGAGCCTAAACATTAATGGACATAAATTTGAAACAAATATTGCAAAACAACACAAGAGCAGAAAAATTCACGAGGTTGATGAATTTAAACATTTATGTTTTCCAGTTTGAAAACATTTAACTAGGCATTTAACAACACTTAAACAAGGTACAAAAAAATAGCATTGTATACTTACAAATTAAATTAATTGTTGACATTTTTTATCTACATGTTTATATTGCATGTAAATAATCAACAATGAAGACATGTACTGTTGATAACCCTAGTGAAAATCTTTTAAGGATCTTCAAAGATCTTTGAGGATTCTGTTAAAGATCTTAACAACGGTGCTCAGAAATCTTGGCAGGATCTTCAAGGATCCTTGAGAATCCTGGCAAAGATCCTTAAGGATCTTCAACTTTCTTGCCAAGCAAGATCTTTAAAGATCTTAAAGGATCTTTTTCAAAATTGCTCTAAAGATCCTTAAAGATCCGTGAAGGATCCTCACATGATCTTTAAGGATCTTTGATAAGATCCTTGTTCTTGTTTTGACAAGAATCTTAGTTTGTAAGATCCTCACAAGATCCTTAAAATGTCCTTAAGGATCTTTGTACATAGTTTAGCAACTGAAGATCTTTGAAGATCCTTCCAAGATCCTTCAAAGATCTTTAAAAGATCCTTATTCTTAAGGACCTTTAGCAGCTCCCTGAAGATCTTTAGTTTAAGGATCCTCAAAGATCATGTGGGGTTTTTCACCAGGGAAGCTGCAACTGAACTGCTAACTTCTCTCGGTTGTTCAAATGGTGAATGATGATGTCCACTGGATAGATTACTATCCAGTGGAAAAATGACCACAAAACCACTATCCAACATTTGAACTACTGGGGCCTGGGTGCTACAAATAAGCTGCCGCCTGTCTGCATCTGAGCTTGCACAGGGCTACGACACTACATGTACCTTCATGGGATTGTTTTGCTCTTCTTCTTCCTCTTCCTTTTGTCTTCTGTTTTCTTCATCTTCCATTAGTTTCTGAGCTTGAAAGTTCCTTGTTGCTCCATTCTCACAAACATAATCTGTGTTCTCTGGATCAGTCTGTGATGTAGACAACATTCAACAATCATCATCATCATCAACTAAAATAATCATCATTGCCCTCATGGAGACATACCCCCTTCCTTAATTGAGGGGTGTTCATAACCACAGTATCAAGATGTTGAGTGGTTGGCAGGCCAATCACCCTAATCTGAGGCTTTAGACAGATCAGACCACCAGACAAGATTTTAGATAAGTTGGACCACATTAGACTTTTTCCACTTCAGTTTGTACCGTGAAGTGGAAAAAATGTGGGCTGCAGCTTACAGCATAGCCCTTGAATGTGGTTACTAAGAGTTATTTAAGATTCACCTTGAAAGTTATTTCCGATATACACCTTGGGCATCTGATGTAGAATCTAAATATCAGAAGTCCCAGGTATGACTCATTCTGAACAGTTTCCTGCAACAAAGACAAGACATGTACATCTGTCAAATGTTATAAAGAAGATTTAACTATTTAATATTCATCACCCATTTTAATGACAAGTCAAAGCTGTACGTTATGATCATGCATCTTTCTGATTGTTTCGTGTGTCCTCTGGCATGGGGTTGAGCTTGAAGCTAATGACATAGAAATTTATAATATGAAGGAAATCATGTCAATTGTTTCTTAGAACAGACCTTCCGAGCATTGAATTTTTTCCCCTTGTAAATGTATTCCCCACAGGTCGTGCACCTAGAGAAACAAGATTGTAATCTGTTCATTAGATTTATGCTATTTTCACTTGAGTACTGAGATACTGTTCACTTTGATGTTGCAGAACTTTGCTGGGTGACTGGCCAGAAAGCCTGCTGAAAATTACTTTTTCAGCTAAGCGTAACTAATAAGTACATATACTACATACAAAAGCAATATCATCACTCCTTTGGTTCTCCTGTACTTTGCACCTGGGTATAATGATGTACGGAAGATAAGTGGATAACCTGTGTGCATTTTTGTGTGTTGTGCATACCTGCCAAGTCTCACACCTAAGCTAAGGTGTGAGTCTCGACTGCCTGCAGATCAGAAACTTTGATCTCATGCCTACTCACGCCTTTGTCCAATTTTTCACACCTAGTGAAAAAGTCTCGTAACATTTCATGTCCACAACGCAACATATGATATTTTATATATTCTCTATCATAATGTTGTCAATTTTGTTTCTTCTATCTCGTAAAATAATAATGTATGACTTAACATACTGATTGAATTATTCCTTATCAGATCTACAAGGAAACATTTTCTAACTGTATAACTTTGAGACTAACCTCATATTAAAAGGTGCCATAAGTCGTACAACATACTGTCGATCTCTGGAAAGTCCAAGTTTAGGGATTTTAGATGCATCAAAATCTGGAGGATAGTATTTCTGTAAAATAAACACAGAAATTGATCATTGAAAATCTGGGGCCAGCTTCGATGAAAGTGACACCATTCACTACATCCGATCTATGGAAGCATTTTGGACCGATAATTTTTCTATTCTTGCCTGCGGCCGTCTTTGTCCCCATGCAAAAGCTAGTATCAAAGCTGGGTCCAAAAATTAATGTGGAAAGCATTCATTAGCCATTATCTGCTATGAAAAGCTTTGAAGAAATACTATTGCTTGTTACAACGTCTAACTCTATCTCTTTCAATTAACTAGTCATTATCTAACCTCGCAGAAAAACTACAAAAGAAATCGACCAAATGTAACTTACGTTTAACACTTTTCGTTCCGACATCTTGCTTTTTCTTGTATCCCAGAGTAGTGGTTACTGCTGAGTCCACACAACGCTGCAACCCAGGCTCTCTCTCTCTCTCCTCCTCAATTGAGGAAAAGAGAGAGAGAGCCTTGGGTTTGAGGTTGCTTCCCACAGTACGTTGCAATTCATTGCAATTGGAGCTGATTCGAAGAAGGAGCACACCGGAAAAGTCAGTGGAATAATTTATGGGTCTTGTTGTTTTGACAGCTGGAAAATCAGCCAGGTATTGTCATAGGATCAAGGAAGTTGTCGAAATGGGGTGCGATTGAAAATTGTCACTCAAGTAATCGTTGTTTCTTTGTTGCCATGGGGGTTGAATGAACTTGAACATCTTCCGGATCCATCTTCCCAGTCCTCTTCCACACAAGCTGACCCAAGCCTCACGGCACTCTTTGCACCTGGTACAAATGCTGTAGATCACGGCTGTTCAGTTTTTTTCTGAATATATGATGAATGTTTTGTCACGTATTGTGTGAGGGTTCGCTTACGTGCGTGCCGTTTGCAATTAATCAGAGCCAGAGCGCACGAGAAGCATACTAAAGAACTGCAGTTTCAACTATATGGGAGCTGAAAAGGATTCTTATTCGTCCGCAAGATGATGGGTGAGTGTAATTAAATAAATGCTTGTCATGACGACTAGCCGCAAAATTTCATGTGCTGCAGCATTTCTTGTAAACAAGAAGATCATCATCGACGACCGATAATTAAACTGCCACTGCAGAGTTGAATTGAATTCAGTGAAGTTTCAAAGTAAACGGGTCCGAGTGACGCAAGGGTAGCCTCGTAATATTTAATCGCAAAATTTGAATGGACTATCGCCGTGAATGTATAGCTTTCTGACTTTTCTGTTGTCGAAGTGTGGTCATGCATGATATAACTTTTGTTTATTAATATTCACGTTCGATCTACACATCTTCGCGGTCAAATTTCGTGAAACCACGCGATCGGGTCGTTATTTTCTTCACCCTTACGGAAGTAGAAAATTGAGGATGGTTCGTTTGTTGGATCTCGATTTTGAAAAGATCAGCAACCAACGCAAACAAATGGGAAAATTTTCGATTAACTTGGCTTGCAGCTTTGTATGTACAGTATTTGTTAAGCGAACTGGCTGAAATCACGTTTTTTAGCTTGGTTCTCTTTGTATGCAGTTTTAATTGTCCAGTGTTATATGTAAAACCCAAGGGAAGACATTTCGAAAAAAAATAAAATTGTTTGTCCGAACAGGTATATTGTTAAAGTATAGTTTAACGCTTCAGACAAAAGAATGGTTTCATACTTACAAAAAATTCCACTCGTTTGATCAAGTTTTAGAAGTTATATGAAACCACCGAACCGTGGCGTCTCTTTAACTTATAATTTTCGCCCGTTGAAAGGAGTATTTTAATCGGAGAGGTTGTTGACTGCTTTCAACGTTCCTTTTCCCCAGCTATGTCCCCTGCAGATGACCAAATTTCCGTAAAGTTAAGACCCTTGCATCAGGCTTTTCGATGGGAAAAAAAAATTCGAAGTACGAGTGTTATGTACTACATAATTATGATATTAATGGCGTTGATGGTGCTGCAAACAGTTATCAATAGGAAGGAAGTGGTTATTTGCGAAGGCGCCCCATCATCATGGGATTTCTGCAAACAAGACATGTAATTAATAATCCTATAAAGCTCCAATGCTGGTTGGAATTTGCTGACTTGACTTCTTTCTTTCCTAAGGTGCTGGGAAAATATTGAAAAGGTAGAGCGTTGAAACCAGTTATGGCCAATTGCAATAGCGGAGCATTTGTGGCCAGAGACATTATCAAATGTGGCTATATGATGATTAAAAGACCTCCCACTTCGGGAAAAGTGCGGATTAAGGTATTAAAGTTTCTATAATTTTTTTTTCTTAGATATCTGTGTATTAAATATAAGCTGCAACACTGTTCCAAGCTTCACTGATTTTTTGCATCGTTCTAGAAATCTAGCTTCAAGCACCAAACACAACAGAGCGGTGTGAGTCACATCCCTTTTGTTTTATTGTGATCTGTGTTTGCTACACGAATGAAAAGCCATTTACTGTATTTTTGCGTGCAATATCATTTATCAAACAAAGTGACCTCGCGATGCCGGTGCAATGCTCTAACCAACTGAGCTATGAAGTCACTGATGTTGGGAGCTGGTCATTTGTAATACCATTTGTCATGTTATAGTTATGCAGTGTCACACATTAAGGCCACACACACTTTTCTGCAAACTTTCATTTAGAAGGGGTTTGGGAAAGGTTTTATTTTTGTAGCTATCTAAACCTAAAGTTGTTTCCATGGTGCAGGCTGGAGCAGTTTTTTTACTTCCTAGGTGAAATGATTTTGCTAATGCATTGCAAGTATTCATTGGCAAAATTGCACATTAAGTTGCCACAAAACGTTTAACTTGTTTGAGTTTCTCCCACATTTTGGGGGTGATTCTTTATCCCAGTGTTAGTTTCTCTTGGAATTTTTTCTCTTTGCTATCAAGGTGAAAGTGGTCAAAAATGTGTCACCACTGCTGTGAGCATTTCTTCAAGAATAGCCATAATTGTTTCTCTCTGGCTGATTTAATTTTGAAGTTCAATGCAGTCCGAGTTTCTGCTAAATTAATAGAATTATCCATAACGCTAAGAAACTCATTTCTTATAGGTTAGTCTATCTTGGGAATGGAATTATTATATGTGTGCATTATGAGTAGAATATGAGCACTTGTCTTCAGTAGTAAGAACACAGCTGTATCGAAATGTTGTGTAGTTAGTGTGTTTGTTGATGGTAAAATGAGTTGAGGTCAAAATTTGTTCAACCTAGTTTGATTTGAAATTTCTTTTTTATTGTGTGGCATTCATTACCCTAAGTGAAGCACAAAGAAATTACAAATCAAACTGTATTTTTTTTTACTTGAAATTCCTTTTTACCTGCATCATTGTGGTTTGTTTTTTCCTGGTTTCAAATTTTTTTAACCAGTTTAACTTTTATTTTCCATTGTCTTGGATACATTTCCCTAATCCCTGGAACAACAGAACATAAAAAGAAACCAGTTGGTTTTAAAACTTTTAAACCATGGATAAACATAGACCATAGGTTTAACTCTGCATTTGTTATCACGATACATAGGAAGGATAGGAAGCCAAGTGAAACATCTTACTCTTGCCCTACTCCACTGCTGAAAAGCTAATGAAAATCCACCAGCCTCCACCATTTTTATGCATCACTGAACATCACTTATTCAAGATATACTAAATCTTGGCTTGCACATCGTGCAAGCATCAAGCTTGTAAAAAGGAAAACTTGCTTACTATTCAATAAATGAAGTCAAGGAATTGAGATATTATATAAGATAAATAAACAACATGTCAAAGTCTCAGGGCTGTACTAATATACTATATCCCATACTTGAGTTATTCATCAAAATGCAGCACTCAAAATTATAGAGTTTAGTATGGAGAAGCCATACTTGCTGCATCCCTCAGAGTGGCACAAACATGGCAGCCAGAAGCCAGTGGAAACATCTGGAGTTATACTTTGGCTGTCTTAAAATCTCCCTCCACTCTGCTGAATTTGTAAGCAATCCTAGAGTTATGTGTAAACACTTCTCTTATATTCATTGTTGAGAGAGAAAAAACACAGCCTGAGGGTGAATCATTGTTTTTGTGCTAGTGGTATGTTTCTCAGTAGCCATCTTTATGTCACACTGTGAGAAAAAAAACAACCGATATTCAAACTGTTCTACTTCAAACAAAAGCATGCTATCAAGCTGAAAACGTGCAAACAGGCATATCATTGGATGTCTTTTGCCTTATGAAGATAAAAACTCAAATGTCTGTTTACCTTTTAATTTTAGTGTTTTCTGATGTTACATGCAAGTTAGGAATACAATTTAAGCCTATGTGCTTGTAAAGAAAATTGTAATTATTGGTCAAAAAATTTTTCCAACAGAATCTAACCTTGTTAAATGGACATTCTGAAGCCAAAGGATAAAATTTGATGACAGCAAAACAAGAACAGCCTTTGGTCATGAGATTTTGAGAAAACATTATATATTTGAGCTGTCTACATCTGAGTCATGGTTATAGCATTTCTTAATAGGTTTCCTGTATCAAGAATTACTCAACAAAATATATAAATAACCATGACATGGAAAGTTTGACTGTTGACAGCTGCATTTAAGGAAGGTTTATTGAAAGGTGATTTTCACAGATGACAGCTCGTCTTTTCTTTCATTCTTGGTAACAGGTTCAATACATTGCAGCATTTCCTTGTTGATTATGCCATTAAACTGTGTTTAGATGCTCAAGGCATGATTACATTGCAATTTTCAATCTCTTTCATCTCAGTCCTTTGAATAACGTAATAATCTGTTTAATGCGTGCATATTTAATATTCAAGATTTAATTGCTGTGTCTTGCTCAGTTATTGATGTTACTGCCATATCAAACATGGATGACACTTTCACCGCACATGGAGTGGAATTTACTGAAAGTTGCAAATTGTATGTTCACCAGGTTTTGAGAAAAATCGACATTTTAGCTCCATTTATCGTCAGAGTCCATGTTTAACGTTTCAGTCAGTTGGTTTCTCAGTGACTGATGTAAATAATAAATTAATCATGAAATGATAAGGCTGTGAACAGCTGCATTCTAAAGAAATATTATTGGATGGTGATTTTGGCAGACAACAATATAATATGCAGTTATTCCACATTAAATCTGTCGTTAGTGAATAAACAAGGTTAGCTAGCAATAGAGTTATTTAAGTAAAGTAATGACATAGAGTAAGAGTTAACAACTTCCAAAACCCTGAATTTGAGATTTTGGAAGGCCAATCCTGAATTTAAGATTCCCTGACCCCTAAATGAAACCTGGCTCTGAATTCAGTGTTTAGACCTAATCACTAAGCCTTTCCAAAATCATGAATTCTGAATTTTGTACTGTTTAAAAAGCGAGCAGGAGTGTTTTATAAAAGCGAGGCTGGAGTTGACATTGTTTTGGTACAAACCTTACTGCTTTTCTTAACATGTAAATAGAAACAAGTTAGCATAAAAACAGCATGATTTACATAAGAAAAGGAGAGGGGTTTGTATCCAAAACAAACTGTTTTTGCTAAGTGGAGGTTGGGTGCCCTGAGACAAGTCAGGTCTGCCTACTGACAAGAAGACTATGACCCATGCTTTACAGTACATACTTAATTTTGTTGGTAATACTGTGATTTTTTTCCCTTAGGCATGGCAGTCTAAATTCTTTGTTTTACGTGATACGTCTCTCAATATTCCACAAAGGCTGGAGTACTATAAAGATGAATGTGCATTTGACCTTCAAAAGTCACCCGAACATTGCTTTTATTTGGATAGTGTTGTCTTCATTGGTGAAACTCGCTCCTCCAAATCTCATAGCCATGCAATAATGGTGGTGTGTAGCAAACAGGGAGCACTCACCTTAGCTTGCAACGCTGAAGAAGCAACCAAAGACTGGATACAAGCATTGAACAAAGTTGCTGTCAAAGTAAACAGCAATGGGTCCCTTGATATCTGGATGCAGACAAGTGTCGAGGAAAGCCCTGCAACGACTCCTGAGTTAACAAAATGCTCTGACTTTTCCACAGCACACAATTCAAACAAACATGTGCCTCGAGAAAAACTGACTAGAGCAAGAACAGTCTGTGGTGCACCATCTAAACCAGGTTAGTTCAGAGGTTAAATTGAGGGTCTATTAAACTCTGGCGGGTTGGTGGTTTAAGCCAATATGGAGTGTCTGCGGTTTCAGTCGTATTTTTGTGGCAGTTTACAGTCAAGAAATTACTGCACGGTTGCAGGAAATCATAACTTTATCACACAGTTTTCGGTTTTTGCGTATTTTGTGGTGGTTTTTTTGAAAAGTTTTATAGGAGATTGTAAGCGGTTTCAGTCTTCAGGTTTCAGTCAAAGTAAGCCACTTTGCGGACTATGCACCCCCCTATAATAGACCCTCTAAACTTAGTTTCGTTTTTTAAGAAGTTACAAATGAACTTTATCACATGGACTTCAACTTAAATTATGGCTCTGTCCCTTTTCTCTGATGGTTTGCACTTCCTCCTTCGCACTTCCTTCCTTCGCCTTCACACTTGCCAAACAATGAGGCACACACACAAGCTTCATAGCTGCTCAGAATCGTTGGGCAATTAATTGGCAATTGGGCAATTAATTACGTATATACACATTTCTCTTCTTTTTCCTGATAAATTTCCAGCATTTGCCAACAGGTTGCTGCTTTTTCATTGACTCCAGTGACTTGATGTTTACATTTTTTGCACAAAGATAAACTAAGAGGCGTGAGGAGATTGTTCAGATTTGCTCTGCATGAAACCCTTTGAGGAGAGGAGAGAGAGTCATGTTTCACGCATGATTGGGCATAAAATCAGACATTTCTGTTCCAAGGTAACTGGACACAGGTGTGACGAAAACTGTCACCGAAAAATACCTTGAAAAGAGAGCTAAAATTCAGGTTTGGTGTCGTTTCTTTTTGGGATTCCATAAGGAAGACATATTCGCATATCTTTCAGCTGTTTGTTTGTGTTTTGGTTTGAACGAAGTTGCAAAGTGTTGAGCTTTTGGTATTTTTCAAATTGTGTTCAAATGGCTTTGTGAAAAAGTTGCGTCCCTTGTCATATTTTACATACAGCCTAAAATTTCATTTAATTAGCTAGCACAGAAAGCTCTGCTTGTGCATGCAGTACTATTGCATCCAACCATCCATTCCAAAACAAAAAAAACAAACAAACAAACAAACAAAAAATGAAAAATGACGGATAAAGGACAGACTTAAATTTATTTTATAAGCATAATATTTTATTCAATTCTAGTGTATGCTGCCTGTGATTTGATTAGATCTGGTCTGATTGCATTGGATTGGATTTGTGGTCTCCCCAATTAGTAGAACACTTGTGCTCCACTAATTGGAGAGTTGGGAAGTTACTGTTATTATCATTATCAGTATTATAAAGCAGTTTTCAATTGAGTGTAAAATAATCATGTGATTGCTGCAGTGATGGTGTTGGTTTGCTCAATGATTGAATGATTAATTGAGTGATTAATTGTATTTACAAAAAAAAAACGTTAAAGTTTCTAAACAGTCAGGTGAAAAACAACCAATAGGCCATTTCCAAGTTTGCTGTTTTCCTCTGGTTCAAAGCCAGTCTTGATGCTTAACCATTAAAAGAATGAATTTGATTTGCATTAAAACACACGATTCATTTCCATTTGAATGATTGTGCACCAGCAATCGCTTTAAAACGGCCAACAGCAACTCGGAAGTGTGTTATTGCTACTTCGTCACTGCCCTTTTCCCGTGCTTGGTACTAGCTGCATTTAGTTGCTTTGCGTTCTGATTTGATAGTACAACCAAGTCATGAATTACTTTTGATTTGTGGTTGACTTAAGGGTGTATTTCCCTCAGGACGTGATTGGCTTCGTAATCACTGGTTTGGTAATTGTAGGTGGTTTTCACAGTGATGTCATCAAATTCTAAAATCACAGTCGCGGGGCCTTCTGAATTTTTCTCTGTGCGAGGGTGAAGACGAGCTAGAAGTAAATATTTTTACAAGTTTCCAGTTCCGCAACGTCCTTCGTTTCAAAAATACAGCATTTTGAATTTCCGAATTCTCACCTTGCTTGACACCACAATACAAGGATGTTTGGTTGGAAAAATGTATCTTCCTATGATTCTCAGCAGTTTGAACGTTTCAAGTACATTAGGGGCTGTGTTCATACACATGTATTTTATCTCATGAGCGAAAGTGAATGCTTTCATTGAAAAGTGAACTCCAGATGTTTTCGTTGGTTACCGGCCGCCATGTTGGTGGACCACGGAGGTCCACCAACATGGGGGCTCCATACAAAACTCTAAACTCCAGTTGTGTAAAACGCTTCGGCAAATAACTCGGTAACGATGTACCAAACAGACCTGACAGTTGAATGGGTAGTTTATATCTTTGTCTTCTACAACACTTCAATTTCTTGGCCTTTTTCTTTGAACGGTTTGGAATTTATTTTTTGTTGAGTGACAGTGCAAGCGATCTACTGTTTTTTTTTTGTTTTTTTTTGTCAGGTTATTTGGTCACCACAAGATTGACCCCACATTCAGAGAGGAATAATATCAGGGGTGATTATATGTTGTGTCTAACTGAGGGAGAGTTATTGCTCCAGTCTGTCGACAGAAGCCTGACTGTTGTCACGTGGCCAGTGAGTCATTTAAGGTCATTCAAGAGTGAATCTGCTGCTAGTGCAGGAAATAAAGACATGAAACTACTTACTCTCAGCGCAGGCAGGTAAAGTGTATTTTGTGATAGCAGATGTGTAGGATCTGTTAAACCGGAAATTCCAGTTTAGAAATGGCTTACCATGGACGCTCTCATCTTTGGCTTTTATTCAGCCCAGTCCCCCAGACCAGGAGGAGGAAGAAGATGGGAATTTGCAGCGTCTTTTGCCGCTGTCTTTTGCAGTAATGTAGCTTGCAATCGCCTGAGACCTCCCAAATGAAAAAATACAGTATACGTCTTTTTTTTCTGGCAGTCTTCGCTCTAAAGGGGCTAAGAGAACACTTGTATTTTTCAAATCGTTTCCATGGGACATAACCTGTTGTAACTGGGACAGTTTATAATTAGATATAGCTGCGGGTCAAAAGTCAAGACTCGGCATAATACAGCACAATGGTAAGACAGAAAGTGACTTACTGGGTGATCTTTGTTTCTTCCGTGTGCAGTCGCAGTTCAACGGGGGAAGGAATCTTCCAGTTCTTCACCAAACAGGGCGACGCTATCGCCGACGAAATCCGGGTGCGGTCGCAGCAAATGGCGACGCGCAAGCGCGAAGCTTTCCGAACGAGGTCGTCCAGTGGCAGTGATGTTCTAACTCCCTCCGCTGGCTACCCAACGAAAAAACTCCAGAGAGGTTTGACGGCCCCACCTCAAAAGCCCTCAGCCGTGTTGACGAGAAAGGAAAAGGTAGTGGTGTTGGAAAGCCTGAAGAAATCCCGCGCTGACACTATGCCTTCCTCAGAACAACAACCAGAGAAGGACAGCAGTCTTCCTGGTTTTGCGAATGGTTCAGTTGTTGTATCCTCGTCCAGCACTGATGAGTCGCGTCCTCGGTCAGCCACGGACTCCTCTGTAGAGAGATCAAGAGATGACGAAGTGTTTCTCACACAAGCAACATACTGCGAGATCAATAAGGATGAAGGTGGCAGCACGACGGAGGAGTCTGATGCCGACGCTTATATCGATCTTCTCTCAGATGAGACCGCTGAGCCTATTCACATCTCTGATCCAGTTCCTTCGAGGAAAATTTCAAGCGGTTCACAGGCAAGCTCTTGCTCATTTACCAGCGATGAGGGGAACACGCACACCAGCTCTCTTTCCAGGGTCTTCTCTGGCGCGGAGTTGATCCCTGAAGAATGCGAAATGGACTCCGAGGGTTATATAAGATGCGAAGCGCTGGAAAGAGGCCCAGGGGAAAACACCTTTGATAGAAACGGAAACAGAGATGATTCTACGGTGCTCGAAAATCTGGGCGAAGGGATTGAAATGTCTTGTAGTGTAAGGTGCAACTTGCCAAGCTGTCCCGTTTATCCAGATGCCAACACGCCGAACAGAGAGAGCTTGCGACTTGCATCATCAGATTCTAGGATCAGTAAGAAAACGCGCGAAAATTTACTGGCTCAGATCATTGATCCCAGTGGTGGCAGTTTCCCGCCAAAACCAAGGTTGGAGAGGGAACGCCCCCTTGGGGCAGAAAGTGTTTTTCCTCCAGTTTCTCGAACACACGAGGAAGAGGCGAGATCCCCTGATGATCCTGTTGATTCTCTATTAGACAAAGCAAGAGATCCGAAATCCTCGAAAGAGTTGCTGGATCAAATTCTCGCTCAAATGGAGAAACCACAGCAAAATGACGTCAGTCAACTGTTTCCAGCTGCCACTCGGAAACGAAACAGTATTGGCGCAGTGAATGTGGAGACCACTGGGGAGTTTCAGCAAAACGTTCCTGGGAAAGAAGTAAACGGTGTGAGCTTTTCTTTCAAGAAACACTCTATGATAGAGAAGAGGGCGTCTGCTTGCGATGGATTTGTTTCTCAGATGCTCGGCCCCGGACCTCCTCCAGTGCCACCAAACCGTTCAGATTCTGCCGAGTTATCCCGGAGACGAGGGTATTCCTCGGTTGGAGATTTGTCTGATGAGCTGCCCAAGCGGCCAGACTCGATGATCGCTCATCGCTCAACGTTTTTTGCCAAAGGTATGGGCAGCGTTAATCCACAGACTCTGATGACACCGCTGAGAACCAGCATTACTGGACATCTGGGTGGTGAAGCCGCAATACATGCACGACTCATTGAGAAAACCGAGATGAGGGATGAGCTTGCGCACTCTTCTGCTGCCAGGAATAGGTCGGCGGGAGATGACACCTCGTCTTGTTTAATTGCCAATGGTCGAGCCACTTGTGCTATTGCTGACGAAACGATGCTTAACTCGATGGACTCGTCGGAGTGTCGTGTTGACGGTGTAGACGAGGATGGACAAGTTGAAGTAGCTAAACGCAAAGACTCGAAAGCGTCTAAGTTTGTGAAGAAAGTGTTCAAGCTTGCCCCGAAAGCGAGACGCGGAAGCAACGAAACACGAGAATCTTACGAACAGAGCTCGCCTCCTTCGGAAAGGCCTCGGAGGGAATCACTTTCTCCCGGTGATGCGGTGGAGTTGCAAAACCGATTTTCTGGAAGCGAACCAACCACACCGGAGTCATCCCCAAAAATGGGAAGGAAAAACTCTAAAACGTCTCCAAAAGACTTGCGCAAAATATCCATTGAGGAAAAAGGGAAAAAGGGGAAAGAGTCATCGGCCTCCAAGATATTGCAAAAGGTCACTCAAGGTGACTTGAAGAAAGAGGAATTGACCAAAAAGGATTTCTCAGAAGTTGACAGCGCGACAAAATCGCCTTCGTTAAATAAGAACAAAGCTGCCTCGCCTGATAAACCCAGAAAGGAGTCGAAGGGTGACAAATCCAAGGAAAGTCGTGCAAGCGAGATGACTGATACCTTTCACCAAGAGGATGCCCAATCAGGATGCTCCTCTGGCATCCCTGAAAGCCAACGCACATCAACCAGTGATGGCGTCGGAGACACTGCCCCGACCCTACCCCCACGGAAGAGGTTTGAGGCTCCTCCTCTACCCCCAAGACTACCTAAGACGTCGTCTTCGAACAGGTCAGTTTCGCCTCCGAATCCCCATGGTGTACGGGCTCCGCAGCTGCGGCATAGTAACACTGGCAGGCGCCTTAGCGGCTGTGGGCTAAAAGATGAGTACCTGCCGCCCCCACCTGTCCCTCCTCGAAACAGCCAGTCACCCGAACCTAAGCGGTCGGCTGCGTGTGCGCCAGTCATACAACTGACTTGCTCGTCGCCAGAAAACAAAGACGATGCTTCAGAGAAGCAGAATTCAGGTGAGGATAACGAAAGTTGTTGCCGTATGATCTTTGAGTTCAAATGCCAAGAGTATAGCCTTTACATGGGCCGGTTGATTTTAAGTAACTTCTGGTGGATGATATAATTATATAAACAGAAACAAAGGGAATTACAATTTGTCCTCTCAACTTGGACTCTGTTCTTTTGCACTATTCGAGAGTAGCCGTATTGGCCAAGGCAGCGATGGCCATTGAAAACAAAACGACGGCTTGGACTCAAAATTACGGGGCTCGTGCCGGGCCTGTAACCCACCATCGTCTTTTATTTTAGTTTGGATATTATAATTTCGATAAGTTTTAGATAACAAGTCTCGATGAAGACCCGAAGTACACAACTGGACTATGAAGGTGACTTCGTGAAAACACCATTCAGACAATTGATGTGGTACTTCGATGTAAGGTTACAATAATAGCTGATCGAACTGATTAAGTGTAAATCAGTAATCTTCCTTTTGTTTTGCAGATTCAGAGGAAGATCCAACGAACATGGCGACAGGCAAGGTGAGTAAAGGTTTTAACCCTTTAAGCCCCGAGGGATCCCCCTGGTGACGAGTAAAATCGCCTGGCGTTAGACAGAGTCAAAATCTGTAAGTGGCACTATTGGAAGGGTTAATGGAGACATAGTTTTTGATCAGACGGAAAGGTTGTTAAACCCCCAAGGGTCCCCCCTGGTGACCAGTATAATCGTCTGGCGTTAGACAGAGTCAAATCTGTACGTGGAACTATTGGGAGATAAAGGGTTAAGTGTTGCCAGGTAAAAATAGACTCAGTTCCATCTTAAGCCCTCCGTTGAGCTTTTGTGTCTACGAAAATGTCAAATGAAAGCGTTCCTGTGGTTTTGCCAATCAGTTACGCTATACAACAATGTGAAGACCTTAGATGAAATCGTCCCTGAAGTGCGTCCGATTAAATGTATCCGTGGTTTGTATTCGTAAACCCATTGATACCAAATTTCAGTGCTTCACTCTCGAAACAACACAGTTTCTTTAACACCGACGGTGCATTTTCCTATTGGTTTGTTTAAGAAAAATATATCTCAAGTTATTATTGTGGGCTTTGTTGTTGTCGTTGTGTCCTTTAAGCTGTTTTAATACTTTGAGAGCGGTTTTAATTTGACTATCATAAAACCAAAGTCATAGTAATTACACAGCCAACCACGTTCTGGATTAAATATACCCATCAGGCAACCACAGATCGAAGTAATTGACTACTTGGTTTTACTAGCCAATCAGAACGCAAAGAAGTTAAGACAGCCGGCACCAGGCACGGGAAAACGAGAATGAGTAACTCTCTCAATTGATGTTAGTTTCGCATCTAATTGGTTAAGAAGTTCGCGCAAGTTTTTTGACCCATCTATGGAGCAAACTAAAACTAAAGCAGTCGCGTCGTTTGCCTTCAACACTCCAATATGATAAGTCAAAGAATTGTGTACACAAACAGGATACAAAGGCCTATTTGTCATTAAGCCCCCTCCAGCATTCAGTGTAGTCACCCGATGTTTTGCGCATGGTGCGAGTAGCAAAGGAATATTGCAACAGAGGGGAGGCTCGGGGAAGCGGGCGGAGGGAAACTTAGAAAGATTGCGCGTGGACAGTGCAGTGTTTGAACTGTTTCGAATTGTAGCTTTATTGTGATACGGGTTATATTTCTAGTCTCCAGACAGACACCCTCCAATTATGTCGGCAGCACCTCGATCGCCAGAATCCTTGTCACACCCAGTTCCCCGCCGACCAGCGAAAGAAGAGCGAAGGACTCAGGCCAAAGACTACTTTCGCAGCCACGCAAACCAACATGTTTGCGCGTATTCGTCAGACTCCGAAGGGGGTGAAATGGATGATGACGACTTCCCCGCGCGCTCCCGTCGCTACGGCAACATCGACGAGGTCATGATGGAGTTACAGGCAAGCGAAGAGGCGGACGCTTTGGAGGAAGAACACGCTTCGCGCGGAGAGGCCACGACTCAAGCACGCGAGAGCACAGAATCTAAGCGTATCGAGTCTACTCTTAACCAGGGTGCAGAGGAAGTGCGCGTGATTAAATCACAGGACGAAGCGGTGCGCCTGAAGATCACAATGATGAAGGAGTCGTCATTTGATGAGGACATTGCGTTTGAAAGCAACAGCGCTGAAAACGAGGATGAAAAGAAGAAAATCCAAAGACCCCGCACGCCGCTGAATGTTCGGGGAAACGTTAGGACGCTCTCTAGCGTCAGCATTAATTGACGTCGTTTGTTATCACGATTAGCAGTCGCAGTTTCAAGCTTGGGGTGCTTTGCAGTTTGTTAGCAAAAGAAGGTAAAGCTATACACGTTGAAGCTTGTGGGGAAACACTTCAAATAAACGGATCAACATCAAGCTATGTACGATAGGTGGCGCAGTCGAAACCCCCCGGGGGGGCAGTCGGTGGTCAGAGGGGGGGATTTGAACCCGGAGCAACCGCGTAAAACTCTATAACTGCAGAAAAAAGGAAATAGACTTCCGCGGTGTTACATGACCTTTTATAGTTGCTTGATCCGAGAATGCTTACTTTGGAGATCGATTTCTTTGTTCTCGTTACACGATTATTTGATTTTGTAAAACAGCATTGAATTGATGGTGGGCAATGGGGGTTTATGGTGTGGACAACACACGAAGATCAACGTTTAGTTCAAACGTCTTAATTTTCATTCATTCATGCGACGTGAATGAGTTGTTGTGTGGCCAAATAGGCCGTTTCCGAGTCCCCGTTCAGCCTCCTTTTCAAAGCGAGTCTAAGTGCGAAGTCTTTCTTAATGAAAATGGTTTATTCATATGCAGAGTAAAACTGATTAACATCACCAAAACCTTCGCACTTGGACTCGCTTTGAGCAAGAGGCTGGCGTGAACTCCGAAATGGGTAGCCTGCAGTGCAGGCGTCTTATGAGCGAGCGCGAGTTACCGTTCTCGAGTACAATTGTTCACGGAGCCGCTATGTTGGGTCTGAGATGGGCGTGGATTCCACGCCCGTAATTCCCCTCGTCTATAGCCCACCCCCTTGGTAGCAATTTATTTCTCTCCCTAACTCTCCACTGCCTCAAAAACTCAAGATGACGGCCAAACAATTCACCAAGGGGTATACCGAGTGCTCGACCACTAAAAAATACGCCTGCACTGCAGGCTTCGAAGTGAGCTATTAAATTATGCAACCAACTCTAATAACATCATACAATTTCCGCTTGATTCCTTGGCCATGTTGCCAGGGGACTTACGCGACTTCGCCTCTCTTTGGGTGGGCGAGGTTGATTTCCTTTTTCACATGAATGAGTTGGCTCGTGGAGCACTTTGATTTACCGTTTTTTTTTTAAGTGCACCTAACCCCACAATGTATTTCCGCTTAAATCTTTATTCCTGTTTGAAACACATTGAGAATTTTATCCTGTTTTCCACCAAATGTTGACTTTTTACAGGCCTCAAAACCGAGCCTTATTTGGTTCATGACCGAGTCAGAACGGGCGTGGGTCTATTCCTGATTTGACGTCACGAACTGAGTTACATTTCATTTAGTCTTTGTAAACATGGATGCAAATCAGGAATAGACCCATGACTCGGTCGTGTACCAAATGATGTTTAGTTTTTCGTAAGTTCTGGAAGCCTACATAATGTCAAGATTTGGCAAAAATGGGAAAAAATAGGCACAATGCGTTTCAAACAGATACAAAGATGAATTGTAACGAAAAAAAATATTTTGGGGTTAGATAAAGAGATAATAGTTTGATTTGAGTAAGTAAATCCTACCCTGGGCCCAAAAATGCCAAGAAATATCGGTAGTTTTGTTCGTTAGCCTCCGAGAACATTTTTGTCAAAAATGAACAGTTCCTCTCACTTTTATGTTCCTTACTAATGGCTAGCCCACAACTCCGTCTTGGTTGGTCACTGAGTATTCGAGATGGTAGTTGTTGTAAATTATAGTAGAGTCGAATAAACCGTTTCCTAACGGACGGAATTGACGACCACGACATAGTGGGCTCGCTTCTTCGAAGCTTAACCCAATGAAGAATGCCTTTTCACAGCCACCTGGAAATCTCAGGTTAACTGTGTCAAGAACGGAAAATCATGTTATCACTTTAGATATGTATAATTTTCCCTTAGAGGGAGTTGGTGTACGTAACAAGTAATGTTTCTGTACAGTTATAGCCCACTGAGGAAGTTATTTAGTGATATTTAACGAAAATGGCTTTAGATAACGTAAACTGGAATTGTATCGAAGTGTGCAAATTGCGATGTAAGCTTAAAGCTGTTGAAAGGGAAACATATTTGAAGTCTTAGAATTATAATTGTACGTATTTCAATGATAGAATTTCCCGATATTTGTGGTCTTAAAACTGTGAAAAATTGTCGCCTTCAGGAGTTTGACAAAGGGTCAAATATATAACAGCACAGTGTATAAGTAAACTGAATTTCTGATCGTTCCATGCCTTGTAGTTTGTGTCATGGAGAGATTTCGGTTGATCTGGACATCACGTTCTGACTAAGGGTAAAATATTAGCCCGGTTTAGGAATACTCGAGTAACTGTCATAAGGTTTTCCAAAGGAATGCGTATCGTTTTCGGGCAGGTGGAATTGGGAACCCATGCAGAGTATTTTTCCAGGCCGAGCTCGATTTTTCCCAAAACAAGAGGCAACAGGTGGCCTATACTCTGGCCTTTATTCTTGCAGATGATCACTAACTGTTGGGGTTTCTATTCCCGGTCACGCATCATTTTTTAATAGAAGGCTCATAAGAAATAGTAGGGGCCATGGTGGGGTGTACGTAGCACTCCGAGCGACAGAAGTGCGATGCTCAGGGGTAAATATGACCTGCCAACCAATTGAAACCGCAGCTACACAGTTTTCTTACATCTACTGGTCATCGTCTCGTCAGATTACGCGTAAGACTGGAAACTATTCAGTGAAAAATGTCCCAGTTATTCCCACACGATACCGACAACATCGACGAAAGTGCACATCTGAAACGGTTACAACACATTTAATCGACTCAAAACTGGGAAATGGGTGCTTGACAAATTTCTTCGATGGTGTTTCGCAAACTCCAAGACTTTTCATCAGCACTACTAGTCCAATGAGAAGAAAGTGGTTGGCTAAATATAGCTCAGACTAGTCATGTATTAAATGCAAGAAGAAAGAAAACACAACAGGAGCTCGAAGTGACGTGCAAAAAATATATTTTTCTTTTAGTCTGGGTTTGAGAATCTTAATTAAACAGATGTGCGTCGGTTCCGTTTGAAACCTTCTTACATAGCCCGGCGAGTACTTTTCAGAACCATGTCTATCACTTCCGCTGCACAGACTGAGCCGTGAAAACGAGTCCATGCACTCTCGGCATTCGTCATGCACACGGCCTACAAACTTTTTCGTTTTCGGGAATCGATTCCATGCCCCGCGAAAATAGACATGCCTTTGAAGAAGCACAACGATATAAATTAACACATCTGGCTTGACACTTAAAGCTAAAGTTTTTTAGTTCATCAGTTAACGATCGACAAAAGTCAATTTCCACGTCCAAACCTAAGGACTATCATTTAAATTGTTCAATTATTTTCACTTTTCTAACAGGCTACCCAGGCGTAATACATGTGAAGAATACAGTCGCTGTAGAAATATAGTGTCTAATATGTTTATGTATTTCCACAAATAGAGAAAATACGAGGCATCTATGAAACAAAGGTATTTATAGCTAGACAGACGAATAAACTCAATATTGAAGAAAGTTTCGTCTTTATTTGCGCCAAACACCTAAACATTGGATACGTCTACTGGTTAGATTCTTCACTTATTACGCTTGGGCTGCCTGTGCTTTTACGAGTGGTTAACAGTAAAGCGCACGCACAGCTGTGCCCATAAATGCAGCACGCATCCAGGCAAATGAAGCAAAAATTTGGACGTTTTTTTGTTTTTTTTAATTTCCGCGACAGCTATCGGGTTTTCGTTTTGTGCGCTAATTGTTTAAAAATTAGTATTGGATTTACATGATTTATAATTTGCAAGACCTTTCTCACAGTGATTGATTGCACAAGTAATATACATATATAACGCCTAAAACAGCTTAGATTCATGTCACATATTCTTACGTAATTTCCTCTGCCAAATAAGATTCATAGAGGGAAGAAAATGGGGCACTATTTGGGTACATCGGATCTTGCAACGAGTTAATATGGCTTGCGCTAATTATCACTTCCTTTCCTCTCGCGCTTGATGGACGCTTTACTGCTTTGCCACCAATGCCTGGGGAACATCGAGCATAAGTCGAACTATTTCCGTACTATTTCCTTGCTAACTCCACATCACTGTCCACTAATCATAAAAAGCTTCAAAGTTTACTTACTTATCCTTAAAAATCACGGGTATACCTGACCCAGTTCGTAAGGCTTACTGAGGCAAACCAATTAAGGAAAAATACGATTTTAAAATATTACGTTTTATCTATAACTGCCTCCTTAAAATGCGGCCGTGAAGTCTTAACCATTATCCCCCTTTTCGATTTGAAGTTTTCTACAGCAGAAATTGACACAAAATAAGAAACCAAGAGAAAACCGTACTTTATCATTGAATAAATTTCCCATATATTTAATGAAAGAATTTGAGGACAATTTACAAATCTCACTATGAGACCAAACGACGCATTGAATTTTCTTTGTGGGCAACAAAATCAATATTTGCAACGTCGGTCATGTTGCTGAGTGACAATGACGTTGCTGTTAAAACGAAGTCTTCTGTACTAATGCACACGTTCGGGAATTTATCAAAAACAGATGATTTTAAATCCTGATGAAATTGGGTGATGATCAGTTAAAAAACCTGACTGAAAACATGTCACAACATGCTGGTAGTGGCTCATCCTCGATGAGAGAGCCAGTGAAACTCACGGATGATGTGAAAGAAAGACAATAAAAGAGCTAAAGCAATTGTTAAGAAAAAGAAAACGATTCTTACATCGCGCAAAACCCGTGGTAGTGACAACAGGACTTTTAAGAATAAAAAACGAGGCTGCCTTGGACGGAGGGGGATGGGGGCACAAAATTTCTACACGGAGGGGGGATGGGGAGATGAAATTTCTACACCCTACACTTTTCAGTTGAGTTGAACAGCATACGGGAGTTGAACATTGTTTTCACTAAAAGTCTCTGTCCCAGCCGGACGTGTCATCTGGTGGTGTCTCGTCATCGGGTGGGTAGTCATCAAAGTTGGAAGCGTCCGTCGGAGACTTGATCTAAGAAAAATGGAAATGACAACGATAACTTTATTAATGGACCGTTTACAATCAATAACGAAACAAGTCACAAGCAGCCATTCCCTTGAACAAAGCCAGACCACAGGCTTCCTACTCTTTGCGAAGAGTGTCGTGGGCTTTCCGCAACATCGCCTACTGGCAAGACAAACCAATCAAGGTTTAGAGGGCAACCGCTAACCCTACTTTAAAGGTAACAGTGCATGGATAAGTCGTAGGATAGGCTGAGGGATAGAACCTCACGACCCCATAAAAAATCAGAGGAAATTCGTCGTACCTTTGGAATGATGGGTGCCTGAAGTTTCCTTTGCCTCAAACCTTCCCAATTGAAGCCATCAAACCACCTGAAAACAGCCACCAAACGATAAACAGTTGATGTGATTTCCCTAATCTCGGGCACCGTGCAAAAGAAAGGAAGAACTGACGGATGACTTCACCTTTGTTACTTACTTGTTTTTCATTATGTCTTTAAGTCCTCCCTTCTGGTAGCCGAGTCGCTCTGTAGGATTGTCTCTGAGGAAAACAAAGTCGAAGGTACATTCGAGAGGTGATACGTTACCGTCGGTTGCAGCTAGCCGTAAAACACATCTTTGGCCATCAAACCCTCCAAGTTTGACAGCCCGTTGAGCGACCTTGCGCGCCGTAAATTTGCTCGAATAAGTCTCACCGCCATTTATCGGTGAAATTTTCGGTAAAATTTGCTTTCACATTTCGGCCCATGTAAGGTCATCCCTGATGGTCTTGGATTCTGCATTCCACGCTAGCTGTGGATTCCAGAGTCTGGAATCCATTTTAGCGGAGTCCAGATTCCAAAAGCGGCTTGATTCCAATCCTTCGCGGGATTCCGGATTCCTCGGGCTGGATTAAGGATTCTCTATAATTCCACAAGATAATTTCCCTGATTCCGAAATCCGGATTACCTTCCATGAGGCGACACAGTCCGTCAAACGTCTAATGTTTGATGGGCAAACATGTCATGTTTGATAACCAATTGGATCACGTTTTTACGTCAGTTACCTTTTGACGCCTAGCCGTATTCGACGGTATAAACGTTTTATACCGTAGGTTTAAACACGTGACTGACGTGAAAAATTAGCATGATCTAATTGGAAAACCGTTCATTCTGCTATCGGGAGCAGAATAAACAATGCTATTCCGTTCATTCCTAAAACGAAATAAGTCACAAAAGAAGAGGTCAACCGAACATTCCGTATATTCCTATTCCGGAATAGTCACAAAAGAATGCAACCAAACTGATAACCGACGCCTCACTGATTCAGTCACGAAGCATGTAGCGCATTATAAACTACTTTCAACGTTTGAATTCTTCACATTAACAGTGAACTGTGGGTTAAATCGTACCAAATCAACTGAGTTGTTGCTTACCGACACAGCTTTTTTATGAGCGTCTGAGCGTTCTTGAGGACCTTGCGAGGAAATTCGATCATATCAATGCCCTTGAGAATGATGTTGTAGGTCTTCATCGGGTCTGACCCAGTGAAGGGTGGGCTAAGAACAAAACAGTCATCTGTTAGCTGCAACAGCAACAAGAGTCTTTCAGGCGATTTCCCGCCATGCGCGCTATTAAGCCCCGGCTAAATGATCAAACATTTTCCTCTAACATGGTGTTGGATGGACATGTTTGACGGTTTAGCCGCCGGTCTCAACACATGTTTGACCATTACACATTTTACGTTGCGAATAAATGTTTGATCGTGTAACCGGGGCTTTACGCTAATTAAAACGGCTTATCAACTTTTCCTCTTTTGCTCTCAAGAGATTTTTTCGCGTTAAATGTTACAGGAATTCACAACGGCAACAAGTGATGGTCAAAAGTCAACAGATCTATTGCGGAAACTATACGCCTTATTCCAAAAAGCCCGCCATTTTAACATTCTTTTTTTTATTCTTTTTTTAAATTCAAATTAGCCCTTTTGGCCTCGTTCTTAAGCCCAAAATTCAAAAGAATATTTTACCTTGAACGAGGTGAAAAGGGCTAATTTGAATAAAAACAAAAGAATGTTAATACGGCGGCCATTTTGGAATAAGACGTATACCTACCTTCCGGTAAGAAGTTCAAACATAAGAATTCCTAAAGACCAATAATCTGCTGAAAGGTCGTGACCCTAAAGAGTGGAAACAGAAAAAA